>OX104064.1:195532288-195659008 GCA_944474145.2 Dicrocoelium dendriticum | reverse complement strand
GTTGTTAGCAAGACAACAGTTAGGAACATCCAACAACATAAGCATGAGTATTTGGAGAGATACAATAATGAAAGATGAGATCTACAGCAGAGGAGGAGGAAACCTTTACACCGTGAAGTCAGTGAAGCTACGCTGCTCTGATTCAAACAATTGGGAACAGTTAGTGCTCGAATCTCCGGCCGATGATTCAGGCAATTACTAAAACGTTTTCAGGAGAATTTGTAGTTGCCAATTTTCAAGCATCCAATGGTTGGTTAGAGAAATTTAAAGTGTGACACGACAGCTAACAAAAAGTCTTATGTGGTGAATTCAGTGGAGTTCCTGAAAACTTTGTTCAAGAATTTATCACAAAATTTTCCAAGTTCTGTATGGGTTTCAGCGATGGTGACATTGTTAAAGCTGACGAGTGCGATCTTTTTTATAAAACGATGCCTGGCAGGAGCCTTGTTATAAAGTGTGGCAAATGTAAGAGCGGAAACCATTCCAAAGAACTGTTTACAGTTGTGCTGTGGCTAGCTCAAATGGAGAGTGAAGCTAAAATATTTGGTCGTTGTTAATTCAGTTAGAATACGTGTGTTAAAAATCTGTCTTGAAAACCTTCCAGTTACATGGAGATCCAGCAAATTTGCATGCACGATTGCTGCCATATTTGACGAGTGGATAAGAAAAATCAGCCGATAAGTGATAAAGCAAAAACGGTTCATTCTACTGACAGTGGATAAGTGTTCCATTCAAACCCATATCGATAATCCCACGAACATCGCACTAAAATTTCTTCTCCCAGTAATGACCACAAATTTCACCTTCTGGACCAAGGAATCCACAAAATACTCAGAACGCAGTACTGAACTCAGCTCATGTAATGGGTTATAGCAAAAAGGAAACCAAAGGTCGCAAATACTTCATCTAGTGCTTCAATTGATGCTGTAAATGCTATGTTTTGGCTAAGTTGCATTTGGCACAAAGTTTACTTCACTTCGGAAAGTTGGATTTGTTCAAACTCTCGAGCCTTAATAGACATGTCATCCCCCATTACAGATTTTTAGGGAATAGATTTTCAAGATTTCGTTAAAATGGTTTGTGACTTGGCAGTCTGCACTGAACCAGACCCATATGGTATTTTCAAAGAGATAATGATCAGTACACCCCTACGGGAACAAACAAGAAGCGCTCTATGAGGAATGACTAAGGGGAGATGGCGTTGGAATCATAGGAACCCCAAAATAGACTAAACTGCGGGCACGTTTTAACGCAGCTGATATCATGTGCTGTGGAAAAGTGTCCAAGCATGCTGAGTAGTGCAGATTGTGCTGAGAGCTTCTTTTAGTTACCTTTGAGATAAACAAAAAGACTGACTTTTTCTTCAAAAAATGATTCAAATTACAAAGTGCACGCTGTTTTTTTATTTCTTATAACACTATGTTTGAACTGTTTGTACCGTTACGGGTTTATGTGAAAATAAAGGTCATATTATGCTACTGACAACGGAAAAGTAGGTTACATTAAGTTTTCGCATGGAACCTCCCTACTTGGCCACCTCTGTGTTAAGCACTTTGGTCTAGTTCCTTAGGTGGTCAACTTACTGAGGTTCTACTGTACGTCTAACTTAAAAAGGAGGTTCTTCCGACGCGACTAACTAACGTCCAGTAAGTTCCCTTCCAGTTCTCTCGAAAGGTATGGAAACTATGGAGGTCAATTGCTTCCACAGTGAATTCTCTGTGGAAGCCGATACAGAAATTGTTCGATACTGTTCAGGATCTCCTTTGGTGCTGTCTACGCTAGCTTAGACGCGGTTGTTTACCGATATTCTTTCTCCACGCCTGAAAAGATCTTCAACCTGGTATCGCAATTGTGCAGTTAATGAACAGATAGTGTAGCCTCGTTCTTAGCGCTGCAGCTTTCCATTTTCACGCCCTAGAATCCCAAGCCGTCCCTAAAATGCAGTTTGTAGCGGATCTACAATGCATCTGGCCAGTTTTCCACTTCTTGCTTACATTAACAGATTGCGTGAATCAGATAGATCGGCTGTGATGGATGGGAATTCACCAACAAAGAACTCGTGACTTGGAGGATGATTGTCGACGTCCATTGAGCTACAAAGGTCGCGTAGCCTTTCTCTTTGAATACAGTAGTTTTGCAAAATATCCCATGAAAAGTAAAGAGGCCAAATAGCTGTTATACTCTACGACATATTAGCCCGACCCGGCAGGATAACCCGCTAGGTCACCGGTTAATGGATGGCAACATTCCGTCAGCTTGGTTGATACTCTGGTTGCGAAACCAACAGAAACTAAGGCTGTGCACTCCCGAAACTGGGTCCCGTTTATAGGAAGCAGAACACGCAAATGTATAGCGGTTGCAACTTCGTCTTAGCATGTCTGTAAGATCTCCCCTAGCACCGGGAGCTGGATGGCTCATGTAGCCCAAGGTAACTTATTTACACAACTTTTCCGCTAGCACAACATGACAGACCAACATAAGTTAAAATGCATATGCTCCCAACTCACCAGCTGCTGTATTAGCATGTAAACTGTCTAGGTAAGAAAAAGCAGGGAATTTCCCTAATTCAGCCAGCAGACGAACTGACACTAGTGCCAAAGGATGCAACGCATACTTTGTGACTGCGATATTCTCCAACATTGCCGTTGGATTAGTGGCCACCTAACCATATAATAAGGATTGTCTTACCCGTGAAACTCCTCGTTTTATCCGTCACTGTAGACACCGTATTAAAAATACTGATGCGTGTGCGTAAGCACTGCTCTCTTGGAGTTGCTAAACTACACTGGAGGTCACTTGCGATGGTACGAGAGGCTTTAACTGATCCTTTGGCTCGATGCTTCCAATACTGTTTTGACGAAGAGTACTTGACCGACATGTGGAAACACAATGGGGTTGCTTCTAGGCACGAGGGAGGCAGTAGTTCCGATCCGGCCAACTGCAGTCGCATAAGCTTACCATCAGTTTTTTTCAAACGTCATGGAAGCCAGTATTTTGCCGATGTGCTAACGGCCCACTGAAAAGGTTTTACTCACCTTGCACAAAAACAGCATGGCTTCTGACGAAGTCCATGGTGTACTATAAATTCACTGCTAGCACAATTCAGCTGGACCGAAGCATTAGACACTAGCCCAGTAGTTGGCGTAGTTTCTCTCGACTACTCAAAGGCATTCGACTGGTTAGACCATGATATCAGTCTCGCCAGCGTTTTGGCATTGGGACAAGTCAGAGGCATTACGCTCCACTTGCGCTTCGCAGCAAAAGTGTCTGGATCAACATCAGATCGAGTCCAAATTAAATGCGGAGTACTAAAGAGATTTGTAATGGGGCATCAGTTGTTATTGACGTAAATCAACGATACAACACACCTCAAAGCACGAACTGCCTACTGTGTGCCGATGACATCAAGATATGAATGGTGCTCAGTAAACCAGCTGACATCACATTAATTCAAGCAGATCTGTATATGGTTTACAGGTGGTTAATCCAAAGGCTAATTTAGTTCACCGTGAATAAATGTAGAGTGCCGCACTTACGGTCAAATTTGGTTTACCTCTACAAACCCGGGAACCAGGAGCTGCAAACATCTTCTGGTGAAAAAGATTTAGAGGTATTGATCCAACGCAAACATGGCTGATGGTATCGTTATGAAAAGATTTCGATAAGGACCATGTAACAAGTTGGCCTCTTGAAGCTGGCATTCGGCCAATTCGACCGGTCGATTTTTCAACAGCTTCTTGGATCATGCGTACGTCTAAATCTGCCATACATAATACAGGTCTGCCAACCATGGTTGAAGTGCGCTCTCACCGTCTTGGAGATAATACACTGACGCGTAGCCAAGAATGTCATTGACTTGTATCATCAGAAACATGACAAACGCTACGATTGCTCCAAGTCCTCAGCGTACAATACCGGCGATTGTGTGGGGACCTTATTTTGACTTGCCAGATTTTGAGATAGCCAAACAATATGTGCTAGAGCTCAGTCACTACAGTAATCTGAGAGGCCACCATATCATGCTGGCAGAACAGTGCGGTCGCTTATAATACCGTTGGAATTTCTTTTCCATACATATTAGCCGGAAGTGCTACACCTTAATGGAATCTGTCATCTGTGTTCGAACTCCGGTAGAGTTCGAGGCACGAGTCGAACATGCACCCAATTTTCTGCACCATCTCACATTACTTACTGTCCATCCGCGAGTCAGAGATTTTACCCATGGTCAGCCCCCATATTATGTTCCACATCTTTCAGCTACTTGTGATCACCATGTGAGAACAAGGTTTTACCATTTCGCATTTGTTTTCATTTCTAATGAAGTTACAGTGGATTTACAATTTTCATATGTACACCACAGTGAGTCCAACCTTGTGAATTTACTTCTGCTGAAAATTTTCTCACATTTTGCCATACTTACCATAACTTTCCTTGTGGACCTGTTAAGGTTTAGCGTTGTTACTCATAGTAAGCATAATTCGTCTGAAACCGTGTAAAGCTACGAAAAGTAATAATTTCGGGACGGAGAAAACAAGTTCCTTTTCAAATCAAAGTCAGACAATCAGAGCGCTTAATAGGTCAGTGTCACTTTACTTTGGAATGTGCTTAGTGTGCTTATTTCTGACAACACTGTAATTAGAATCACCAGAGAGTTGCAACCGGTAGAGAAATATTATGGCATGCTTTCGTAAGAAGGGGAATTCGTTAGGCTTCAGTAGCACTAGGGTTTCACTGTCTAGATATTCTCCTATCGAATGAACTTTGTTGCAGAGGGTGGTAACAAAGCCACTGGTACCGGTTGCCTTGTATTTGCATGTTGTTATTGTAATGAATTCGGTATATCATTATCTGCACTGGGTAGCGTTCTCCGTACTATCGATGTTTTATATCTGTATGGTATTTGGGCACTTGATTCACAAAGATCACTTGCAAGCAGCCCAACACTGGATCTGTTTTGATTTGACTGCAGAGTTTTATCGACTAGCTACATTTAACATCAAATATGTTCTTCATTGCACAGTTTTTTCTTCTAAAGGTTCTCGAGACTATGTGTAGAAAAATGTTTGAATAACGCAGCTGAAACTGATACTCTTCAAAAATCGAGTATAATTTGAGCGGGTTGGACGTATTTAGCCTAGTCTATCAAATACCAAAAAATATTTTAATAAGGCACTTCGGGTAAATAAACCAGCATGCAATTCTACACCAAATATTTGAATGTGATGTTGCATAATTAACTCATATTGATTTTCTGAACCTAGAACAGTACATAACTCTAGATGCGAATTATTAGAACAACTTTGAAGCCCCACAAAAATGTTGTTTTACCGGAGTTTGACCATTTAGGACGACAAGCAGCCATCCTCGTTTGGTTGTTCAGCCTTAAGCGATCTTTTTTTCACAGTCAGACATACGAACATCTGGGCTCTCACGTGTGAAATAACGAGGCTGGGTTGCATGTTTAACTTTTGCCCTGGCAACTATTCAATTTGTTAACATAATTTGGTCACCTACATGTAGACACTATTAAAATATGGACTTTTAAGTGTAATATGCTTGACTTTACGTCCATCAAACATGATTTTCACGCAGCAGTGCCAGAGTATTTTTAACATGCAATGGAATCCGCAATTAGTAATACTGTAAGCAGGTATTATATTGTTAGTATAAGGAATCTGATAACATTATTGTTCGGCTGAAGGCAGACAACTGGAATGGGCAAATGACGGATTCTGATGTGGTTATTATCTCTTTCGCCTACTTAGGTGATCTGTCGATATCTGAAACTGCACAAAACAATTTGCTTTGTATCCAGATGATTTATTTTGTGCGTGCGAGCTTACAGTTTTCTAATTTCTCCTGCATCTTATTTCTAAACATTTAAGCACAATTATTGTAACCGATCCGTGTTGGTATTTTAGCTCTTTTCTGTAGAAAAAAATCACTAGCACCATACACTACCATAGACATATACAGTAATTTGCACAAAATTCATGAGCAACAATGTGCAATCGTTTAACATTTCTAAAATATTCTAAACTGGATCCGAATTTCACTGAATTCTTAAGCAGATGAAAGAGAGACGTTCTTATTACTCCATGCATATAATTTGTATATATTGTTGATCCACAACATACCTTGACAGTACTCCCATGGGTTTAATTAGCAGAGCAATGTAGCATGAGTTAGCCTTTGGTTTAGACCCGATAGCGAATAAGTCGGGTTCCAAGCTCGGTACAACTTTTAACTGATACGCTTCCGGATGTTGATTCACCCGAAATAAATTGCAATTTATCGACCTTGCAGTTCGCGTATATGTCTACGTTGTGCTCAACAAGTACAGACGTGCATAACCCACTAGAAAACAAACGCTCACAGTTCTGGACGTGTTTATGAGGCACGAAGTTCGTACACACCTTGCGTCAACCTGTCACTACACAGCGGGTTGGTCCACTTCATCATATTTTTCTGGGAAACTGCACACCTTCCGTCAAAAACATAACGCAGTTGACGTTACATTCTGCGAGACGTGCTGTGCAGGACGAGTATTACAAGCGGCACCAAACTAGAAAATTAATCATGCATCTGGTCTTTTAAGGCGACGTTTTCTGATATGCTCTTGGTTCTCCAGTCCCCTGGTATTCGGTCCCAAATTCGATCGGTAACATTTTTCATTAATATTCCTCTCCAGCAAACTCCATTTTAATAGGATTAATGGGTTAAACAATATCCAAATATACAAACGATTTATCGTATGCTGTTACTTCTAAATAGAGTGCTGGAGGCAACGATGAAGAATTTTCATTCTAGATGTCAGTATTTTGCACTAAATTGGGATGCGGTACACTTTGCAAGCGAAGGGCATTTCTGATGAACCAACCGTGTTTCAGTTCCCTGCATACCATGAGCTGGCGCGCTTGGCAAAGGAGTTTTCCTAATCAGGGGCTTTATGCATTCTGATGGGTGCATTTTTAGCATGTCACACCATCTACCACAAATGTGATTAAAAGGCATCAGTAATTTTACAATCGCGAAAACAGAATAGGAAAAGAGTGTTTGTATGTCATTTAAGTAAACACTCCTGTGTCTCTGAGCAACGATCATATATTAACAAAAAGGATTACGATATTTTTCATCTAGTTGACAAGGACAAATTTTACCAAAATATGCCTTGACATCTCGTTTCATTTGTATGAAAATAATAAACCGCGACTTTTGCGCAATGAAACGGATAATTTTTCAAAAAATCCATGAAGTTTAGGGGGCCTCATTGCCTTGAAACTTTTCAGCCAAAGAATTCATCAGAATATTCATACAAAATTTGTGCGTTTGCAGTAGACAGTGCAAATGGCGATGTTTCGACGAGAGTGACAATGGCCAGTTCAAAGGCCCCGCCTTCTTGATATTGAGTTGTACTCGCCCTTATATGGCAAATGATTATTCACCATTTTTCGAGTGTTCATTTTCAGCTGAAGTTTTGATTAAGTAGCTAGTCATGTGCTTAACTTTAAAGGGGTTAGCGCGCAACATGTTACTTTTGTCCTGTACCTCGACAGTTTCGTGTCGCCCGACTGACGTATGATTATTTAGCCGCGCTTTGTTTGATCACATCTGAACGACTTAAAAGTATGACAATATCAATTCCAACCTTGTGAATTGTACAATGTCTTGCCTTAGTGTTCACAACTCTTTTTAGGCATTGGTTTCCAAAATTTGTTAATTATCCTTACTAGCGCAAATGAGCAACACTGTGTAATTACTTTCAACTGTTTGCATACGCTTCAGATCCTCCCGGTGTTCCAATCATTAGCGGATACACTAGTATGCAGCCAGTCAAAATGGCCCACTCACTAGAGTTGACTTGCACTACCACTGGTGGGAATCCACCACCTGAACTGACTTGGATGCGGGGTAAGTCTTAAGTCACTTAATGCATTCCATTTGACAATAAGGAATTTGGAAAGTTTCGTCATTCGGAGTCTAATCTTCTGAAAACTGTTAGTCAACGCGCAAGTATTACTGTCTATTCTGGTTTCCCCTATATTTCGCATGTGTGTGTCCAGTTTCATTAAGAATAACCCATTCAGCTCCCTTGGTCTGCTCATCTGACAGGCTACATTGTGTCGATCGACAAGAGAATGGACCATTATCTTTCAGGGGTTTCGCAAACAAATATAACTAATGTCATTCAAGTTGGATTAAACAATACTGTATCCTTGAGAGTGTGTGTCATTCATATGTCCAGTAGCCAAATGGCATAACGTGCTGATAACCGCATGAACACACCGTTGATGGTTTTAAGTATATTTCTAGATACCGACCAGTTTCTAGAATGTGCAGAATGATAGCCTATCAAACTGCTGCCTAGTTATTTTGATGTAAGAATATTCTAGGTTTTAGCAACTGAGTGATTGAAGTGGACTGGTTGAAGTGGACTGAAGTAGCTAAGAACTACAAAAAGCATAAACCGATGTTTTCTATCATAGGACGCAAGCAATTTCAAGTTAATCTGGTCCAACAGCGTTTTGCCTAATATGTATCAATAGACATTCACATACTATAAGGTGCTGAAGGATTTTTACGCATTCAAACTCACTTATATTGGATATGCAATAGCACGATATTGAGGAAATTTAATGCTACTGCCTACTTAAAGTATTTTGGCATCTTGTGTTTAACCGATTTCCCAAAACCTATGACCTTTGCTGACGGATGATTGAATTACTATCTCCCGGTGATATTTTCAACCGAAATGTTTACACCAAAATATCTACGGACAGCAGAACTATAGGAAAATAGTCCATATGGCATATAGTGGATGCGCTCTCGTCTGTATTTCATTCACGTGCCGCGTTACAACTTGTTTTAAAATTGAGCGTTTTCCAGTGGTTAAACTAATAGTCACAGTTTAAAATAGCATGCACAGGCTTGACACAGCGTTATTTTAACGATTATCCCTGATTTTCTATCCTAAACGCCTCCTCAGTAGACATAACATTCTAAACGCCAACCTGCTCTTAGCTGCAGTATTGCCCAATGACGCACTAACTGCAATCTGAAAGAAATATTCCACGTCTATGCTTCCAAATACAACATAGCTACTCACAGCTGAATTTGCTTAGTTCACTAACCGCTCGAATACTTGATAATCATTCACGCAACAATGTTTGCTTCAGGACATACAGAATGGAAAACCTTTGCTTCTGGGGGGTGCATGGAATACTAACCTATCAAAAATGTACACAAGCCATTTTGGATGCTAACTTACGCAAGATCGGTTTGGTTTGATAATATGATAGATGTTTGCCGTTTTACCAATGCAGTCCTGAGGTTTAATCCATCGTTCTTTAAATCATAATATTTTGATTTCTAAAACAGCCTACCGCTACTATATTTGGTTGTGAATTATTTCATACAGCTATAAAGCTTCAAACCCCATGATCACCAAAAGTGAGCATGCAGAAGCTCGTAAATTGTTTAATAACATATGGACGTATGCATCTGATCAAAGCTGAGCAAACAATGAGGACTTTATTCTAACAACTTGTAATATGGTGTTCTCTTGCAGACAGACAGCCGTTGACTACCAGCGAGAGCACCGTTGTTACTGGAAAGCAAAGCAGTTTGAAGTTGAAGATAGTACCGCAAAAGCAAGATAACGGGGCTCATTATTAGTAAGTGTTGTATTCAACCGATGCTTTGCAACAATGCTTTTCTTTGAACTAGTGAATTCAAGCCCTACTTGCCTCTTTTGTAATTGTGGGAACATAAAAGTAAAGTACAATCCATTTGACAACCAACTAAGAAGCTTTGTTTAAAACATGAAATACCCCTTATAATTCCAAATACTAACATCAGAAGTCGAATGTTGTGGCTTCGGTGAGCTTAAGGCGGTGAGCCCTTCAACTGCGCATGAGGACTTCAGATCACTCATCCGGGTTTACCCGACGACGGGTGTTAAGCAAGTGCCTCTTAAGTGAGGAGGCAACTTTGCTCCTCAAATCACTTCGTGCAACCGTCGCATATCCCATCATTTCGCGGAGACACTTTTGAATGTGATCATTGATCGGAACACCTAGATTTGATCAGTGCACCCAACATAACTGTCTTCACAGCTACATGTTAATTAGGATAAGTAATGAGGCGTTCACTGCTTCAACACAGGTGTCATAACTGAAGATTTAAACAGAGGTCTTTGGATTTTGAGCAAACGGAACTCTACTGTATTGTATGTCTTCTTCATTAAGGCGCTTATTCGTTTCTTGGGAATTTTCATAAAATGGCAGCTTTGAGTGCGACTTTGTGATAACCGGTTTCTTTCGAGCTGTTATCTTTGGATGTCGCTTCATCGCGTCACTGATAAACTTTATGAAATGGGTCCGATAACCAGTAGATTGTAGCACATCAAAAAGCAGTTCTTTTCCTGCCTCCAGCGTATCTGTCATACAAATCATAAGTTTTCGATAAATGAAGTTTGAAGTAAAGAATACTTGTGATGTGACAGCAAGAAGCTCTTGAAATGCGAGTATTGACTCGCCCAGGTTGCTTTCCGGTATGCTGCACTTTGCACTGAATCAGCTGGTCGTCATGCGAGCAGTATGCCTAAGTATGGGTGACAATTGTCGTGCTCAGTTTTGCATGTCACAGTAAGCTTCTGGTGCACACCAATTAACGTTTTGCTTACAATTACAAATTATTTGTCCATATTCACAACTAATAGTTTATCATCAACTTACTGTTTATATAGCGTGGCTGGTTTGTTCAATTTCTCTACCAGCTCTGTAATCCTATTCACGTAAACGTCCGGTAGCGAAAGCCTACCGGGCTATCCGTAGCCACACCAACAATCTTTTGATTTGCCTCTCCTTGAGAGTGAAACTTAACATATTTTGTGCACAGTAGGAGCATGTTTTTCAACATTCCAACGAGCAGCCTTTGTCGAAAGTTTTGTGTTTGATAAACTTACATGGACGGCCAACATTTTCTTGCAACGGAACGTTGGTGAAAAGCGACTGCACGTCAGTTAGACACCTGGGGCAAAATTATACCTTCCAAATAGGGAAGTAATCCGAAGGTGTCGATAGAGTCTAGTTTAATTCTAGCAGCATGCCCATTTATTATGTCAAGTTCAGAAAGAGAAACAATACACGACACTTTAAACGAACACTTGTTTTCGGTTAATTCTTCGTCAGACACATATAATGACATACATTAGGGTAAGGTCTGTTGCAATCGTCAGCATAACAAAGAAACAATTGGTCAGAAAATTTAACTTGTGTTCATGATGGCGGTCATCTGATCCCATGACTGAAGTCTTTTGGAGTTGCAGAGTACCATCACATCCTTCCCGTCTGGTGGTCGGTCACGGAAGTTGTAGTGGTTGTATCATCTACTTCTGTACACACAACTCCGGGTTTGTCAGTCATATGCATACTGCCTCAGCGGTGGCACGGGACCCTCTCACTGGCTCGCACATGCGGTTTTCCTGATGACGCTAATTTGGCATAGAGACTATTGGTCGCACAAGCATTTCTATCTTATGCACCTTTGGTAAAACATATATCTGCGTAATGTTGATGATAACTGGTACCAGTGTTTGATATTCATCCTCCGAATGAAGCCATGAAGCAGTAACATCCGTAATTCACGACACAATTGCTTTTCGACTAACCGGACTGTGTAGAAGGTAATAGTTTCCTTGAATTTCCTGGTGGCCCAGAGTATTGTCTACATCATGGGTGGATAAGCTGACTTGTCTAGAAGGACCAATCAGAGTTCATATCAGACCTTTCATTTATGCCCATAGGAAGTTTTGCATAGATCTACAGTGAGGTACATCCGCTACTGTGTTGAAGCGCTGAACAAATTATGCGATATGCCCACTAGCTTTCTTTTAAACCAAACGTCATTATCAGGTGATGCTGAAGTCAAGGAGTAAATCGGCAATAGAAATTCCAGACGTTTGCATCAATGCAAGCTTTAGGTACCTGAGGAAGTAATATGTATAAGCCAAGACCTATGGATGAGGCTTTTGTTTGCAATCTGTTAACTGACAACGATGTCATCTTGTGAACAAATTTTGGACAGTCAGCGCGAAACTCGCTTATTTCTTGTTCACTGAAAACTGTACATCAGAGCTTGAATAATGCGGAACACGTCGTGACTCTCACATTTTTGAAGAAATTAACGAGTTTTATTTGAAACAAAACATGCAGATAAACTCAGTAAGATAAACTTGAGCTATTTCCTTAAGCTGATAAAACCAATTTGAGCAGGTTTCTCTGTGGCTTGTAGTATGCCTCTAATCAATAGCCGCAGTTGGACGAGATTTGCTCTTCAGAAACTGTTGCAAAACCCACGTGCTTAACAGTTGTCAGCGAGGCACCTGTTTAGATATTCTAATCGAACGCTCCCGAACGCAACATTGCATCTAAGACTTACGGCCTTGGTCTCCTTATATTCTAATTTAAGATTTATTTAATCGAAGCCGATTCTCCTTTCCCGACATAGTGTCGACGGTTCATTATCGAGAAGATACTCGTTTGCTATCTCGGTCTATCCTAGTAAATAACTTGACCATTAAATGATACCTTGATAGCACATTTCAAATGCTGTCCTAAATCAGCTGCATGATGTGTTTCGTGTGGCAAATTGCTACAACTGTGGTAGCCATTCTACTTGGCCATGGTTACACCACTTAATGTCATAACCGATACCTAGTGGCTCGACACAAACTGTGAAATAGATGAAGACGTTGCAGCAGGGCAGCAATGTTCAAAGTCTACCTGTTTAGTGTATATTTGATCTGGAAAAGAAAAACCAGGGCTTGGAGGAGAGAAGCGGGAAATGAAAGCACATTTGCCGACTTTTCATACGTTTCAGCAGATTTGTTAGGGGTCAGTGGTTGCAAACCAGCGTAGGAAACGGTCACAGGAGGTATGACATTAGAACAACCCTAGGAACCCCAGTGCATTCAGCAACTATATAGGATGAGTGACGCCCGAACCTGGTTTGCGTTAAGCGATTATATTTTTATGCCAAATATGATCCGTCAAATAGCCTGATGACAAACTTATATATATATATATATATATATATATATATATCCACACCGGCTACTACTACGGGTGCTCAAAGTCATACTACTTGGATCAGTTGCATTTTCACCATATTCAGAATGTGTACAAAACTGGATAGGGTATAGAAAATTTATACTCTCTGTTGGTTAAATATAGTTTTGGCGAAAGTTGTTAAAAGTGATCCAACGCATTTCGGGTGTGCCATAAGCGTATTCCAAATTTCTGAAAATGTTACATCTCGTTATTTTTGTCGCTAACATGTAAATTTAGATGCACCTACAGGCTGTAATGTCGACGAGGAAACCAATCGTCAAATCATTTATACGTGACTGGTAGCGCGAACAGAAAGCAACGTTATGTGTAAAAGCCATTTCATAGCTGATTCACCGAAACATTGAAACCACTTAGAAAGTGTCAAGCGGTTTTATTGCTTGGAGTATTTAAAAATGACACCAAACTACTTTCGGACTCAGAAGGATCAGATGCCCACAAAATGGCATAAACAAAGCCGCTACCATTCAATGAAATTATCCTGCAGATCTTGGCCTCAGTTGATACGGTGGACCAGACAAGCCCTAAACATGTTCATTCACCTTTCCTTGAAGCGTTCTACATGCGCGTTTTTCGTGCACACCCTAGCTACTCGGCTTGAACAACGTGTTTCAACTTGGGTGATTATTAAGTACATGAGTTGTACGTGAGGAATGATAAATTTGCATAGTCGGAATTTCGCAACCGACTCTATCAAGAAATACGTAGATATTCCTTATGCACCTTACGGAAGGACGTTTGCGTGAAGAGCAAAGCAAACTTCACCTACGAGTCGATGCGCGTCTGTTAGTTGAGGACGCGTGTTAGACACTTAACATGTAGTCTGACTGTACATCTCCTGGGTAAAGCATATTTAGAGCCCATTCTAGTCACACTATAGTGTCATACGATTGTTATCCGTCTTCACATAGATTGCCATAGCTTGATCGCTTTTATGAACAGTGTGCCGGTTCACGTAAACATCCGTGCATGCAATTGATACACCACAATGCTTACGTTTTGGTAGGACCAACCCTCCTATTCATCTCAGGATAAAGGTAGATTGTCCAACCACCGGAACAATCACCGATTAATTGCATCTCTTGCACTGCAGAAGAACAAGAGATCGCAAGCGGTTAGTTACTTCCTATAAGTCTCACAACATTGTACCTAAATTGTGAGGAACATTAGCAGGGTAGTGTTGCATGACCATTTACAGCAACTTGGTGACAATTCATCGCAATTAAGCTGCAACTTTTTTATCATCTAGACAGAGCGTATTCGATTTTTAAAGGCTCTGACTTTGAAAAGCACCAAATGGTTTGCCCCCTGTCAGTAGTTCATGAAGTTGACCCAATTCATTTCGTGTAGAAGCATGACGATTCCACATTTCCGCGTATGTTGGACGAATCAGCCAGGTTCGTTATACGCATTGGGAATATTTCCCGGTCAAAGCTTTATGCGCAAACTTGACTGTCTTATGCAGTCGTCACTCAGCACAGTACATATGCTGCCATCAGAAGGTTATAGCCATTATATCACAATGGGATGAGCTTTCCCAAAAGATTACGAGACGACGGTGCTTTCAGTAACCTACCAGCGCATGGCCATCGGAGAGCAACGGACCCCCCTAGATAAATCTCAAGTTCTCGCGCACACGAAGTTCGCACCGCAGTTTGGTAAAATGAGGTATCGTATGTGTGAACTGTCTGGGAGGCTTGAGCGATATTGCATTGTTGGTCAGTTGGTTAATAAAGCTTTACCCCACACATTGTTTTCGCTCTTTGTTCCTTTGAGTAGGTTATTTCTACCTTAGTACGACGTCTGGACAGGTTATACGGTTTAACCAAACTTGGCAACTCATGCGCATGTATTTACAAATTCGACCTTTTAGCATACAGTTTACAGTTTTCATACGCTTGTTTTCCTCTCTCGTTAAGCATGCAGAATGTAGTAGCCTTTTAACAACACAACTATGCAACCAACGTGCAACATCAGTATACATGACAAAAAAGGTTAAAATTACACGTGAAAGTCTACAATGAGCACAGCCCTAACCTGCAGCAAAAGACTATCCGTTGATTTAATATCCACTGCCAAATACATGGTCTACGTGTGAATCAGTTACAGGTAACTTAACCAGCAAACATATTTTGTTAGGTTTTAATTGGATCATCAACGACGAGCCAACGTCCACTCTTGAGCTAGTCGGGTGTACACGGCATCTGTCGTTAGCACTGTAGAGTGGGCAACCATTGTTTAGAATGAAATAGCATGCGTGTCCTCCCAGACAATTATAGGTACTTGGTTCGTGCACGTAAATGCAACCAAGTCAAAATGTATTCAAAAGTTGTTCCCATCAACTTATTACGAATCTTCCCAGTAAGCCATGGTTTTAATTTCGCCTTGCATTTACTATGCTTTGCCTGTAGATAGCCTTGGTACGCTTTCGGATACTTGCTTAAAATCTTGGCAGTACAAGAATTGCACAGTTTTACAAATGTTGCAATATCTTTTGTTCACATTAATATTCATCTATATTCATGTGTTCGATTTGGTGTTGTTAATCGCCAGGGCTTGGCGATTGTTTGGTTGTGTTTCTAAACAATTTGTTTGAGAAATAACCGGGTACCAGACTTGTAGCGTATTTCGACGTACAACCTAAGTATTGCATGGAAATTGATGGACATTGGCAAAGCTAATCTGTTGACTCATTACTAATGCACAATGTTCAGTCTCAATAATTACATTATTATGAAACAGTCACCTTTTAGCATTCGGCATCAATGATGAAAAAGTATCTATGTCCCCTCAGTGTGTGCGGATAAACAAATTTTCCCAACAAATGTGCCATAAGCAATTGTTTGTTCCACTTGTTTTGTGTTCAGCTGCGCTGCCCGGAACGCAGCCACCGACACTACAGGGGTCTTCAGTGAGTCCGTCATACTGAACGTGATATTCCCCCCACAGCGCGTAACTATCAACTTCCACGGGCCTTCTGTCGTTCCCAGTGGTCAACCGCTGGTTATGAACTGCCAAGCAGACACCTCAAATCCGGTGGCCAGCATCACCTGGTGGCATTTTCGATGTGGGCCAGCGCACGCTTTCGATAAACTGCAAACAATTTCCCACGAGCAGGTGAAATTGGGCAGCATGGATGGGAGTCGAGGAGTGTCAGAGAGCGCGAAATGTCAGTCGGAGCAACTGGAAGGTACGTACGTTGCCGATTCAGCAGGTTACAGATGATGTATATGGTTAAACAAAGCTAAACCTTTTGTTCATTTCATCAATACGTTTTACACGCAATAATTTTGCATTTGTACCTACCTAAATACACATTAGGAAATGATGAAACGCCAATCCCTGGAGCAGCTGGCGGCTTTCACGCACATAGCCGTCTGTGGTTACGGCCAACCTGGCATTACCACATGGATTTTATCGAATGTCGAACGGAGAATCGAGACTACGGCCCACCGGTGTGGCACGATCGTCTGCAACTCAACGTGACCTTTCTGCCACAATTTCTTGGATTACAGACGGGTGTTGAAAAAGTGGTCAAAGAAGGTTAGTTAAATAAATATATACATAAATAAATATTTTATTCTCCTCAGCATCGAGGCAAGCCTTATCTAGCGTGCATTTGAAGTCGATGATGCTTCACTCATCGAACTGACGATACTAAGAAGCATCAACTGAATACTCCTAAAGGAATGATACGAGATCACGCTCAATCCCGAATCTGTGTTATACGAATTTCCTGAAATTAATCTTGCTATCGTCCTGAAGAGGTTTAGCCAGTTTCCTCTTAGATTACTATGAAATAGACTGACATATCATGAAGTCTTTGTCTTCGCAGAGTAAACAGTGTCAGCGCGATTCATTCAATGAGGCTCAGGATGTTTATACAAAAGCACCACGCATTTTGCAAGTAGGCATTTCACGCGTGGAGATGCGTTACTTGTGTCATGTACTGCTGTCCGTATCGAACAGATGATGCACTGATAAATCTATCATAATCCCTTTCATCATGCAGAGATGACAAGCATCGAACCCGTAACTATTTGGATGTTATTTGTGACTTCTAACCTTCAGCCACCGAATCATAATGGACAACGTTTGGACTAATGGTTGGTTATGTCAAATATTGTCCATTGCGACTCGAAGGTTTATGGGTAGAGGTCCCAAATAACATCCCATTGGTCCCACTTTCGAGGACTTTTATATCTACCTAATTAAATCAAATGAGAACTAAACGCGCCGTGGTGTGCACTATTCTCGGGCGGGTAACTTCCAATGTCATATTGCTTCCTTAGCTAGGCTCTAGCAAGCGAACTAAGTAAGAATTGTTTCAATGTGAATTACGCTATTCATGGTGATTGCGCGTTGCAATTCAATAATCCAGCGCCTAATCCAATATGACCCTCCGACCAGGGATATTATTATCACATTAGTGACAGTGTCGGTGGGATGCACTTGAGAAGCAGAGTAATAACTGTCACGTGAGTTATCTAAGGTCACCAATACTTAAGTTTATGCATCTTATTTCATAATGAGAATGTCAGTTTGATTTGCAGTACCCTTCGTTTGGTTAGATTGTGAAGTTCAATATCTACTGAGACCTCGGTTCACTTTGAAATAGATCTCCGTCATGTCAAAGATCGCGTACGAAACGGAGGTATTTTGGTGTTGCTGACACCTCATGACCTGTTTTGTTCTCTTTTATACTCATCAGATCAAAATAGCTTGAGCTGAGTGAAACTCGGAGCCCAGTGGTCAACGGCTGACGTCTTGATTACTATACGACTAACAGCTGGGAGCAACGCTTAGCACAGCTATCAGAAAATTAACATTGGATTTGTAGTGCCCATCGTGATTTTCTTCCGGCTCACCTTTGGAAGCGTAAATTTCGTTTGCTAACTTTCATCGGTTTATCGGTAGGCCAAATAAAAGCGCTTGTGTCCACATTGGCATTCCACCTACCGTTTTAGTTAATCGACTATGGAACAATTTGTCCCCACGTTTGCGCTCTCACTGGTCTGCACTGAAAACCGCACCAGAGCAGAAAGAAAAGTAAATAATGTCGCCAATTTTGTCAACTTATACTTGAGTGTTAAATTAAATGATAATTTTCTTATACGGCGCTAAGTGTATCACAACTCTTTGTTACTCGCCTCTTTACGCTGACTGGAGATAAGGTAACATAACAATTATATCTATTACTGGTTTTTAAATCTCTGTTGCCTCAATTTGCCATATACTTCTGGGCAGGTGTGTTTCTCTAGCGGGCTTGACAGCGACGACCTATTGTTGTGTCCATCTTTTCTACTTGAGTGCGTGCTAACCACCATATTGCTCAGATGTGATACCACTTTACATCTCATATGCTAAGTAGATCTTCCAAAGGTAGCATTCTACTAATTTTTTAATTAAGACGGGAGGCAACCTTCTGAAAGACTGACGTAAACTATGGTAACCCGCTTTTTGGAACCATTCTAATCGAGCCAATCATTAGACATTTATGTCCCAAACCTTTTCGGCCATACTATATTAAGTCTTGTGCTTGCAACGTCCCGAATGCAAGAGCGGAGAGCACACCGTCACACGAACTATTGCTCGAATGTTAAGAACCACACGAGGCATAAGCTTTCCTTGCAGCTACAAGCAAGGGGATGGTTTAATTTCTTTATCTTACTGTATGAATGAGTAAATAGAAGTATAATTATCTATCTGGGTTCAGCTTAAACACCTGTAATGTTATCAAATTAATTGCGGTCAGTGAGCGAGGAATGTGTGATGAATGACTGTACCACTGACACTTTGGAAATATATGCGGGTTCCATCGAATGGATGCCCATTGAAAAGTTGCATATAATTATTTGCTTTATTCGCCTTATGTCGGATACAGGCGCATGGTGACAAGAATGTAGAAGTTGTATAGCATATTCGATAGCCACAATATTCTTATAATATCCGTCGGAATCAAATGAAGTAGACATATGACTATAAACTACAGGAACATGATGCAAATACCAAACAAAACTACAGGCTCCTTGTGCAACTTTTGTGTATTATAAGAATGGACATAAGCATTATGGAGCTCTTTGCAATTTCAGTAAAATTGAAACGGGTTTCACCCCACTTGTGCTGCTGCTAATTTTCCTGTCAAAGTGTTGACTTGCATTTCGTGGTCTTAATTCTAGTATTAAGTTAGGTCACTGAAATTTCGGTGCTCAACTTTTTAAGTTGTGCCCAATGGTGATACCTGCTTCATTAGGTTATCCGTTTGTTGTACTGCGTCTCTTAGATAGCCACTTGTAAGCGAGCGCGTGAACGAATTCATTTCCGGCATAAGTTATATCAGCTATGGACTGCAAGTGAAGCACACTCGAACAATTCTGACATATATATACATATGTGTGAAAGGAAAATTGCTAGCATTTCAAGTCCAATAGTAAATAATCAACTGAGCTATAATCAACAAAGCAGAAAAGTAAAGCTACACGTTTTATTTTTTGGCTGGTTACGTCTAGGCCCCAGCAGGTGAATTGCAATTTATTTGAAAATGTGTAAACTGAGGCCACGCTTAATACGATGGGCTGTGGATTCAGAAAGTGAAATAATGGTCTGTTCTATAACATAAATTAGTGGTATTATTAGCACGTGTATGTATATAAAAACTAGTGCAACCGGATCACATCGAATAAAGTTAAATTCAGCTATTGAAGTTAATATACTGACAGACCAGGAAGATGCACATGGTTAGTCGATCTTAAAGATCGAAGATGTCAGTATTCCCTCGATTCCCTTAATATGGCTGCAGATTGATGTTGCTTTCTCTCCACATAGAGACGAGTGTACGTCGTAGCACGTTACAAAGTAACATTCAAACTGGACCTGCAGATTATCGCCCACAAAATGTCAACCAATGTTAACCGGATGTTAATCAAAGCCACAGAAATTCTCGTTTTGGAAGACTTGGGGTACGACCGGTTAATAAAGTCGTTAGGCCTTTGACGTTTCTCTGTTGACACAAAAGCTGCTTCACTCGGCACTTGATAAGCAAATTAGTTGAATTAAGACTTCGACATGCGTGAGCAGTTTGTGACCTCATCGCTGTCACCGAAACGTGGTTGCGCTGTGGGAGAACGAATGCCGAAATCGCGCTAACAAGCATGTCCGTTGTCTGGAAAGATCGAGCCAGCAAAGGTGGTGGGGTAGCCCTCTACTTTCGTAACAACATGCAATCCGAACCCATAAACGATTAGGAAACTGACGTACCTGACGCCATTTGGGGTAATTTCCGGCTGAGAGGGCACGATCTTGGCCTATTGGTTGTTGTTTACCGCCCACCATCGTCTACACCTGAAATGGACTGCAACTTGGTGGCTGCGTTGAGACAAGTGATAAACAGGAAGTACAGTCACATTCTAGTCACCGGTGACTTCAACTTACATGATCTAGAACCCAAGGCCACTCCGGGAGAGCAATTCAAAGCAGACCTGCAAGACCTGGTTTCAGACTTCCCGCTTTATGGCCACGTCACTACGCCCACCAGATTCAGGGGAACTAACAGGCCATTCATATTGGACCGAATATTCACCAATGAAGAACTGATGGTCGAGAGCGTGATAACCGATACTCCTTTGGGCCGCAGCGATCATGCGACGCTAGTGTTTCATTACATATGCTACGCGGATTATCCTAAGGAGCATGCCGAGGAATATCCTGTCGTAACCAACTATGAAGACCTGTCCGACCTCATTGATGCAACCAGCTGGTCGTTCTTAGCCGACTTGACCCCTGAGGTGGCCTGCGCTGAATTCGTCAACATATTTACCAAGCTCGTGGCAAGGATATCTGAAACCAAACTCTACCGACCTAAACGGATGAAGTCCTTCGTAAGGAGCAGGACAAGTAAATGCATGACATTAAGGGACTTGGCATGGCACACCTACATAGCCTCCACGAACGACGACACCTGGGATGTCTACACAATACAAAGCAACCACTGTGTCAAACTCGTCCGGGAGGATAAAATGAAGAACCTACAAGATCTGGTGGAAAAGTTTTGCTCCAATCCCAAACTGCTATACAGACAGGTAAACAATTTGCGCCGTGTTAAGCGCGGTATTCATGCTTTGCACACGGTATGCGGATTAGCCCAAACCGCACTAGAGGCGGCCAAGGTTCTTGGACAACAATTTGGCCGAACCTTCCAAGGCGTGCAAACATCATACATCCTGCCTAAGCAGATAACGCCACCATCAGGGCTTAATCACATATCGTTCACCTCCGCAGCTGTACTGAAGAGGCTGATGTCTCTGCACGAGTTCAGCTCCCCGGGTGCGGACGGCATTCGCCCGAAGGCGTTGAAAGTTGCTGCCATGAGTTTGGCGGCGCCACTAGCAATTTTCTTTCAACGATGTATGAACGAGATACACGTCCCCACGATGTGGAAGCACGGAATCATCACGCCAATTTACAAAACTGGCAGCCGTGCTGAACCAGCAAAATATCGCCCGATAACACTCCTTCCTGTGATCTCCAAGGTTTTGGAGTCCACTTTAGCTGAGGCTTTGAATGGGGTACCTGGAGAACAACAAAATTCTCCTTCCGGAGCAGCACGGATTTCGCTAAAATCGGTCCTTTAACACTGATCTGTTGATTGCTCATGCAAGCTGGACGGAATCTGTGGACGCTGGTGCAGGAGTCGACGCGGCCTACCTGGATTTCTCAAAAGCATTCGACGTATAGACCATCGCATAGTACAGCACAAACTCCATAAATATCTAATCGGCGATCCTGTTCTGGGCTACATAGGAGATTTTCACCTGCAAGGTCACCTGAATGTAAGGGTTCGAAACAACCTATCAGAATCCATCGAAGTTCAGTGCGGCGTACCTCAGGGCTCGGTACACGGTACCTGCCTGTTCCTGGTTTTCATAAATGATCGCGCGAGCGTGCTATCATCTAACTGTTTGCTATTTGCTGATGATCTAAATGTATGGCGTACCATAGCTGCAGTGGAGGAACACAGAGCGTTACAAGAGGACGTGAACAAAGCGTACACATGGTCCATCGAGAACATGCTGCATTTCAACGTCACCAAGTGCAAATTTCTCAACATACGGCACAAGAGTATGTACTAGTACCGCCTAGGATCACAAATTCTACAGTGGGCTTCTCATGATTGCGATTTCGGTGTGATAGTTCAAGATGACCTCGGTTGTTTGAGGCAGACTGAAAAGGCAGCTAAGAAAGCAAACCAATACCTCGACCTTCTTCACAAGCTTTCGGGAAGTTTGACTCTTCAGTGTTTCCAAAAATCCTTAGTGTGTATCTGAGGCCGCACGCGGAATATGCTATTCAAGCGTGGCAAACCTGCCTTATACACCATCTCACCGCGCTCGATACTGCACAACGTAGGGCAACGAAGAGCGTCAGAGGTTTCACCAGCCTCCCCTACACAATCAAGCTGAAGACTCTCAAGATATACAGCGGACGTTATCGGCGTCTAAGAGGCGATCTCATACTGGTGTACCAGATTCTGAGAAACCCCAACCACCTATGCCATTCCCTTCTGATACTCAGTCAAAACACCGCGATAAGAGGTCATCAGTTTAAGCTGGTCACGCAGTACAGCTGACTGGAGGGTCGGTGAAACTTTTCTGCCTTCGAGTATCACAGCCTTGGAACGCCCTCCCGGAACATGTAATTAATGCTCCCACCCTATCACTTTTTTTCAAAAAACGCCTTGACGATAATCTGTCACATTTACACTACGTGGTATAGCCCATGACCACCAGAGGCTGTCACTAATACAAAACAGACAGTGGACAGTGCCATAACCCTACTCGAGAATGAGTCACTCCAAACCCCTTGCACACAAGTTGATAAACGCTACTACTGTAGAAACTGGATTTCTGTATCCCGTCAACCCGAGATAGCTGCACACGAGTAAGCGCTGTCCTTGCTATTTTTTATTTTTTTCTCGCGTATTACGTAATCAATAGCTAGACCCCTTATTGCTTTGTGTGCGTACATTCTAATTTCAAACACCCTTTATACGGCCGTGCAGTTAAAGCTGTAATCGCCCGGACCGAACATTCCATTATCCCTTGGTCTATTTTTTCTCACTCTAACCAACCCTGGGACATGTCCAGCACCTGCTTTTTTATCCGTTATAAATCATTTTTCATTGTGCGTTAACCGGTCGATCCTCAAGACTTCTGAAACGATGTATTTTCCTTTCCTTCCAAACTTAGTCCATAACATCGCTTACGGAAGTTTATCTTTGTCATGTTGGAACAAGCTAAGGTGCGTCAGTATCGTTTATTAAACGCGGACCAAACGTTAAGCCGTACAACTTGAAAGCAGTCTATCAAACCGCGGCAGTGGTCTTACCCATCTGAGAATCCCGTAGACATTTCACGGTTCGGATCATCACGATCTCATTTGCAAGTTGTAGCCTCATGAGTTCAATGATCTCATGTATTTGATATTTAGCTCACTTCTGCGCCGACATTTGAAATTGAGTTTTCCGACTCGCTGCTATATCAGCATGGCGTATTACAAGATGTATTATAGGATTCATATTTGGACCAACTCCTAAGCGATCACAGAAGAATGCTCACTCCAAATTTTCCGTTCCTGTTTGATGACCACATGTTACGGTGAACTATGATAGCACTAGACGATCAGAGATCACTGCTGTACGAGTGGAACGTGACTAGCGTTTAGTCAAATCAGCATGTGCAGTGGTAGGCGATATTTAAACTCAACACGGAGCATGCGCTTTCAGACCGCACAGCGCAGTCACTGGGACCTCTGATTTGCAACTCGTTTCCCATGAAAGCATGCCAGCTTTGCGACTGCAGTATAATCGTTTCTGGTTCGGCCAGGCCGAAATGGCAACAGAAAAGAATGTTAGCATCAGTTCCGAGTAGCCGTTGGACGACTGCTCCAACATACTTTCATCTACTACTGGCACTATGGACGCAGTCATTTAATAAATCCTTTATGCAGATCTGACTTTCTTTTCAATGAATTGCCATTACCATCCATGAGCTTTCTCAGCGAGGGTGTGATCTATAGGTGTAATGCTTGCGTCACTCTAATTAGTCCTAGAGATGGGACAACGTAAGTACACTCAACAGCGGACACCGTATATCACCGGCAGGAAGCGCGCAAGAACGTAATATAGTGGACTATCGCCATCTCTTTTCCAACCTAACACCATACTGAGAGTAAAACTGGCTATTGAATCATAATAGTAGCCCTGGGTGCTCCGCAACTGCTTATTTCACATATGCCACCGATCGACGGCTGATCACGCAACAACTGTGCATGCCCTAGATCATAACAGGTAAATTGTTGCAGTCTGCGTGAAAATGTGCCATCATGAGCAATGAGCAGTACATGTCGTAGCAAAATTTGCAATCCTCTCGCTCTTCGAATTCGATAACCACATCCAGAGAAGATAGAGGAGAAGGTTGGCGAATGCCGTAAAAAAAGGAAAACGTTGCATAAAACCCTTCAGCAAAACAGTCCGATCTTGGGAGCATAAATTTGATTAAGATATAAACCATAATCAAAGCCACCATTAGAAATTTCAAGGCAGTTGGTTATCTACGTGTAACACTTTATTATTCAACGCTCCACTGCTGAGTACATATTCACAGTTCAACGGGGACTAACATTTTTATTGGTTGTTGACTAGGCAAATAAATGTGGACGAACGGTACTTCTGTATTTAGATTTAGATTTGCGCTTATCATTACTTGATTAGCTGCGTGTTTTAATATTCTATTTATGAGAATTTGTGAAGATGTTTTCTCCAACTTCATGTTCCTGATGAATTTCTATCTATGCCACCCAACTCCACTTGTACTAATTAAAATGCCTAGCCATATTCGCTCTGACATCCACGACGCCACGGTATCCTGAGCTCATTTGTTCTCTACCAATGTTATGCCTCGGTATAGCTATTATTTCAAAGTTCCCAATGTACCGCTGCTCTATACCTTGGAACAAGATCAATGCAACCGTATGAAAGTGCAGGTTCCTCATTTACATTATATTCCAGTACATCATGGATTGAATTAAAGGTTGCTCACATTATCCATTATTATGGAAACATGGTCCTTAACCGGAATAGACTATTGCTGCGTACAGAAAATTGGTCAAACAAAGAACAAAATTGCGATGATAGCTGTGCATACAGACTATCCGTAAACAGAAAGACACACGGATACCACGGTTTCTGAGGCAGCTACTTTGAGCTACAACTGCAACGACCTATCGAAATCGGTTCAATCTCCAGTTTACGTATCACCTGATGGAACGGTTAGGCTTACGTTACATTCATTCCAAGTTACTCGATAATGTTGCGTTTCGTTTTCCACCGCGTGACATTCAATTATCTAAATATTGTACCACTAACATTCATACAAGACTGTACAACCATCGACGAAGTCAGATTTCTGAAGTGTAATAGCTAGCCAAGTGCTAACCAAATTTCATACTCGTTATCACTCAGCAAACATTAGCCGCTGTGACAAGCGTACCCCAAAGTGGCTTCCTCGCTTAAATGTATAGAATTTCGGTAGACATCCTGAGTTCGTGTCCAAGTCCAGCTTTCTTGACCTGATGGGGGCACACGAACACGAAATTGGTTGTGGAGTAGCACGCAACGAGCGTGTCACCCAAAATTCATCTTCCTCTGACGTCGTCCAAATGAGCTAGTTGGACTACGTACACTTCAAAATAAATCGCGGTCCTCGTTGAAATTGTGTTTCGCAAACCATATACACAAGGTGCTAAAAACAGCCCATTTAGTGACGGCATATGCATGTTTTAGTATTAAGCGTTGTAGCAATGCAACATTAGGTAGATAGAAAGTAGGTACCTGGGATAGCAACAGCTCGTAGTGCCGTCGCCAATGCATCATGTAAAATTAATTACTGAGAGTTATTTATCTTTATTAGTTTGTAATCAGAGCAAGTTGGCGTTTTCGCTTCGGTAGATTCTTTTCAATATAAAAGCGTTTGTATGTCCGGTTCAACGAAGAAATTTGTCAACCATTTGGTAAATTATTTGCCGGGCTACAGTTGTATCTCAATAACTTTTCTTAGGGCAAACAATGAAGTTGGATTTGGGACCATACGGGAACCCCCCAGTGACTTCGGTGCATTGGTTTGTCAACGGACACCAGTTGCTTCCAGATTCCACAGCAGCAGATTCACCTCGAGGAGTCTACGCGAGCGGTAAACTTGGTGGCTTGCTGTCATTGCGTGCTGTCAGCAGGGATCACATGGCAAATTACACGATTGTGGCCAGTAATTCCATTGGCGAATCCCGAGCAGTGTTTTTCCTAAATGTTACTTGTGAGTCATTTTCTAACTGCTATCTTGTTCTGAAACTACAGTAGGCACACTGAGAGATCATTGAGGCCATCCATCAGTTTATGTTTGTGTAACGGAAGTCTCGTATGACGTGCTTGTCAAATTGTCCAAAGGAAACTAATGAAAATTACACCGAGTCAAATAGTAGCTCGCGCGGTAGGTAACGCTTAAACTTTAATAGGTACGTCAAATTCACCTCTACATACCTTCACCCAATAACTGACACCCTGCAGTCCACTGTGCCGTGCTGCTGAAATGAGTAGACACTACCTGACACAAAACTTAGCACTGCGTGCGTGTTCTTTATTTCACTAAATGCCTTATGGTTTATGGTCTGTTATGCATGTGCACGCTGAGTTCAAGCGCGTCCTTTACAGCTGAATAGTTACCCGTCCTCGAAAACTGAAGCACCTTCTCTATCGACAGCCAGTTAGAGAGACTGACCGCCTGCCTGCCTGCCTTCCTGACTGCTGACTGACTACTTACTGAGTGACTGACTCACTAACTGATTGACCGACTGACTGACTTACTGCCTAACTACCTAACTGACTGACTGCCTTACTGATTGACTGAATGACTAATTGAATAACTGACTGACTGACTGAAACTGATGACTGTCGTTACCTGCAGCCGAATGCAAGCCTTCTAGCAAATACTCGATACTTATTGCATTAGTTTTGCACTTTTGTTCTAAGCATGGCTCGTTGTGTTATAAGGATAAAACCACCGTAAAGCCTGCCGGCTAGTAATTAGGGTCAGGCGCCCATGGCTGTGGGAAGTACAAATGTAGTCTGCCTTTCGGAAATCTTATCGGTCGGTGTACATGCTTCGAGCATCAGTGCGTCTCCGCCTAGTTGTTTGGCATTTCCCTCTCCATCCAATTTTGCATCCGAGTATCCAACACTCACGAGCATTAGCCACCAAATGACTGGAATCCCTGTGAGTGCCACTGCATATCTGTTTCCGCAGCATTGCACTTTGTGCACTGATACAATCTTCCGTTCGCATTCAGCTGTCTCAAAGATTGTTGCTTGGTTCACTGTGTCAGTTTATTTCACTGAATTTGTTCAGTATGCACAATGCTTGCTTGCGTGCCAATATTTCGTTAGTGCAGCGCAGCAGTGCTAAATAATAGACCATGTACATCTTCACATTTCTGCTTTCATTTAGGTATTTTGTTACACCTGCTTTGCAGTCAACAAAAGGGAAATCGTCCTTACATTAATTCTTGAGTAGCCACTGCAAAATTTTGAATAACGTTTCTCTCATAGAGCACAATGTTCCACTTTCACATCACTCAAACTCTTTAAGCCCGTTCAGAGCATTTTCAACGCTACTCTTGACACATAGCTTCAACCATGCCCTTCAGACCGACTACAAAAAATCAACTTCTGTTGGTCCTAAGCTGTCATTCATTCAACATGAGAAACCGGATGGTTTTGTTGACTAATTCTCATGATTGGCAGCCGCGGTTGTCTGGACACTACAAGATGTTGCGCGCTTCAGCTGACTAATGACAAGCGTGGCTTTTACGTTCGCTACTAATACCATTTTGTTTTTACCTACATTAACCTCATATGTAGTTGATATGCAAGCACGAAACTACTTAATCAATTTATAACATGTTGAACACATATCACAGGGGTGTTGATCAATGGCCGTCTGTTTTCCTCCATACTTAAAAACAGGGCTGCTTATTTCTTAGCTTTTTGTTTAAAGTGAGTTCTTGCATAATTTACTGTATAAGTTTTGTGGACCTCACAGGTAGGCAACAGTTAATGTAATACACCAAAACTTGGGACTTTGGTATTGTTCGCATAAGCGCACTGTTGAGCTCGTGCTACTAACTGGTGCAGCAGAAAAGTACTGGTGATACAGCGTAGAACTTCATTGCATGATATTAAACACAAAAAACTTCAAGGTTTGGATTAATTAAACCAATGAGAGAACTAGTTAACTGACGTCCGCTGGCTGGAATCATTCGAAATGCTGAAAAGCGGCAATAACTGTGTATCCTGATCGTGCTCGACGCTATGTCATTTTTGTGTTTCCGACAGGCGCTACCTGGATGCACTCCGACATTGTTGTTATTGTTGTTTTGCTGTTGTTATTTTTGTTGTGATTTTGTTGCTTTTGCCGTTTTTGTTGTTGTTGTTGTTGATGATGATGATGATGTCATTGCTGTTTTTTTAACATGGCCAAGCCCGTGCATTCGTTTTACCCCACTACAGTCACCACCGTCTGTAGGCATATTGCTGTAGCTGAAGATTTCCGCTACATTAATTATCACACAATCAATGCTAAATTATATTAGTGGGGTATATCTTTGATGAAGTACAACAAACAGATTGCTACATTGTGTGATACTTCCTGCCCAACCGGTTAGTTAAATTACGCAGTTGGATTTTGGGGATGTTCCTTGTGGTTAGCGGTATCCGATTTGGTCTTCTCTGTTTGTCTTCATAAGATAGTTGTATTATTCCGCGCATGCAATTATTTTGTGGAAGTCTACGTCATTCAGTTTCATTTGTGATTCTAAAATTTTCGACTATGCATACTTATGTTATTTCTGTTTCATTCCCGAGCTCGTACCTTCGTTTTTGGCTCCGCAATTCCTCCCCATCTTCATCACGGATTATTCATACTGCCAAAACAATCACTGTGCCATGCCCGTTCCATTGTCTTTGGAGATCGGACAAACGCGCTCATACGCATTGCTCCGTTAATTTCCACATTTTATGCATTGGATTACCAGTCGAGCATTTTCAATGTCTTCGTAAAACCTAACACTATTTCGTGCAGGTACTGTGCAAGAATTTCCGAAGCGAGGCAATTAGAAAAGGTTTATGTGATTTATAAGATGTCGTATAGATTGAATCATTCCGCTGCAAGAAAATCCGTATATTTGGCTCATGAAGCTAGCCATAAGCGCCTCCAGATTTCGTATCAGTCATCCTGCTCGTCCAATTCCAGCTTGTCATCAAAAATATCCCGTCATTGTGAGCAGCTCAGCTACACCTGGCACGAATTGTTTACCTGTGTAGGGGACTGATCAAGTGTACCAACGTTAAGTTGAAAAGATATGGTGACGGCGAAAATATATATCAGAAAACTGCGTGTTAGGGGATCAGTCTCTAACCCGATTGAGGCAGAATGTGGTGCCCCACAAGCCTCAGTGCTGGGACTGCGCTTATTCCTGATGGTTAACAACGACCTGGTAAGAGTTATCTCCTCAGATTTTCTGCTTTTCGCCGATGACGTCATGATATGGCGGGCGAGTATTAGCAATGAAGATCCCGATCTACACCAACATGACCTAGATTGCATTTATGAGTGGTCAGAGAGGAACCTGCTTCTGTTGAACATAGCTAAGTGCAAAGTAATCCATCTGCGTCACCAGCTGTTGGGCGTTTAAAATTGTGGAGACCACACCTTGCAGAAGGCTTCTCAGTAGCGTGACCTAAGTGATCTGGTACAGGAAGATCTCGGGTGTTCAAAACAGGCTGAGAAGGCGACTAGAACCAATAATCAACACTTCGACGTGCTTCGCAGAACGTTGGGTCGGTTCGAACCCTCAATCTTTCCCCAAATGCCTACGTGAAACCGCACGTGAAATATGCTATTCAGGTGTGGCAGCCGTGGAAGAAACAGGATCCCATTGCTCTCGAGATTCCTCAACGAAGGGGAACCAAAAATGTCTGGGGCATCTTCCATCTGCCCTATCAGCTTAGACTGAAATCTTTAAGAATCTACAGAAGTCGATATCGGCTTTTGCATAGGGATATCATAATGGTTTACCAGATTTTGTATAACCCGAACCACAGTTGCCATCCGCTGTTGGAATTGAACCACAACATTAAAATAAGAGGTCATCCTCTGAAACTGAAACTGCAGTATAGCCAGCTTGAATGTCATAGAAATTTCTTTTCCCTTCGCTTGTGCCAGCCTTGAAACGCCCTCCCTAATTATGTCGTCTCTGCTCCAAATCTGGTGATATTTAATAAAACGAGTTGACGGTGCGTTTTCTCATTTGCATTTCATTTTATGACTTGTTAGCCAGGGGCTACAAAACGCAAACAAACGGCGTGTTTCCAAACTCCCAAACAATTGATTTATACTTTAACGGGTGAATATATCCGCTATTCTGCTTAATTCTGTGGTGGGTCCACCAAAATGATTTCACTTTATCATGCAGTTTTAATTATTCAGTGATGTCCATCCCACGAGACATTTTTTACCCGTAATACACGATGGTTCCATTGTATGACGGCGTGGAACCTTTCTATGTGTGAGAGACCAGTGTACACCTACCGTGGCGACGATGGCCTATGTGAGCAGTTTTTGTTCTTGATCCACCTCCGTTGCGGAGGGCTTCTTGATGGTACTCTTTGTCGCAGTCCATGCAGCCGTTGTTTAGATTGGCTGACTCATCTTCGAAGCCAAGCTATTTGTCACCATTTCTACTCATGCTTAATGTTAATATGCTGACCTGAACTCCAAACCGTTCTCGGAGATGGTAGAGTGGAAGCTAATTTCATTTACTCATTTATTGAATCTGGAGTAGTGCCAATATATGTCCACCGAGATGCATAGCGCTTTACGTGGATCTGAGGTTAACGAGCTACACACAACAAACACATGACATTGAGATCCTTGAGTCCATGACAATACGCGACCACTCATTGCTAAAAACTATTCTAGAGCTGTCATAACTGTATTCATATCCGCTGGAGCCAGCTTACAGTTACTGTAAAATGAAATCGACTGCTGAACTCGATCCGCGATCAAGTGGATTGGTCTCTGCAGCAAGCTGTATCTGTGACAGGCTTTAACTGTACTCAAAGATGGTGTGATGTTACTACGCTCTCGGTTTGTTCTCTGGAGGCGTCGGAGTTAGGCAAGTCAAGTGGCGCTGGTCCGACAGGGGGTTGGTAAGATGGAGACGCAAATTATGGGACAAGTTCCTCTTATCTGCACTTCCACTGACTACGAGGCGTATAATGGTAACAAAATAGTTGCCAAGGTGCAAAATGTGCACGCACCGGCATTTGGAAGAGTAGCACGCAACCGCCGCAAAGTTCGCTCCGAAAACAATTTTTGCTTCCATGAATTAGTAGCTGAACCCAATTGGTGATCTGCCAGTGCTAAAGGACGCAGACGGGTAGCCCCTAATATTTAACACTACACGTTTGTCTGCAGTGGTGGTACAATTTGCTTACGTTTTTGTAAATGATCAGGTATCCATACTGAGTTCGACGTGTACCTCGTTTACCGAACTCCAAAGTCTGGTCTGCGGTGTTCAAGAGGTGCAGCAACCGCTTGTTAACATTGACTACACCTAATTTGCTGGCCATGATGACCATCATCTCACACGTCATGAATGAGTTGTTCAACGGATCGCTGTTCGAATTTGCGTTACCGAGTGACTGAAAATGCTGACTAGTATAGCTGATTCCGAAAGGTGGTGGACCCGACAGAGCAGCCAAATTTCTCGACGCATATTTTGTCCTACGTGCCACGAATAACGTGAAGAAGAATCTGTTGCAGCTGCTCCAATCAACAAAGTACTGAGCCAAACACAGCATGGTTTGATGTTACGTTGCCCTTGCAGTACCAACCTGATAATGAATTGAATCGTTGCATGTAACGAACCGCCAATAGTCATTTGACTTAATTTACATCAATTTCAAGAATTCTTCTTTGACAGGCTGCGTACGCGGTCTTGGTCTACTCGGAGCTTTCCCGCTAGACAAACATAGGAGGTGCAGGTTGACGGGTATTTGACAAAGAAGTATCCCTACATTTGCTACATAACGCAGGGCACGGTGCTAGCGGTTATTTGTTCCTAATCCACGTCCACAATCTGCCACAGCTTCTGTGATCGCCGTGTGTTTTGCTTGCGGGTGATGTGAAGGTGTGAAGATTGATTGACATTCCACACGATTGCGGTCTAGTTCAGCAACGCCTCATCCGCCTCTTCATGCGGTCTGCAGATGTCTGCCACTAGGCCACCCCAACCAAGTCGGTATTCATGAGCCTAAACAAAGGTGTTGACGGGCGAACTTACATCATTGGCGGCCAACCTCCTACCTCTCCCGTGAATGAGTTAGTTGTGTTACAGCAGTACACTTTGAATTCCGTAGGTAGCACGAACGGACTACATATATCGTAACGGACTGCACGTGCTTTGAGCGAGCAAATGCTACTTCTGCACTTTGTCTGAAGAGAGCACCATTCGGCTCTTCTCTTCCGTCATGAAATCAATGCTAGAATACAACTCTCTCGTCTACTGTGCAAACACCCGAGGCGAGGCACAGACGAATGTACGTGTCCATCACGCACCTACCAGGCTCATTCTCAGTTTACCGGGATTGCCGTACGTAGGCCTATGCGAGAAACTATGACTTTATGCCGTATCCTAAATGGGTGCGAATCGAACACACCTTGATCTACCACATACAAGTTCTTGGTGACTTTCCCATGCTGAGACCGCTGCACCACTTATGGACACCATCCAGCACACGCAGACAGTCGGACTAGCTTCTGGAGCAGGATGTTAAACAGGTTCCCCACCCCTGTGCTTCGAACCGAAAGTCGTAAATGATTGGAACAGAATTCACAAACCTATCCTGTAGGCTAAATCTGTGCAGTAGTTCAAAAAATTTGCCCTGTTTACCTATTTACGATTCCGAATTACACACTGACACAGACATCGCATATTTATGGACTCTGTGATGCTTCGAATCAGTTATTTGTACATACTACATAAAAATATGAAGAGCCATTAGAGTATTGACAGGTTTCAGATGCTTTTTCCAACAGATCATAGTTCAATGAACTTGTAGGGATTTAATTTTCTTCTTACTCGCAATCCAGTACTCTGTATTCAGACCACCTCCAAACATGCGGAAAACTGCTGGATAATCATTTCCTCTCACGATGATTTTCTTAAAGTGCGTGCAGAATTCATTGATTAGCTTGCCTTCTGCATCAATTAGTGGTGGCCCGAAGTGTATTTTTAGCTCTTGGGTTTGCTACTCTTCTCAACACATTTATGACACGCTATGATACGTCCCGCTACACCGAAATTAATAATCAGTTATCTCGAGCAACCGCTGCAACTAAGGGTTCAGTAATTTAAGTCACTTACTTGTAACAAGTAAGTCATTTGTTCGAGTTCAGGCAAAGTCGATTGATGGACGTGATCGAAGACTTACGGAAAGATGGTGAGGCCGTGTATTGCTTCTACATCGTTTGTATCCTGACTGTCTATGTACAAGCGCGATGGAAACATCAAAAATCGATGCGCTTCTCTGGACGAACTCACTTGCAGGTTTAAATATAGTTACCTTTTTATTTATATCATGATAACTTGTCATTAAACTACCTTAAATCTTTTGGAAACTAATTATACCTATTACTCCTGCAGATGCATTGAACAAATTGACTGCCTTCTGCCTTCGAAACAGTGTAGTTAGCTTGACTTTAGACACCGTTGCGAAAAGGAAGGTGAGATATTGCCCTGATGCCTAGTAATAGAAAGGTACCGGTTTGGATATACATCGCATTTGACTACATGTTATGTATATATTGAAGGCAGCTCACAAATTTGATGCAGTCTCTTTTACCTAATCACACAGCCTCATAGTGTAGGAACGAATTAAACTTTTCTCATGTTAACCTTCTGGTATCGCATTAAATGCAAGCACCCATCGTTCCACATTTGTATGCATGAAATGTGCTCTAAATTCTTTACATGATATGCCATCTCCATTCTCAATGACACATTGGTGATAGAGAATGTGAATTGTAATGTGGAATGCCTGTGCGGGGTATGTTTACACAAGGAAACATTCGAAGATCCTTCCCACCAACACTTGCACCCACCGCTGAAGAATGCAAAATAGCATCTGCACACAGTTAGGGCCGAAGATCAGGAATTAATCCCGACAAGCCTTAGAATGACCGATATATGTCTTGAAACCTTCCAAATTATAAAGGATCAGTAACGGTTTGCAAAATCCCCTTTGCTTATCACACACTCATATCGTTAGAAAACAACCACACAGTTGACGCGCCTAACAGGTTTCATATGTCCCACTACAGCGTTCTTAACCATTTAAGTTTAAATACCCTTGTAACATGATCTATCACTTCACGCCCAGCGCGTTTACGAAACAAGCATATGTTTCAACCTATCCCATGATCTGATGTGTATTCCTCTCAGTTCCCGCAGGATTATTGGACAGTGCCGAGGAGAATGTCACCAAGACCACCGCAAAAGCGGCGCGCTTAAGCTGCCGAGCATCTGCTAATCCTGCCGTTGCAGCACACGCATTCACCTGGTATCGTTACCAACCACCACCTGGGTGGCCGCAGGATGTTAACGAAGCGGACGTGCAGCTCGGTCCACCTATCAAATGCAACCAGGTTTGTAATCATCAACGCATAATTTGAGCATATTTCAATCATTCAAAGTACATGAAACCACATAGATATAAGCATATTTATCTAAAGTGCGTGTTGTCCCTAAAATAGAACAAATGTATACATACGGAAGGGAACATGCCCTTGAATGAGTAAATAAAGATGCAGTTTTCAACATGCTAAATGTCTTTTGGTTCATCTTGAAAGATTCCAGCAAGTGATTTATCGGATAAGAACAAGGACACTGTCTCCCAGGTCAAGGAAACCATTGATTATGGTGTTGAATGATTTTTGGGTTTCATATGCGCTGATTGTACTTGCATTCTTGTCCACAAGACGGTGTATGTAATAAGGAGCAAGTTAAAGCGCATAGTTGTTTTAGATTTTGTTTCTTGTAAGGTACGATTTTCTCTGAGAGACAAATTGCCTCACCTCTAAATTAGGCAAGTAAAAATAGTTTTTCTGATGTATCAACTTATATAGAAGTATCACATTTTCATAAAACATCACAGCCAGAGGGACTTGCGCTTAAGTTGCTACTAACCTTCACGATAGTTTAGCATAGATACACTATTGAACAGACGTTTGTTGAATGACCTCTGCAAATTTCCCTTGGGTTTTCTGTCACTCATCTGAATGCCTCCATTGATGAGGTTAAAGTATTCATGGATGCGAAGAGTGAGCACTTTGAACAGCTCAAAGATGGCTTGGGCTCTATAGATTTTGTGACATCTGTTCTGTACGTTAATGCTAATTCGATGTTCTGTAACATGACTAGCTCTCAGTCGCTCCTATCCTCCTGAAATACAGGCCGTTACAACGTGACCTTGCAAATGCAAAAGTACAAGTAAATTGAACAATGCTTTTGACAAATCCGCTTGTTACAAATCCGCTAGTCCTCCACCTGCCCGGAACAACACCAGACTTCAATTTCAGTCTGTTGAATAACACCAATGACGCGCAACCATCGGATCCATCAGGATTCGAACACATGGCCACTAGTGGCTTGCACCCCCAGTCAGCAGCTTGTACCACCACTAGGCCACGGGGGACAGTTTCGGACCGTCAAGATTTACGTTGATGTTTTAGCAAGAACAAATGGTCCGCATTACGTAATAATTCGCAAGTTGGCCTAGATACATTTCAGTGCACTAACGGATGTTCACCACGTGGGCACAATTATACTTGCACAAATCTTTGGGTTAAAATATATAAGCATGTTTTCAATTTATGCAGACTTTATTTAGTGGGGTTAAATAGTCAGTATATCGTCAAATCGCAATTTTATGTTCAGCATGTCCAGCCAAAATCAGTACTAACAGGCAGCCTCGTTTTACGGTTAAAGTATTCGAAAAAGGTTCCGGGAGAACTTTGGTAGGCTCTGCTACCTACTACACTTTAACTTGTCCGTCTAATTACGTGTGTGGGTTGTACTAAACACCTTAAACTAGGGAGAGAAATTGCCACCTCATCATGAGGTCCGCCTCATACGCTGTGCACGACTGTTATTTACTTCCAAGAACTTCATTCCTAATTCATATGGTGGAGGATACAGACAAATTATGTTCTTAATAGTCCGCCACTGAACAACTTCAAGTGGAGCAATCTAGTGCTCCAGCCAGGTTTGGAGAGCTTTGAGGGTCTAATTTGCCTGCTACTTCACATAAGCGCTCAGAATATACTGATACAGAGGGCCCTCTATTTGATCAACTTCCGTTGCTTCGTTCGCTTCTCTAAGACGTTCAAGGTCATAGTATCCACGCGGGATGCACTTTACAAAGTTTGCGGTGAAAAGGTTGCGTTTCCAGGGGCATTCGTGATTGATCTGTTGGTGTCTTACGTTTATAAAAATTAAATTGGTTAGGCCAGTGATTACCCGGTAGTTCCTGTCAGCGATATATGATCATCACCGCCCGCATAGCCTAAAAACATGGCACCATCGTGAAGATCGGTAAGTTTGATGTTATCGTTTTCGTGTTATCGTTTGGGAGCGGTCCATCTATTCATCTTGAGGCACACCATCATATTCGTCTGTCTGGTTTACCTAGTGACTCTTATCAGTCGCTGATTCGGGAGAAGCTTGCATAATCAGCCCAGAAATTATTCACCTGCTCCATGGCCCTAAGGAAGATGAAGGGGAATATGATGATTCAGCCAGTCCAGATAGGTGAAGTTATGTCCTATGCAGGCACCTGAAGGCCGTTAAAATGGTATAAGCCATCATTATATTTGTGATAGACGATTGGTTCTGGTGAACTCGATTGTGTCCCTTCACAGTGAGTTCTTTGCTTTAAATCCAATACGAATGCGTCCTTGATCGTAATATCTATGGCTTTGGAAAGCACCGGACGGCACTTTCCGAGCTGAACATAACCTTTCATTTCGTAAATTGCAGTAACATCTCCGCGTTCCCACAGTTTAGGAACCTGCACCTTATTGAGATCCATTTATTAAAACCGGCATGATGGTCAAACCAGCCGTATGGAGATTACCCCTAATGGCCATACTATCTTGTACTTCATGACCTAGCAGAGGAGTCATATGCAACGCAACTAACCGTCCAATCGCGTTTTCGAAGCCATCTGGAAGCTGCATTTTACTTTGGTAAATGCTAGGTTTCATAAATATTCAACAAAAAGTATCTTCTATAACATGAAAGCTAGTGTATATAACTTATAGAATACACTCCACTGCTCGTAGAAATGTATTCTGCTGTCACCTAGCACCTGTGGTTACACTGCTATGGACAAAAGATACTTTTCGGTTATTGTTCAGTTGAATCGTATAAATCACACATTCAGTATACATGAACGTGGCAAATCGGTTTAAAACTCCACTGCTGCACTCACCACAAACTACTGACTGCAGCTTGTTGCAGGAAAATGATGATTTCGCCGAGTCCGCCGCTTGTATGATCTATTGCCATCAAGCTGCAGAAACCAGCAAAAGTCACCTATCATAGAAGGCGTATACTTGATAGTGTAACCCTGCTTCATAACTGAAATATCTTGGTTAAAGCGCTCACCATGTTCATGGTCCATCGAGAACATGTTGCATTTCAGCACCACAAAGTGCAGCATTCTGAGCATACGCCATCAGAGTCCAGGACCAGCAATTCTACAGCGAGCTTCTCATGAATGCCATCATAACGTGTTTGCGCGAGAGGACCTCGGGTGTTTAAGGCAGATTGAAAAGGTCCCAAAAAAAGCAAACCAACACTTCGGCCTTCATTCTAGTGCTTTCGGGAAGTTTGCTGTCTCAATCAATCCGAAAATGCTTGGCGCCTACGTGAGGTCGCACACGGAATACGCTATTAAAACGTGGTAACCCTGGCGGGAGCATCACCTCACCGCGCGCGATACCGCACAACACAGGGCGGCAAACAACGTCAGACGTTTGTCACGCTTTTCCTACCCACTCAGACTGAAAAACCTCAAAATATACAGCGGACGTTACAAGCGTCTAAGTGGCGATCACATACTGGTGTGTCAGATCCTGCGAAAACCTAACCACACATACCATTCGGTTTTGAAACTCAGTCAAAACACATCACTAATGGGTCGTCAGTTTAAGCTGATCGCGCAGTACAGCCGATTGGAATGTGGACGAAAGTTATTCTCTCTCTGAGGACAGCCTTGGAACGCCCTCCCGGCAAATCTAATTAATGCTCCCACTTTATCCCTTTTCAAAAAACGCTTTGACGATACTAGGACACACTTAAACTGCCTGATATAACCTGTGACCATCAGATGATGACATTAGTGAACAACAAACAGTGGACAGCATGATAATCCCATTATAATTCAGGCAGGAACATTCCCTTATGTGCTACTTCAAAACCCCTTGTTGAGCCATGTATTTCACATGTTCTTTTACTCACACGGTTTTTTATTTCACGATTTTTCCCCTCACCGTCATACGGGACACGTCTAACATTTTCCTTTATACCCGTCATAAGCCGTTGCGTCAATGCTCCATCACTAACAAATCCCAAGTTCTCAGAGAAAACGTCAAGGTGATTTTGCAAAATGTGCATCTTGAGTGACATTCGAGCACCAACAATCGATAGTCCACAACGAGCTGTTTTGTGATGTATTTATAGTTCTCTGCCTTCGTTCTGCTCAAAAATCCTGTAAACACTGCTTTGAATAGTCTCCACACTTCTCACTCATATGAAGTCAAGTGGAAGTCAAGTCTGCCATTATCCGACGAATATCAGGTCCAATAAGTATCCCTTCTTCGAGCTTCGCATCACTGATCTTCGGAAACACTTGTTTCAGATACCAAAACACAAAGCCATCTCACTTGAGGGCTTTGACAAAGTTGTTATCCAAACCAAGTTTGATTTGCAAGTTTTGGTAGATAGATATGATCAGGTTGCAAAATAGATGTATGCTTTACACCCATTTTCCCTGTAGCATGCCCCGTCCACTTTGGCCACTTTCTGTTGTGTACTGCTGTTCCGTCGTTCTACTATCCCATAAACACAAGAAACTGCAATATTTCTCGTCAGCCTTCTTGCATACGCATTAGGAGTCTAATGACCATAAAGTCAGAACAGATATTCCAACAGTACTTTTCGTAGTTCGGTACAGCGAGTATCTCTTGCATACTCATTCATATTGATAGCGTGCAACAGAGGCACAGTTAGGTATACATTTCTATTGTGGAGCAGTATGGCCTTAACACACTACTCTCGAACGAGTCAATGAACAAACGCCGTTCATCACTGATATGTCTCACACCAAGCTCATTCATCAGTCCTGTCATGTCGCAACAGCAAGAAAAAGTTTCTCTCTTGTCATAGAAACCGGATAATTGAACATTTCGCTTTCTGTATACGGTAATCTTGGTGTTTGCAGCAAGTAAGTGCCACTGCTGCAGCCGAGAAGCCAGCAACTCGGCCTTGGATTTAGGCCAGCATAAGTCACATACCAAGTCATTCAGCTTTGGTTCTTCAATATGTTTTGGGTTGACACTAACAGCTTCAAACTTTTCGCAGATGCCAGGATCAGGGTAGGTTGACGATGCCGAATCACTACTCATCATCAGTGACGTGCTCACTAGAGGCATTGGAATGGGTAAGGTGCAATTATGAGAAACAGATCGAATAGCTGATGGAAGATCTGGGTGATGAATTTTGTCCTTTTTCGGTTAGATTCCAATGACACTGGTTAAGCAGAACTAGCATTATCTCGTGTGATCCTTCGGCTCCCTCCACACCATGGGGATTGCAAGGGGCATCTTACCACTGCTCTTAAGCCAATGAGTCAGATGAAGACTGCACGACACACAAACAGTATGTGGCGCCCACTTTTCAACCTCATCTCCCAGTTCCATACTGAAGTTTGCGTGCTAGGTAGAGTTCAATAATGAAAAATGGGTCTGCACTGCGACTTTGTAGTAAACTGTCCACAGACGTAATAAAAATGATTTCGGTCATTGACACAGCAGCGACTGTGATCTGTGATCGATATATCAATTAAGGAAACACAGGTCTCAATCGACTTCCACTATCACGTGGATACTATGGCCAAGGCCACTTCTTTTATATGGTTACCGAGAGCCAATGGACCATTCATAAGCGAGCATTCGATGTTTAGAAGGACTGATTTGGCGAAATTAAAAACTGTTCAAACAACTTTCCGAAATGTTAAAAGCATTCGATTTTGCGTATTTGTTAACAACTCACTTGCTACTACTACAAAAACACCCTATCGCATTTCTGTTATGAAATGAAGTTGAACTGGTTAAGTAATCTATCACCTTTATATACCAAAATCCACGGAAACGCAGTAGGGACACCAAAGTATGTCTCTTCTGTCCCTGGATTTTTACCCTCAAATCAATGAAGGGGCTTTACAATTCTAACGCTTTCTTAATGACCGCCGAAATGTACTCGGGCAGCAATTACTCCACTGTGTCTAAATGCGACGAATCAACACATAATGAGTCTCAGTGTTTTATTTATTACATTATGTACATATGCAAATTTATTGGGGAGAAGTTTTAAAAACAAATGATCGGGGTGGTACACGTGGTTTTACTCACTAAAAGTTGTAGTATTTACCAACCAAACAAGGTAATCTTGCGGCGAATGTTTGACGTCGGACCCTAGGAGAAATATTAATAAATTGAAAATCAACGCAGGATGCTTTATACGGCAATATTTTGGTTGTCAATTTTCTCTGAGTGGTGGCTTTTTGTAACAATGAGTTTCTTCTGTCAGACTGAGATTACTTTGGGGCATCTGCGAGACCGCATGCGTTACTTGATTAAAGTCCCCCATTAGCTTGCTAAGTGAAGATGCACCTGTTTGCGCTACTGCCTATCAGATGAGTCACCAGATCGACTTATAGTGTAAGCAAATGCTTCTTGCCCCACTTACAGACTGCAGCTCCTCTCGTGGATGACAAAATATTTGTGCAATGCAAGCAGGACGATTTAACTCGGATTACAAGCACGTTGACCGTCTACCGAGTGAATATGGACGATGTTGGTACATATGTATGCGAGGTGAACAACGGCCTTGGAGATCCTGCACAAAAACGAATCAACTTGTTCCACGACTGTAAGTGAAGAACACACTTTTCTGGTTAAAGTTGTAGTCTTCCAAATTCTTCCTTTAGATTCTACGACGTACTCGCATCTCCAAAGCGTTTGCTAAGTAGCTTAGCATCAACTAGCAGTAATGATGTTCTACTTGTATGCTTTTTATAAGCAGAAGTTACACTAGGCGCGAAAATATCCTTTCATAATCCTTGTTGAAGAAGACTAAACACACTGGTTTAAATACTTAAGTTGCACATATTTTACAAGTATTTAAATGCATAAATATATGGGCAATGCTATTAGTAAGAAATGCCAATGGGCTTGCATCACAATCAGATTCTATTGTAAACAATTTTCGTCCCGTACTGTGCAATTGCGATCAGTCTAACCCAATCTGTTATTCACTTCAGTTGCCCCCAGCATCATCCGGTTACCTAGGTACACAAAGGCCGCTGGTGTACAAGGCTCAACAATTACCTTGACCTGTCTAATACGCACTGAGCCAACCCCAAGAGTTGCCTGGCTTAAAGACAAACAGGTACTCTCTGTCTCATCCGGTTCGGATTCTGATGAAAATCCGAGAGGAGAAAAATACATTTTCGGATTCGAACATGTGCGGCCGGGTCTGTACAAATCAACGTTAACTTTGGGAGGTTTACAAAAGTCTGATTTTGGTACCTATTACTGCCAGGTATGCAGTCGGAAACGAATTTCACTAAATATTTACATAATTCTGTTTTTTATTATGCGAAGCTATTTTTCATACGTATTTTGTTATGAAAGAGAGTAACAAACTTACTTCATTAATGATGCTATAATGGTATCATTAATTATCGTCAAGGTTACATCACTGCAACTAACCACAGCACGGCATGCAAACTGGCAAAGCTCTACTTCCGGAACAAGGAAAATAACAAAATCTTCCAAAAACACTACCGATATAAATCCTACTGAATTGTTATGTGATATTTATAATATATACTCCAATTAGCATACACTAGGCAGTGCGCTGACTCCGAGTCCTCGGTACCACTACTAAATTGTTACTTGGCTTAGAGTCGGTCTGAAACACGTGACCGAGCATATCTACAGCTCGATCTGGACCAGATTAACGAATGGGCAGAAACGAACCAGTTGCCATTGAACCCTGCAATGTCACCTACTGCCGCTGAACAACAAATGCAATAACACATATCTTTAGCGGTAGCACGTTCTACAAAGTAAATGATATTTAAGTATCATTGTGCAAGAAAGTCTTAGCAATTCACTGCAAGATCCGAGAGCAGCAAATGTGGCGAACCTGAACTTAACACTTCTGAGGCCAGAGCTTTATGCATTTGAGCGACGGCTGTTTATTAACTGGTATATTCGTCCCCACACTGAATACGTAGTTCAGGCCTGGTGTCCATGGTTAAACTAAGACATTCGTCTTTTGGACAAACCTTAAAAAGAGACAGCAAGACAATGCGTGGACCATCCGGTCTCAGTTCCGAAGTACGACTTTGCTTGCTCAGTGTGTTCTCCTCAGAATACCGACGACATCGCGATGAGCTTGTTCTCACATACCGGATACTAACTGTGACCGAGCACCCATGTACACCACTGCTGACCCCAGTTCCTTATGAAGGACCTGCTACCATTAACTCAGCACTTCCGTGTGGATTGTGGAACAATTTTGCTCCACTGCATCTATTCACACTGGAATGCATTACCAGCAGATTTGGTGAATGCACCAAACATCGCAGTATTCTGGACCTTTATCTATTTAATAAATGCAACAAAACAAGGTGATAGTGTCATATCTAGACTATTGATAGCTCACGTTCTAGGCTGGTACGTTTTGATTTTTATTTTCTGTGCATTTTCCTTGAGCACAACAGTTACATTTTGCTGATAACCTTAGAACCGAGTCAATTGATTACCTGCTGTCATATTATAGTGAGTTAATCCACCCAAAAATTGTGGATAAATAAAGCTGATGTAAATCACTTTGCGTTTTGGTATGTGTTTAACTCCAGGTCGTCAATATGCAAGGCGAAGCTGAACTCGAAGTCCATGTGTCGGGCACCTCCACTCCTGATGTGCCTTTGAATCTGCGACTTCTGAATTCCACTTCCACTTCATTACACGTGGCGTGGACTCAAGGTTTCGACGGCGGTCTAACGCAAACATTCCAGGTATGCGCTTGACACCGGAACCACCACAAGTTTATTGTTACATGCCATTAGCATTCCGGTGCGTGTTCACTGAACCAATACCAAAAGCAGTTAAGGGATATTGTAATGCTGTGATTGTCTTTCGCCGTAGCACAGTTTATCCTTATTAAGACAGTACTTCTGATCATTTCTCGGAGTAGCGTATATGAGCAGCGCAGATAAAATTCCGGGAGTTTTCACCGTTGTTATTCGCCCATATTTTACACCTGTATGCCTATTCGACCCGCGATATCTGTTGCCAGTGTCACATTCCACTTGGGTATAGACGGTAATATCAGGGCACCAGCCTGATGTACATCTGTGTAGAAGAAGCCAGATACTGCCGTAATCCATACTAAACTCAAGCAACCAGCGTTAAACAAATGCTAGACAATGATGCACCTCATAACTATAAACCATGAGTAAAAGAATACATTTAGCTGCTTCTTTGTTAATCTATCTGGTTGGAAATATCAAAGGGATCTGAACAAATTTTCTCCTATGTTGTTTAACTGTACCAATGTTGAACTAGCGCTTTGTGTTACTATAGCGGCTATACTTAACCATTTTCCAGTTCATTTCAACTCAACGAGGCCTGTTTGTGTGAACCTAGTCGGGGAATTGTTGGGCTGCTCATGATGCCGAACTACCAAATACGCTTGACGTTTGCCCAGTTCATTCTGGAGAAAACTGATTAGCAAGGTTGTTAAGTTTACGTATAAAAGGAAAAAGATATCATCAGTACTCCGGCACAAAGTAGTGAGGTTTTGCTGACAAGCACCCACCACCAGTTGCGCGAGAACTAAGGATACCTCGAGGGTCGTCAGAACCCCTTCGCAGACTCGAACCAGCGACTTCTTTCTGCCACAGATCGGCAGCGAAATGTGGCTCAGGTTAATCCATAGGTTTATTTTTTGTTTGACTGGTAATGCCTAACTGACTGATGGTAGTTTTGAATATCTAAAATTAGTTGGGAACTTGAATAAGGCACCAATTTGGGATGTAGTTTTGTAATATTTTTAACATGATTCCCACGGTGGAATGCTTAACCGTTTTCCGTTGGGTTTTATCTCATTCGTAAAAATTGCGGTAGGCTGCAACTTGTGGTCCAGTAACTAAAGTGAGAACAGTACCTCGGCGAACAGCGAATATTTGCCAGCGTTTTGTGAATTTATGTGAAAAATAAATTTAACTATTTCGCCACTTGAGCATAATAGAATACATAACAATGTACTCGGACTTCGCTAACAATTGAACCAAACATTCCTCCTTTGGATGTGATGGAAGTCTGCATCATCGGCACGCAGTGATCTAATGTTTAAGAGTTTCGTGTTGGTTAGACCCCAGACATTAAAGCGGCGTACTTATGGCTGTGCTGACTTCACACGGAATTCTGTTATCCGTTGGATGTCGTATGATTCACACTATTTGGACAGGCACTTCGTTTGTGTGTCTCCATTCATCTTCACCAAAGGGGCTGCAATAGGAAAAGAATGTTAAGTAAAACACTATCCACCCAGCCGTACAATTTCGTATAACTGCCTATAGGCGTACTGCCCGTTTATTCAAATAATTCATGTAATTTCTTCAGTGAGTGTGTAGCACAATGGGCAATGCGGCTGGATACATTTAACGATAGGTGTGTATCCCAAATATATTATAGACCAACAAATGATCTCGCGTTGCTATCAGGAGAAAAGAAACGATGCTTTCCGCAGCATACTCACCATTGCATGTACACACTGTCTACGGACAAGAAATAATCGGTTGCCTCGCTGTCAATATTTGGGATTAAACATCTCATATGGAACATAATATGGATTGCTACAACTATTCTTTAGTTTTTGGTGGGAGATATTCCTTTAATTCAAACATTTTAGTGCTTCTGCTTAATGTTACATTGACACTATCGTCCATGATTGTTTGGACAGTAATCTGCTTTGCGCGCTTCCAATGTGTCTTCAACAAATATCGCATATGATGCAGCTTAGTAAGCGATTTTTCGGGTGCTATGTTCAACGAGGACTTCTCTTTTAGAAATGCAACGGTTGACCAGTTAGGATACAACAGTCCTTATTAATTACAGAAGAGTAGTAGGGAAAGTTGAATGGTATAGGTAGAAATTAGTCACATCTAGACTCACTCAGACAACCGTCACAAGCCCGGAAGTGCACTGTACGCACGTTTCATCCTTTCGGGAATCGTCAGCAGTGCGCATTCCATCGGGCCCTGGTAGGGCTCGAACCCGCAACTCGACTGTTGCCAGTTCGTGGTTGAGACCACTGAGCTACGGAGGACGGCAACGACCATCGTGGATAAGTTACCAGATGTAATATAGCGCCGCTCACTATCCACTGACTTACACGTTACTGCCGTGCAGAGGACAGTGTAGCCCCCTCACCAAGCGATAGGCAAGTGAGCCTATATGTGACGCATTTCTACCTATACCATTCAACTCCCCCTGCTACCCTTCCGTAATCAGTACGCAGACCAAACTGCTTATAATGCCATAAGTTAATTGGCGGCTTAAGTTTGGTAAGCTCGTCGCTTGGTGAGGGGGCTACCCTGTCCTTTGCACAGCAGTAACGTGTAAGTCAGTGGATAGTGAGCGGCGCTGTATCACATCTGGTAACTTATTCACGATGGTCGTTGCCGTCCCCCGTAGCTCAGTGGTCTTAACCACGGACTGGAAACAGTCGAGTTGCGGGTTCGAGCCCTACCAGGGTCCGATGGAATGCACACTGCTGACGATTCCCGAAAGGATGAAACGCGCGTACAGTGCTTTTCCGGGCGTGTGGCGGCTGTCTGAGTGAGTCTAGATGTGACGAATTTCTACCTATACCAGTCCTTTTTAAGTTAACCTCTATAACAACTGAATGTTTACTGTCCAACTTTCGCCCGTCGACTGGTTTATCCAAACGATAACGTGTATGTAGTAGGATTTTACAATCGAGGAAATTCTTCCGACCCATGATCCCCACTATGCTTTATGCCTCCACATACGTGTCACGATACAGCACCGTCCTCTGTCTGTGTGTGTGTGTGTGTATATTCTCGTCCCCGTCTCAGTGGTTGTTGCTGTCTTCACAGCTCCTCGTCCACAGATTGAAGTTGACCGTTTTGCGTGAGCTCTTTCTTCAACCGTCTGCATACACAAGCACGCATCATGTTTACCCTTTGGAATATCTACCCACTCATTGCATAGGTCGCCTCGATTACGCCCTATGCCAACAACCCAAACGGAGTTTTATACCTGTCAAACTTGCAACCTCCACTTCTCTACCGCTACTTGTCTTACTTGCCACAGTGGTTCCCACAAAAGGTATCCTAACGATACAAGTCTCCGAGATGAGCTTTCATCCACATGTCTTCTATGTGATCCTCGTTTTTCATCGGCACACGCTTTTATACATCACTACTGCCGTCTACATACTTTAGACCACAAAGTTATGAGGCTCACAGGCAACAAGCATTTCAATCTACTGGTCTATTGAGGACGACCATCTTCTACTGCGGCGAAGTACCAATCTGAGCTCTTCCATGACATTTCTGAAGCAACTTCAGGTAAAACTACAAACCTAATTGCTTAATCACATGGCCGCAGCCATCAAGAAGAGGCTTCAGGGCCTGAAATGGGAGCGCCTAAAAGGCTACCGTCACCATCCGAAATCCGAACTTTCGCCCACTACTGGCATCCAACCCAATACTATCCACTTAGTGGCAAATAACTCACCATCCGAATCACCGTTATTTATCAATTTTAACGGAGTGTCCTCCGACTCGAACAATAGCGGCTAAACGAAACAACCAACCTCCTCAGTGTGCCCAGTCTACCACATTGGCATCGCACCCCAAACATTTACGGAGTCTGGACCGATATATGAAAAGACACATACCATCGCCTCGGTTAAAACCACGAGTACAATGCTTAACCCGGCCCAGAATTCGCCGAAAGCCGGGGAACCGCTCACGGAATGTACCCTGCTTCACACCCTAGTAACAGACCCCACATTTCCCTACCGCCTCTTACCTTAGCCGCGGACTGGGGCCTATAAATGGCCCAGGGCGCAGTTCTCGGCCTGTCACCCTATGTCTCCTGTATTGAATGGTCAGGACAGCGGAGCTGCTGGTTTTGATGCACAGCAAGCGAACGGATCGGCTTGTGTGGTTTCAACTACAACCTCCTTGAATACACGCCCAGCAACTCCCCGGTTCACAGCATCCACCAACAACGACCACAACCTTAATATGACACAGCATTTACGCCAGGACCATCCATCTCGTCGCACTTTTCACCTTCTATCCAAGTAACTTTAAACTCACTGATACCGACAGACCCAGTTTCAACAACATCAAAAGCCGTCGGTGGGATGTCCCCAATGTCCGCCAATCGTGAATCATCAGATAAGGCTCAGAACCCTAACTTAGCGTCGCTTGCTCCTCACCGAATCCATGGCTATCAATGTGATCTTTGTCCACGAAGCTTCTTTACTAGATGAGGTCTCACATGACACCACTGCGCACGCCAGCGAAATCCGACTGTCTGCATGGCGGAAACGGTAGGCTATGAGGATCCACTACACAAATGTCGCACATGTAGGAAAATTCTTACAGCACAAGGAGACTTCACTACCTCACCGAATACAATGCCACATGTCTGATGCGTTTGCCTGCACATTCGATTAACTGGGCGGCCCCAGAGGACGCGACCCTACTTATAAACGCCGATGCTCTCAGATCAAATGTCAGTTCTCCCAATGACTTAGCCAATCGCTACAACTGCACTTTCCTGTCCGATTTGCCAAGAGTATCTAAAAACGCCTGAGAGTTCTACGCTGAAAACTTAGTGAGACCGGAGCACCACCTACAAAGCAGACCATACCTAGCCCATATCCACGTGCCTCCACAACCGCCTTATCCCTTGACCATTAGATGAACAGACGGGTCACTGCATCGCCAACATTGTCGTTAGCATCGTTTTCTGAGAACCTAACAACCTCCTTCCGTCCGGTCCACAAAGTTGACTTGGACGATTCCGACACAAGCTCACTCGATGAGGACTCCAGGACGCGAGCCATGCATCCAACGCTTACTCGAACGGCAGAAACTTTGCCCACTCACGAAGTATCTACCACGCCTGCCATGAATGACTCAGCTATCTACGCATCTGAACGATTCACAACCTTCTAACAGCTGCTCCGGGCGGGTATCCGCCTACTCCCCAGATGTGCAGATTTAATCCTAGCACGGTCAGGGAGCTATGAAATATGTTAGAGTACTTTCTCACCTACCATTCCCGACACGAATTCCTTATGCACTCCGACGACCTTTGTCAGATGTGGTATCCACATATTTGGAAATGATCCGAACATCGCGACCACACCAAAAATGTTCAGAACAGTAAACAACGACATAGATTGCAGTTAGGTCGCATGCAACATCTTTATCATCATAGGTGTGTAGACGCGGCGGCAGCGGTGCTCGATGACAGATGGAGGACCTCCTATCTACAAGAAGAGCAACGAACCCCTGGCTTCGTCGAATATTTGACAAGGGTATTCTCATAGCCACCAGCGCCTTACCCTCTATCATACGGGCTCATCCCGCCCATTGTGGAAGCCATCTCCGCGTCGGAATTTCGTTCGTCGCTGGGGTAAATTGTTGCCTCAGCTCCTGGCGCTGACCGCAACACACGGTAGAAGCTTGATAGCATGAATACTTACGTCGTAACGTCTTTTCGGAAAGGTGTTCTTGCAGCTTACCCAAAACCATCGCACCTTAATTTGACTAGAGTTGTCTTCATCCCAAGGTTCCCGTCGCCCATGATTCCCGAACGTTTCCGCCCAATATCTGTAACCTTCCTTTTCCCTCGCTCTTTTCACTGCATTCTTTCTGAGCACAAGAAGCCATCTCCGCGTCGGAATTTCGTTCGTCGCTGGGGTAAATTGTTGCCTCAGCTCCTGGCGCTGACCGCAACACACGGTAGAAGCTTGATAGCATGAATACTTACGTCGTAACGTCTTTTCGGAAAGGTGTTCTTGCAGCTTACCCAAAACCATCGCACCTTAATTTGACTAGAGTTGTCTTCATCCCAAGGTTCCCGTCGCCCATGATTCCCGAACGTTTCCGCCCAATATCTGTAACCTTCGTTTTCCCTCGCTCTTTTCACTGCATTCTTTCTGAGCACAAGACATCTTCCTTGCCATCCGACTACCTACAATTCCGTTTTCCTCGGGGAAGTCGAGTGCTTTGAGGCCCTATCCATCCTTCATTCCATGAATCCCTCCTCTCATTCCCATTGCTTCCCACTCTCTTTCGCCTCTGTGAACATTTCAAAGGCCTTTAATTCTCGTCTCACGAATGCTTGATTATAGCTGCATCTATTTCTTGATCCCCTAACTTTCTCATTGTTTAGATGCCTTGCTACTATTCATCGGCGATCCCAACGTTCCGGGAGGTATGAAATCAGCAAGACTGGGGAGTCAGACAATGGGACTCACTTTCACTCCCACTTTTCAACATGACGCTTGACGAAGCCCTTCAAAAGCCTGCCTCCTGTCTCTGGATGTACCCTGCAAGCCCGGTGGATTATCTTGCATAGGCGGACAACGTGATCATCGTAACAAAAAACAAAGATGCACTACAGGAACCAATCCGGACTTTAAACAGCAACCTCCAGCTTATTGGCCATGTGATAAATCAGGTGAAAACTAGGACTGTAAAAATCGTCATTGATAGATTCAGCAATAAAGCGTCACTGGATACAAGTGACCTTCATGATGGATCGATGTATCTGCCATTAGTACACCCGAATTATTCATCTGTTCCTGGGTTAACTAAAACGATAAGCTACCGCCTCACTCACACGATGAGCTCGGCCAGTAACTCCAGAAATCTTCGCAAACACAATTAAAAACACAGTACTGGGTTGAAATACTCTGTAACTTGTTTACCCTATGACACATTCACAGCCTCTCGCTAGCAGTAGTACATCAATACACCCACAAGACGGTGAACAAATTAATCAGGGAGAGCATTTGCAAATGGTTAAGAATACCCACGGATGCAGCCGTTGCCTTTTTCCATGCATCCATAAACAACCACAGCATAGGCATTCTTAATCTCTCAACCATGTTGCTAGTACTTCGGAGAGATAGATTGGAACAGTACCTTTCAAACCGGAATGTCATCCTGAGCTAGGCCGTTCGTGACCCTTTCACTTCAGAGCTACATCGGATAGCTAATTCACCACTCGGGATAGGTGGACAAACTGTGACGGATAACGCCTCGGCAAAGGAGGTATGGAAGACTCAGCTGCTTACTACCATTGACGGATACACTTTACGTCGGACTCCAACGCATCCAACGACTCACTGATGGCTTCGACAGCCTGCGCGCGTCTTCCCGTGCCTATTTATCAGGGCAATTCAAGTAAACGCAGGCGTCCTTACTACAAAAGTCAGACACGCCAGAGGCAGAGCATCGTGTTCACCATCCGATATCAATTGCAGCGGTCCATTTGGGCATCACGAATCAATCTCTTACGTGCTACAACCTTGCAGCGTAACCAATGATGTACGCCGCAAATGGCACAATGACATTGCCAACCAGGATGCAACGATTCTACGCCTTTGGGGTTACAGTCATTACAGAACCAAGCATCCCCAGGCCAACGACCTACATCAAGTCAGATCTTCTTATCAACTATGTGATGGATATTACTATCTGTGATGCACAGCTGATGGTTCAGTCTTACCAAAACAAAGTTCCTAAGTGCGGCGTCAGTGATCAGGCAGCGGCCACCAGAAACTGCGCACAAACTCGGCAACCTCCTCTACTGTGCATTGTCCGCGCAGCCTAATGAATGGAAAATATATCCATCCCGTTTCAGCCAAACATCTGTTGTCATTGGGTATCTCGAGCTTCTGTATTTCCAATCTGTGTATCTCCACCGTCCGAGGAACGGTATGAGTGTAGGATGTTTGTATGCGCGGTGCAGCCCAAGAACCACAATCATTAAAACAACACAAACAGAGACACATACTGGGCGTGCGATCCTTGACCTGGTTCCCTGAGCTTTTGTTGAGCTGTTGGCTGGACGTTCGTCCCACCTTGATACATTTCTGTACTGATCATTTATTGAGCCATGCATGCCTTTGCTGAAAATAAACGTTCCTCGATTAATCAGTCCTAAACTAACTGTTTGTGAAAAGATGAAGAAGCAGACAAATACTAAATTTTCAAAAAATATTTCAACTGTGAAAAAAGCACACCTTGTTTGCATTTATTATAGCAATGCATGATTTAACTCTGTCTACCATTAGGCAGGAGCTAGTGTAATATGTTGGAAATATGATGTATATAAATATAAATTTTGTAACGCTAGGTTTTTATATTGAGCCTTCCTACGTTGACCATCTCCCTAGGTTTGGCACGTTATCCCATTCCCTTGAGTGGTCAACTTACGGGGTTTTTACTGCAGCAATAATACAAGATAGATATACCCACTTGTAGCTGAAGTTTCATGGTGGAAGCGGTGCAATTAAACGCAATGTGCTCAACATTTGCCAACCGTTCTTCCCGTTACTCTAAATAGATGCATTACCTATAACGACCGGAATAACCAAACTTCAGAATCGCTCTCCAATTGTTTTGCGGAATTCCGTCGTAATAAACTCCACCCTATCTCTTTTGACAACCAATATTACATGGAAAAAGAAATGCTCTGTATAATCTCAGCTGAAATAATGTATATCGGGATCCCGTAAGCAATTCGTTCATGCACTCAGGCTCAGTATCAGCAATGGCTCATATTGCTATCAAAAGTAACACAAATGCGTTTGTATTTGCATTAACCTAACTTCACAGATTAAATAATGTAACATGGTAGTCGCTTGAAAACTGAATATGTGTTAAAGAATCTGTAATAACACAAACATCTATTGCGTTATTCGGAATAAATAACAAGAACAGTCGTTATTCCACCCGTTCAATGTACCTTCAAAGTACCTTCAATTTTCAACTTCGTCCGGGTTACTACGAGTGCAAAGGGTTATGTCGTGTCGGTAGGAATGACTTTGTATTTATCACGGAATAAAATTCCTTGAGTGGTTAGCCAACAATAGCCTGGAGGACAAGTAGAGTCGTCACAACCATACATCTTCGAACAGGACAACGATCCAAAACATTTAACAAGCATTGACACTTATGCAATTTCCTCGAGAACCCTAAAAAGATATCTTAATGTATTATGTATAAAGTGACGCGAAAATGGTAGACACTTTGCGACAGAACAGTGGCAGTGGTCCAACACACTAATCATCCTGCAATGACTGAGGGCCGTAGGATGAGTGCTTCTTTAAATGTAAAAAGTTTCAGGTCAAGTCAAGGAGTTGCGCTAAGTACACAGGTAGGGTGAATATGCAGCTGCAACACACGCCCTGGACATGAGTAAATGGTAATACAGCATAGTACAAATTCTCGGTTTCAACGTTATCCAATAGGTTGATATGTGTTATCCAGTACTATACAGATAAATGTTTATGCACTAGACATCAATCTGCTCCTCAGATAAATACACGAATGAAGTAGTGACCTCATGTCAACCTAGCCGTTCACTCATGCAAGTCACAGCATCTGCTGAGTAAGCTGCCGTTTTACACAGTACTCCTAAACGATGTCACCGTCATCTATAATCGGGGGAGTTATACCGACACGGCATTGATCCTTACTAATTCAGAATCAAATATGTGTCCTAAGTAACGGTGGATTATCCTATCTCTGAGGGTGGTACAAATTGCACCACGCGACGGCGCTCATCGGAACGGCAGACGGCGGTTTGGAATGGGTAAAATAAGTGACTATTTGATAAGTCCGTTACGAAGGCCGGAGTGTGAGTTATGAGAACACAAGTAAACTGATAGAAAAGAAGCAAATTAATGTGTCAGGAGGCTCACCCAGGTTTTCAAGTGAACCCTGATGCAGGTTCTTCTGCGCCTTTCCTGAGAGGGTAGTGCGCAAACTATTTCGCGTTTTTCCGGCTTTAATTGCAATGGACTGTGTCAAGCAATGAGAGTAAGATAGCGCATCTTCAGGGATTTTCTGGACAGTGTTAATGTAGACGTAAAATGACCAGAGATGACGCAGTTTCGTGTGCTTGTCAAGCCGTTGTGAGCATTGCGCTGATCCCTAGGGATGAACCTGCCCTGCTCGATTGGATCCCACTGAACAACCAGATGTGCGCTATCTGATCGGCTGGCTTGTTCAAAGCAGAGACAAACGGTGACTTTTTGTCATTGACGCATACGCTGCCACAAACTGTAGTGCTGACTCGTTGAAAGTTGACTTCTATCGCCCATTGAACGAGCTACTTATAGAAAAACACCGAGACCGTGGTGCCTGCCAATGATTCTGACGCCCAAGTTTAGAAGACTGCACTGATGAGCTACATGTGGGTGGCCGTGGTGTAGGCTCCCGTAATGAAAACGATAAGTTGTTTCCACGTCTGAGTGAAGATGTCTCCTTCACGCGAACACTAACTTCCGACACATACCCACAGAAGGATGACAGAGCACTAATCGGCCTCGGACCAGCTATGGGTACAAATCGATTACATCACGATCACTTACCTGGAGAGCCGGTGTCCAAAACTTTCGCTCGGTTTGGAGCACAAACGTGGACTCCGACCGTCCACTTGTAAGCGCCAACCAGAGAGTGCTTTTCGGTAGACGTCCGCAAAAGCGCCGTGAGCGCATGGATACTTGTCATCAGGCGAAGCCAGATGTCCTGATTGTGTATCAATATGCACTAGCATCTGGACTGAGTCAGCGCTCACTGAGCACAGCTGAGGATCACTGGTCGTGTATTCGCCAGGCATTACTATCAACGAAAGAATTGGACAACTTGGACATTGGGTCTTTACTCAGCCGCTGCAACTAATGGATACTCGCCGATGTGTTCAGGCTGGAAGCGACCACAATGAGATTCACAAAGTTCTCAGGGCAAAACTACGCGCTGGCTTAATGAAATACCCGGAAGCCTGGTGGTCTCATCGTGTGTTGGAGATGAAAAATGACCACCGCCGTTGATAACCGTCGTAGGTTATCCCGTCTGATAGAATAAACGGGAGTAGAAGACCTGGTGCTAGTGAGACCATAAGCGATGAGAGTGAAGAAGGGGTCCACAACTTGTCAAAGTGCTTGAACTGTTGGGCCAAACACTTTGAAAAGCAGTTTAATCAGAAGAAAGTGCTAGCTTTTCTGTCGGCCAGTGATCGTTCTCCTCCCTTGGCCATCACCCTGCATGTGCCCTCACGAGCAGAAGTCGAAGGTGAGATCAAACTGTTACAATACAATAATGCCGCGGAAGCAAATTAATTTACCCCAGCCCTCTTCTAATTCGGCGGATCTGCTCTTATGGATTCTTTACAAAACTTGCTAGTGAAGAGGTTGGAACAGGAGACTGTCCCAGCAGACTGGAGGCGCTTCGTTTTGGTCCTAATTTGCAAGAAACGCTCCTTTTCAGAATCCTGCAATCATAGAGGAACCACTCTGGTCTCATTTGCCTCTAAGTTGTTTGCTTCTGTTGTCATCCTCAAAGGGGCTGGCATCCGCGAAAGCCAGATTCGAGAAAAGTAAACTTGTTTTCGCCCAGGTCCATATTATATTAATGAGACCTTCACATTACGTAAATTGTTAGAGTACCGCCATATTTATTGGTGACCCACATTAATCAAATTTCTGAAAATCAAATTGCCTTCCAGTTGGTGGGTCGCTGTGCACTTTGCAACTGTCTACTCAGAAAAAGTGCGCCTGACAAATAGGTCAACTTTATCAGAGTGATTTACAAGCGCAGTTTGGGCAGAGTGAAGGCTTACTGCAAACTCTTGCCAACCTTTAATATCTCCAGCGGTGTGAGACAAGTTATCAGACGTCACCCTTTTAACATCGACGGTCATGGAAACCGCGTCTATTAAACAAGACTCGTAAACTTTTGAGCCGCTCCCAGCTGAGTGACTTCTTGACTTGGAGTACGCCGACAACATTGGCCTAATCTGCGACAGATCCCAAACCTCTTTAAACAACGCTGAACAAACTGGCATTAAATGGCTATTTACCGGCTATACTTGCATTCGCGAAGTGCAAGGGACCCGCTGCTGCGCTGAATCTTGGCGGTGACTGGTTAGGAGTCGTTCAGGAATTCGAGTATCTCGGTAGCTTTATTAGTGCACATGTGCTCGAAGATAAGATTAGCAACCGTATAGTAAAACATCGAGTCGCTTTTGTCAATCTCCGTCGCCCGTGGTGTAAGCTTGACACAAATCTCGATCTGAAGAACTGTATTTATAATGCAGCCATCCGTTCAACCTGACCCATCAAACCAGTAGATGTAAAGAAGCTGGTTACTTTAGATCCTCGCTGCCATTACAGCTTAGCTCACATCTAGTGAGAACACCGAGTGAGCAATGAGCGTGTTTAGCGTTACGTATTTGCTGAAGGAAGAGCGAGTGAACGATTCAGCACCACTGTTTCACCCACAAGGTCACGTTTTGCGCATGCCAGCCCTCCGACTCCCCTCGCTGTGGGTTGTTTGCATGCCAGCGGTGTGAATGGAAGAGGAGGGGAGGCCAAGCGGTGACTTCGAAGTTGGCGTCGGTCGGTGTCTCCCGATTGCCGGGTTGGCGTCATGCGGACGATAAACACATTGCGTTGGACACGCTTGTTGCCATGACAAAGAGCCGACTCCGATGGCATTCATGTTGTGAGTTTCGTTGTATAACACCCGCCCGCTTATCTCCCACCTCCGACCACGTTCTCACGCTTGATGCACAATATAATGCTGAGCAACCTATTACTTTTCCGTCTTTTTATGCTATATTCCGTATTGTTCTGTCTCGCGTGCTTTGCAAAGCTTTTGTACTGCGGCACACTGATTGAAGTGTGTTTCTCACTTTTAGATAACGTGTAATTTTGATGATAATGAGGGGTAAAAAAGTGAATTGAAGAGTTTTCCAGGTTCGGTACACACGTCCTTAATCCTGGGGGTGGAGTGAGCTGTGTCAAAAGCGAGTGGGGCGAAGATCCACTCTGGAAAGTGTGGTTCTAGGGTTGCCAAAGCGCCTTACCTGCCTTCTGTTTAGTTAACGCTGGACCGCCCGCTGACCGTGGAACTGGGATCCCGCGCTACAATGTACAGAGCTAATGAACCTGTCTGTGCAGCATTCGAGGATTAAGAGTGCAATTCATCGATAAATCTTGTTGGTGCTTGCTATTGTTTTCGCGGACCAATTTGACACATTTGTCCCGTTGCGTTTTGTAATCACCCAAGGCGTCCGAGCTCGGACAGGTTTCATAGGCACTGCAGTGTGAGTGCATAAAGCTCACACATTTTGAGCCCGACTTCTCAGGAAGGAATTAATTCACTTCGACGAAACACTATGGTTTCCGACACATTTTCAATAGTCCGGTGAACTAGGCAACAAACACTATCAAGGCGACAACCGGATGATGTTCGTCTAAGAACGACTAGTTGATTGTGTGAACGGAGTCGGACAAGTTGTCCTGATGCGTGACGATGTGGGCTTTCTTGTTTTTCCCACTGATGTCTTCTGCTCAGCAGATGTAACGGAAGAGCAGCGTCGCATGGCCGTTTCGAACAAGCGGTCCACATAAGGTTAGGTGTCGACAATAGTAGCTGACTGGTTAGCCCGAATTTTAAATCTATGGTTCGTCAACCGTTCTAATTCGTGTGGGCAATGTTTATGTTTGTTTACCGGTAGATCGCGGTTAATTCTTGTGAATCCTCCTTTAGTTGTTCGCTGATAGCAACTGAGACTCTGAATGTGTGTAGATTGAATTGCCCCACCAGAAGGAGGTTACCCGGTGACTGTGCTATGCCACGCTTCGTAGCAGAAGCTAGGCGACGATTCAATATTAAGGTGTATATTGGATGTTGATAAATATTGCAACTAAACACACTTCACTACGTCTCAGGTGCAGATGGCATCGAAGTAAATCGACAACTTGCGTTTCGGAATCGTCCATAATATCGATAGGCAGGTCAGATCTGTAACACAAGGTTACCTGTCCTCCTGTGCTGCGTCGACATTTTTGTAGGAGGATCATACCGAGTAGAGCAAGTTCAGCATCAGTGATCGCAAGGTTTCACAATTTTTCAGCTATCATGACGATCTGGCTAGCATTAAAACCTGACGAGTATGAAGTTTGGTTAGCTTACTGAGAAGACGTTGCGCTGTGGTATACGAGCATGTGAGGGAATCATGTTTTCGGATGTTGATTTTAAGTTCGACTTTATTCATACAGTTTCGCAGTAGTGTGTTAGAACTTTTTCTTGTTGATTTGCCGACAAATCTACTCAGATCATTCCGGGTGGGCGTGTAATGTGCTTAATGCCAGCGCGCGGCTGAGAACCCAGTGGTTCTTCAAAGGTCGGGGTGTTCGGACAGCGGCCTGACTCGAGGCTGCATCCTGAATGGCTCGCGCACAAAGCCCGCTTGTTCTGTGTTATCTTGTCACTTTGTTGTTGCGTGTCTATTACATTTGTACGTATTTCAGATAGCAACATTTTGCCCATTTCTTGTACATTTCGAGCACTTTGACTATTTCTGGTATGGATTTCGGTTTACTTTCGTCACTTGTGGTCGGGTCATAATGATAACCATGTGGTCGAACTGACGACAAGGTTTTCGAGAGAGGGCACATAACTGATGAGACGCCATCCATCCAATTTATGTGCTTGAGCCTCTAGCATGCTTAAGTATGAAAATCAGGGATCCCGTGGACGAGGATCGAGTTTACGTCTTCTCATTTATTGCAGTCAGTCTGGTTTCATTTGCGTTTCCGCAGTTTGCTTTAACGAGCATCGGGAAAAAGCCAACAGTGCATGGAGATAGTTTGGAGATGAGTGTCGGGCAAGAGAACGGTTGTCACATCATCTCCTGACAGAAGCATCACTTGCATTAATAACCATGGTTAACCGTTATGCACTGAGTTCGGATGAAAGACGAGTTGCATCATACTGATCGGTTTAGTTTGGACCCCGTTTGACTGACACCTGAAGTTTCATTGCTTTCTGTCGGCTAGCTGGTTTGCTTAGATGAGTTTTGCTTCAAAGTGAGGCAAATTTGAGCAAATAACAGTCAGAGAACTATGCTGTTGTCTGATATCCTCCTTTTTTGTGAGCATGTGACTACTCGCCTTGATCGTACTATTAGCAGTATTAACTGCTCTTAGTTTGGCATCGGTTTACAGACGGTGCTCTTCTTATGTGAGTGCTAAAGACAGACACGTAGCTTGTCGATTCTTCAACAGTATTGAATGATGAAAGCCCCAGATAGTGTGCTAAAGCTTGAATATGGAAAAGTGTGCGCCTGATTTCATTGTTTCGTCACATCACGATTGACAAATGGATAAATTTATACTTCTGCATACACTTTATGCTTTGGGTTCAATGCGCAATCAAAGTATAGTTCAGTTACTTGAGTATCTTCTGTACGCTACAAAATGGAGCAGAATGTTTGAATGAGAGAGACTTGAAAAGTGACATTAATGAAGGAACAACCAATTCTGCATATAAGTTTTGTTTGGGTCCTGGAATTTCAGCTTGTTTTATGTGGACCAGGCCAAAAGTGACCGCAAAATTACAGAGGCCGAAATGATTTATCCTCAGCTTCTGCTAAACTCATGTCACTGAGGTAAAGTTGATCGATCGATCGATCGATAGCAGTTTACAGGTTTCCGTCAAATATGCCATTCGATCAATCAAGTAAGTTATTCCCATGGTTTGTCACCAGTTGGCCAAGTTTTAAAACTAATAACTGCCCACCACAAAGGGTAGACAGTTTCGCGATGGTGATGGTCCAAGTAAAAGATTTCCGTTACTGAAATAAAAAACATTCACATAAATAATGTCGCTTATAAACCATTTTATTCCCCGCGGATCAAAAAAGCCACCAGTTTACATCTAACCACGTTAGTGAACAATCCAAAAGTGGTCCTACTCTGGGTCTTATGCTCTAAAGCCCACGCTGAGAAATACTCAGCTGCGAGTTAAAAAGACAAAATGAACTGTTGTTTGTTACATTGCTCCTCTGAATCTACCGGATCTGTTTCTGGACGGGCATGGATCAAAACTGTTAACCCCAATCAAACAGATTGGTGTCAATGGATTGATGAGGACACACCAATCATGCGAATTCACTCATGCGGAACACCGAAACGAACTGCACTCAATGCAATCGAGCTCTGAGATTGCTGAATGCCTGATTCACTTTCAACCGAAAATCGATGTCATTGTTTAACATGCTGACTAGCAAGTCAGTCAGATGGCCACCTAAATCGGATAACTGAGCAAACATGGCTTCTGGTTTCAGAAAAAACAATTGTACACAAACAAAAAATCAATGTAGTTTTACACATTATCGCCAGTAGAAAATTCCTAAGCCACCATTCTGTTATAGAAAAAGTGAAAAGTAACCATAAACTGTTCACCGTATTCGGAAAGATTGGTCTTGTTGAGGTATTCTCACGCGTTTTTAGTGCTGTAAATCAAAATAATTGTGTAAATCCTGTTTTCTTCGATTCGATAGGGTTGAAAACGATTATTACATACCGATGACCCAATTCTCTTGACATTCTCAGGGATTTTATGCAACTTTGCCTTGGAGTTGTCGGTATAGAGGATTGGTGATGTTGCGTCGTGTTATGCTTAAAGATCCAGATTTTTCGCAATGGCAAAACATGTTTTCCGTGAAGGAAATCAAAAATTCCGCAAAATTTCTGAGGCACAAACATTAAATTCCACGATTTCACGGCAAAAACGAAAATAAACAGAAATCAAGACACCTTCATCTAGTATTTACATGTCAGTCATGATCCCAAAAAAGGAATTAAATTAAAACTCAACAAGTTGTTTCGTGCTATTGTCTGAAAGGTTGTGTCGCTCGTCAGACACAACATTTTGAAGACACTACAGGTCCTTACAACGTCTACCAGATTCACGGGAATGCATAGATAACGGCCCGCGATGACTGCCACTTGTGGAGTTTTCTCATGCATTCAGCACCAGAAGACCAGCATGTCTACACACGTTTCTCCTGGAAGTTCTACTACTACTTCTCCATAGATTAACCACGCAGCTACCAGAGCTGTGGAGCTAACCAGGCCTAGATTACCCGAATAGTTGTATGGATCGCTGGGCAAGGTAAGGTTCTGTTTGGGGTCGAGCACTCTAATGTCTTTCAAAAACGGCCAGATAGCCTGTAATGTCGGCAACTCTTTGGGCTCTTAGGAAATTTGGGGATAAGCAGTGTGTCAGTTTGGATTTGGCTGGAGGCATTAAAAATGAGTCCCTCTGTCTGCAAATGTTGCATCCAGTTTTCTTCAGCGGTAGTTTTAAGCGACATGAATAAATCGGGGAGTTCGTTGTAAATTTTCTGGGTTACCGTAGACTATGATTTGGCAATTATCAGCTGAAGGATGATGCTCTTCCTAACAGTCGTAATTCAACTCAGTTGGCATCTCAAAGCTTTCGGTGTTGTTTCCTTGGTTATAATATCCACCAGTTCACAAACACCAGATGAGTCTCCAAATTCGTGTTGTACAGCTTGCAACATGGCTGGGTAATGGTGTAAATACTTGCCAGGATGGGTGACTGCCTCCAGACAAGAGTTCCAGCTGGTGATGATCGGTGCAAGCGAGCCGGTTGCGCTATTCACGCCCTCCTGTGATACATACTTCATGTAGACATGTCTCTTTCTTCCCGAAAGACGAACAGCACTTTTCATTTTTGCAACTACTTCTTCGACTCCCATAGGTAACTTGAGAATGGCTTCTCAAATCAACCTGATTCAATGAGCTACACATCTGATGTTAACTGACACCTCATATACAGGCTTAATGACAGATCGGTAGCATGCTGTCATATATCAAGCGCCATCGGACACGTAGGCCGGCACACGATCGACGGTGTGTGCGTGCGAGTCATGGGAAAGAGGTGTGACCAAACAGATGTCGAACAGGGTTAATGCACATGTGGCCGAATGGTGTTTGCTTAACGTAGAATGGAAGGAGTGCACAACGTAGGCAGACACATGGGACGTGTTTGTTTGCTGGATGGAGGAATTGGTGACATTTGGGTATGGGAACAAGCGGCATTGGATAGCATATTGTGCACAGATAGCGGGGATGATAATCCAGAGCAATGTTCCGATAGCCAGCTTGCTGCTATTGCATTTATTCCCGATACAAATATATTGGTTAAAACGAAAACAAATTCAAAGTAGCTTTGTTTATAAATTTCTCATTTTTTCCGCGTTCCGCGCAAATGTTCATCTTCCGCGACTGTTAGCGAATTCCGCGATTTCTCTGTGTTTCGCGAAAACGTGGAAAATTTGGGCCTTTAGTTATGATTTATGAAGTGACTTATTCGCTGTCTTTTGCATGCACAGGAAGTCTCCTACTGCAAAATTTTTGCCTTGTTTACTAGGCTTTAGTAACCGCGTGGACGATTATTTAAACACTGCCTATTTGTTCACATGTATTCAAACCCCTTCAAATGTAACCTGGTGACTTTATGACTGAATAATGTTGGTTACATGAATTCGTCCGATATGATCACTCAGTGATTTAACCAGTTGCATCAGGCGTCTGCGCAAACTTGCGTATTAAAGTAGATTCATTATCACTTCTGAAAAAACTGTCTCATTTCGTGTTCAGCGGTTGCTTCCGTTTAATATTCCTTGAAGATTTGGGCTAAACTGCATTATATCTTGCTCCAATTAGGCAACTCTTCTGCACTTGGGCGTCATGCACATAAGTGGTTGTCAAGTAAAGTAAATTTATCATCTTTGTTTTCACTTTAGGTTCGATGGAAACAGGCGGATCCGCAAGATATGTATCGCTACGCCGACGTAGCGGCGAACGACAACCACCACGCCGTTGACTATCTAATCACAGGTGCCTTTAAAGTACAATCACTTACTTCAAGAAGACAATAGGATTACCCGCTTTTTATACATAATGTAATGTTTGCTATTGCCAGTTGTTTTATACGGCCCTCCGTTTAGAAATTCTTTATACGCTACCCTTAGTAGACATAAACGCGGGAGCATTAAACAGAGGTTGGAGATTCTGTTACGTGCCGATAGTAATAGCAATATTCTCTTCAGGCGTGTGGGATAACACTAAGTTTCGATTTCAATTATAATGTTTGGCAACAGTTGTCAAAAACATCAGCCCATCAGAGAGACAAAATTTATGGAGAGAAAGAATACCATCCTACAAAAATCACGCCTCTTACCTGAATGCCGTTTCTTACTCTCTGCCGTTAACCACAAAAATGACAATACTTTTTGCTACTGGATTTTGTTATCGATGCTGTGAGATGATACACTAGTGCCTGTCACGCTGTAGTGCTAATTTCGGGCACATTCATAGTGCACTTACGTTTAGGCTTTAACGTCCATGATAGGTAGCGGAAGTATGAGTAGCTACGTGGTTACATAATTTCAATAACTAAACAAATTAATTAATATTTTATTCTCGACAGTGCGAGGCACCCCTGTATAGGCATGATCATAGGAATACAAACAGGAGTGCTAGACAACTGTAGAAATGTTGTAAATTTACCAGTAATGTACGGGGTCTATGTGTACCTATATATGAATGGAGGTAGATATGGATTTGCGTATCCGTTTTGCCTGAATGTGTTAGCTTAGCGCTGCTTTTGGTGTTGTGTTCAGTCAGGTCAATTGCATGCGAAGGTTTCGAAGGAACCGGATGGCTTGGGGAACCGACGTCTATGAACTCAAGAAGGTGATCCGGAGAAGCGATGACCAGTGACTTTATTTAATGCCCAGTCACATCCGCCACGTCGCAGTGTTGTTAAGCAGACTTATGTGACACTGATAGAAAGAATGCTTGCTAAACGTTAACCCACCACCTCCTGGAACACTGCCGCCGTAGCATTTGCTGGAAGGGGATTAAGCCGAATCACCCATCTGGCACGACTGCGAGGTTGTTCGGCAAGCCAGCCAAAATAGTGATTCCTATTGAGCTAGTGCCAACACAAGCAAACGGTAGTGAACAGTCAACGCTAATGAACATGGGTTTTCAATAATTCCTGTTCAGGCTTGTACAATTGCATGTGGAGTAAGGTAACTGGTAGACACAACACAAAATTAGGTAAGATACATCCAGCTCCCAAACAATCAATGAGCGCTTATAATCACCACCAGTCAAGGCACCGATGCGGCGTGGACACTATTCCGTAGGCTGGGCGTCACAATTCGATTGAGCCAAGGTAAGCCTAGCATTTGAGCGAAATTAAGTTGAACGCCTCAATTCTGCTCGTACAGCTGGACGACGATGACCAAACGGGTTCAAGTAAACGCTTAGAAACCGCTTTGATATATTTTCTAGTGCCTTCTAGTTGACTTCGAATCTTCCATAAGGCTGTAGACTGCCATGACCCTTAAAATAGAGAGAAAACCTATATTTTTACAACTGCCCTACAAGTGTGAAGTCGCTACCGAACTCCTAACGCATTGATTTATTCACCCTCTCAGGCCCACCTTCCCAACAGCCAAAGTGATAACCCAGTTCACCGGTAGCCCAACGGTAAAAGCTAGATCCAAAGGCAAGAAGTCTGCCCGCGCCAAATCAATATACATTTACACCTTCTTCTGTTCTTATGAAACATGTTACATTGGCTGTACGACGAGCAGGATGTCTGGCGGAGTGATGGTATTTTATCCTGATTGGCTGTTAATTGATGTCCAAAACGAACCAACGCATCGATAGCCAGCATTTCGTAGACACAGGTCATACCAACAATTTGGTTGCGTCGTGCAAAGTCCTCTATCAGGCACTGGACAATTGGGTTCATAGCGTTTATTTGAATCCGCTTAGGTCATCGCCATCCGGCTGTACGAGCAGAATTGAGGCGTTCAACATAATTTTGCTCAGATGTTAGGCTTACTTTGGCTCAATCGAACTGTGACGCCCAGTCCACGGAATAGTGTCCACGCCGCAGCGGTGCCTTAACTGATGGTGATTATCAGCGCTCACTGATTGTTTGGGAGCTGAAAGTATTTTACCTACCCTTATATTGTGTCTACCATTTTCATTACTCTACATGTAATTGTACAAGCCTGAAGAGGAATTATTGAACACATGTTCACTTACACTGATTTGGAATCTTTCAGAAAAATTTCTTATCGCTGTGAAATTTGTCCCTTATCTGCTTGAGCCAAGCATTCAGCGGATCCACAATAACTTCCCTACACCTCTTTCTTTCTCACACTTATGACCGACCTGTGTAGGTACATCGTAGAACACGAACAGCAGGATGAGATAGGTTGAGATACGTTGATGTTTGCTTTGGTGTCAAATAACGCCTTAGATATGGTTTGCGTTAAACGCAGAGGATCGATCGCACAGTCTTCGCTTATTGTGTTTCCCACCGGTCAACCTGTACGCAAGGACAACATGCAACTAGCCGCGTCGGCTCAATTCAACCATGTAGGGCACAAGCCGATACCCTACACATTACCCTTCTCACTTATTCAACATAAATCTAGGCAAAATGAATGCAAAATATATTGGCTAAAACTTGCGTCTTATGGCGAAGTCTCTAGCAAACATTTGCTAACAAAATTTGCTTTCATAAATGTGGGTTTCAATTTACTAATTGCTTCACACTGCCTACCTTGAACAGTAAATGCAAATGAAGTTTCCATTCTTTAGGGCTGCAACCTGGAACTGAGTACTTGGTGAGCGTCAACGCAAAGAATTCAAAACACGGAGCTAGTGCACATACAGAATTTATTCACGTGAGGACAGATGCTTGTGAGTGCGCCTCGCACATTTAACGCATAATGACGCATAATAATAATAACGCATAATGTTCTTTCATCTTGCGCGTCTGCACTGATGAATTAATGCAAGGATTGTTGTGACGATTTTTATCCTCTCTAGATCTTTAGATCATTATTATCGTCCATTAAGTGTGATCAATATTTGAGCTCAAGTAACCGTGTAGAAGGTAATTCATAGGTTTATAACCCGGTGGATTAAATGTACGATATCCACAGAAGGTGATACCAAATATATTACAGCTTGAAAATGGCATTTTCGTGTTGACGAAAGCATTATGAAGTGCATTTACCTTTTTCTGGTCGTTTTTACTTTTCTACCTCCCTGGGATATTGATCGGCCCACTTCTACTTCAATTCTGTCTATTTAAAGGATTAGAATAGATAATGATACTGCATTCACGGGGTAAATTGCCCATATGTCTTAATTTCTTTGTGATGGATAGAAAATACTATGCACAATCTAAGCCATCCGTTCTGTCACAACATTTCGAGATGCCCGGCCAAGTAGCTAATTCGTACACTCTAGCTCTCAGATCGTGTATGCTCTGTACCTAAGCATTGTCAATATTAATGGTGTTGGTGATATAGATTAGAAGTAAGACTCTCAGGTAGAACACTTCTAGTTGATACGAGTGAAACAGATGCAAACTGTCATACTCAATTATTTTCAGTTTTCGGTCGAAATGGTTCAGTTTGGATTAATTTCGGCAACTAGTGTTTCTCATAATTCTGCACCTACGGTCGATAGGCTATTAAAATCAAGTTTTACAGTGCATTAAGCAAATAATAATAGATTGAAAGCACTAGCGCTGGATATATGGATGCTGTCCCTTGGGAGTACTAAGTTATCATTGATAGCCACTGACGGATTAACCTTGTTATCGTCTGGCTATCGGATAAGGGCTCTGTTTGGACAAGCAGCCTTCGTTCGCCTAGTTACATAACGATTACGGTGCACAAAATGAATTAATGCGATTAGCACTAACGCTCTTGGTTTTCGAATAGGAGATTTAATTATACTGGACCACTTCACTGATCATCTACGCTCAAGAAGTACTCACAGAAATGACTCAAACAAGCCAGGCAAGTGTCTCAGATTTGACATCGTCCGTGCTGACACTGAAAGGGTGTTGAGTGTCAACGTTGGTCTCTTTGAGGGCGCATTTGAGGCATACGTACACGGTTGGCGGCATACAATCTCGGACTTGTCTGTCTCTGCGGCCTCCATAGGACAGCCACAGGACGCCAGCGCACATCTAATATCCAGTGAACACCCGAATAAGACAAGGAGGCATGCAGACGGGAGCCACGTTACATCAACGGAGCAGGTGCACACGTCTGCAACATACACAGCAGCAGCCTTTTTGTCTATCTATGTGGGGAATCATGTGTAACAAACGTGTACAAGGCGGGAGCTGGGCAGTAGTCCGCTCCACCACCTTTTGATGCTAGCACGTTCACGAGGACGGTGCACCCGTCTCCCCAGCAACGCTTGACAGTCTCCGGGACAGTATAATCGAGGTAGCTGTTTTTCGACAGGTTGGCACTATGTCAACATATACACCAAACGCAGCCTCACCGGGGATTTCAAACAACCAAAACAGAATTCGAAGGAAAACAAACACGCGAAATTGACATGCAATATGCAGCAGAATAAAGGAACTAAGCATTTCAAATAAAGCGGACTACATTTAACCAGTTTAAGAAGATCTTTTCTAAGGGTAAATTAGTGTAGCCTGACTGAAGTGAAGAATATATATATATATATATATATATATATAGTTAAAGTTTCATTCATGGTGCTTCTTCGCCGCAGTTTGGCTAAACTAACTAACAATTAAATAATATATTTTTACTCTAAATAAAAGTCATTCCGCTTTATTTGTTTCGTTCAGTTCTGTTATTCTGCTACACAGTCTGTGTCAGTTTTGCGTTTTTGCTTTCCACCAACTTTTATGTTTGTTGTTTGATATCCCCGCTGCGGTTGCATTTGATGTGCATGTTGACAAGGTGCTTACCTGTTTAACATCCTCCACCTCGATTGCTGGCTCCAGGAGGCTGTGAATCGCTGCTGGCGCACGGTGTGCAGGTCTCCGTGAACGTGCTAGGATAAAAGAGTGGTTTCATCCAATGGGGCGTGGACTACAACCCAGAAACTGTCTCGTACACGTCAGTTACGCATGATTCCCCACATAGATAGACAAAACTGCTGCTACTGTGCCTATTGGAGGAATGTGTGCCGGCTACGTTGACGAAACGTGGCTCCTATCCATGTGCCTCCCGGTCATATTTTTTCGGGTTTTCACTGAATATGGGGAGTGTGAATGGAGCTGTGCATGGTGTAGGGCCAGCCATTCATGGTCAGTCTGTAGTCGCGGGCGTCTTGCGGCTGTCCTATGTAGGTCACAGTGACATCATCACCATCATCATCAACAGCAATACATCAGCCATTTGAACTGATGCTGCGCTGCCATACAACCATGAGGACCTATGAAATAAAGAATAAGAAGAGGGAGAGAAAAGGGACATCCCTGAAAACCTTACTGCCCTAAGCAAACATTCAGGGTCAAGGCGCTTACACCTTGTGTAGACAACATACCGTCACAAACAGCTGGCTATCGTGCAAAGGCGGCATCGGCGAGACAGCTTCTTTGCGGCTTTCACTGCCACGCGTCATAATCAGCCATTACCCTGCAGATAACTCAGCACCAAACACACTTTAAACAGACAATCCGATTAGGAGACGACAGCAGACGCGCCACTGGTGTCGGTTGCGAGCCATGTCCTGTAAAGTCTCGAGCCAAGCACAAGGTGAGTCACGTGGACTCCAACCCGGAAGGCGAGACGGACCAACGGCACTCAGTTTGGTCGTCAGTGACTTCATTTCCCGCTGTCAGGTCAACTTCTGTCCACCTTGAGCCTTGCGCCATCCTACACCTGGTAGACTGAACAAGGCCCTTCTAGGTAAGCGGTGACCAGGCATGCGTAGCACCTGCCCGAGCCAACGCAACCTATTCAGTGCTATCTGTTGTTCTAGCGTGCTAGCATGATTATCACTACCTAGTACTCGCCTACGCACATCATCGTTGCGGATACGCTGGTGCCATCCGAAACCAGCAATGCTTCGCAAACAACGATGATCATAGACTTGAAGGCGCCTTAGATCTTCAGACCGAAGGGGCCAAGTTTCACTACCATCGAGCAGAACGGCCCTCACTGTGGCCTTGTATACACGGCCTTTCAGACCGAGAGAAACTCCCTTCTGTCGCCAAAGATGACGCAAGTTCAAGAAGGCAGCTCTGGCCTTTGCAATGCGTGAGCTCACGTCAGTTTCTATAAGCCCATCATTGCTGATGCAGCCGCCAAGATAAGTGAAATGATCAACTACCTCGAGTTCCTCGTTAGCAAGCATCAAGGGGCCATCGAGTGGCTGGTGGTCCTGCAGCAACACTTTGCACTTTGTAGGTGCGAAGTGCATACCAAATAATGGGACCACTCTGGACAGGCTATTCAGGGTTGATTGTGCCGCCTCAACATTGTCGAAAAGCAAGACGATATCGTCCGCATAATCTAGATCAACTAACCTTTCACCAGGCAGCACTTCAACACCTACATCGTGGGATTCCGCAAGGGAACACTCCATGATAGAATCCACGACGAAATTGAACAAAAACGGAGAAATTTCCCCCGGGTGGAAACGGGGGAAACAAAAACGGGGAAACGCCACTTGTAGTCGAAAAGCTATCCGATAGGACACCATAGACCCTGAAGCAGCCTGTAGTGTTCGAGTATAGAGCACGAAGGATGTCCACATATTTCGTGGGAACACCTTTTCGCGCAAGTATTTCGAACAGAATCGATCGATCGACTGAATCGAACGCACTCTTGAAATTGAGGAACACAGCTATTGTCGGTCTGCGGTATGCGTGGAGCTGCTCTAGCACCTGCCGCAAAGTGAATATATGGTCTATACAGCCACGTCCTGGGCGAAAACCGGCCTGCTCTTCCCTAATCCGAGATTCCCGTTCTGCAGTGACGCGACGAATGATAATCGTGGTCAGTAATTTTGTGACAATTGGCGTTAGGCTAATACCCCTGTGGTTCGCACAGTCTGTGCGACTGCCCTTTTTGTATATTCCCACTATAATCGAATCGCTGCATTTAGCCGGCACACTGTCTTCGTTCCAGATACGTTCGAATAGGGAGGTCAGTGCCCTGCAGAGAACCTCACCTCCATCCTTAAATAGCGCAGGTGGGAGGGAATCCGGGCCAGCGGCACGAAAACGATTGAGGGCTGTGGTCGCGTTTTGGACCTCGGCCTCCGACGGAGGCTCTAAACTAACCGTCCATGGCACGTCCTGCATCACCTGAGTAGGAAGAGGTCCGGGAGCAGGAGGCCAGCTGAACTGATCTTCAAAGTTGTCAGCCCAACGAGCCATACGGCGCTCCTTACTGTGTATCAGCGCACCTGCGCTGTCTCTGATTGTCTCACTGACGCCTGGTTTCCTCGGACCAGTGGTGCGGATTATCTGGAAGAGCTTGCGGTTATTGCCTACTGCTCCTGCCTCCTCCATTTCTTGAGCCCGACTGGTCCATCAGACTTCCTTGTCAGCAAATAGGCTCTGCTTTAGTTCACGCCTAATAGCCCGTCTGGTCACATTGTGTTTAGAACCAGCCGGGAGGTGTCTTCTAGCTTCCAACAGGTTCACGGACCTCTCGGATATCCAGTGACTAGTGCGGTGACGATGGATAGTGTCACAAGCAGATGCTCCTGCGTCGTGCATAGTGGCCGAGATCCTATTCCACTGAAGTTCAGTGTCATTAGGACAAGCCAGCGAGAGTTCGCTATGCAGTGCTTCTTGATAGGCTTGCCTGACCGAGGGCTGGGACAATTTCGCCGTTGCCAATCGGGGGAGACGCTTTGTGCGCCTACGGGTGAAGTTCATGGAGAAACGACAGCGCACCAAGGCATGATCAGAGTCGACACAGGTATTCCAGTACGAGCGGCAATCCAGAATGGAACCGCGCCACCTGTAACTTATGGCTATGTGGTCAATTTGGGTCCATCGCTGACCAGCTACAGGTGGACGCCAAGTGGCCCTTCGGCGCCCATTGTGTCTAAAAGCAGTGTTGTAAGAAATAACTGGCGCTCCGCACACAGTTGCAGCAGACGCTCGCCGTTGTCAGTCCGTTCGGCGTTAAGTCCATACATACCACCCAGCTGAGCTTCTGAAGAGCTCAGACGCCCTACTTTTGCGTTCATAGCCCCTGCAAGTACTATAATATCTGAACTAGTAGCACTGCGTAGTAGGGCGTTCAGTTCGTGATAGAAAGTGTCCCTGACTGCATTTGAACTGCAGTCGGTGGGAGCATAAAGGGAAATCACAAACAAACAGTGTTTTGTTTTACTTCGCGAATTCACGTTAGCTGATATCGTCAAACGGGCTGCACATAAACGGCTGTTCACCGGAATCCAATCAACCAACGATGACTCAGCCTTGGAGCTGAGAATGATACCTACACCAGCTTGACCCGTGAGTGCTGCATCGGCGTCTCCGGATGCGTGCAACCAATAACGAGAGGATAAGCCGGGTGCAGTCAATTCAATAACCCCGTTAGGGTCATTAATCCTAGTTTCGGACACACAACACACATCAACACCCAGTGTGTCCAAGGTGCGTGCGAGTGCAGCCTGCTGACCTGTTTGTCTTAGAGTGCGGACGTTGAATGTCGCCATGGAAAAAGGGACAGCGTGGCCTTATAAGGGACTTTTGCCGATAGGCGTCCGATAGGTGCTGTGGGATGGTGGCTGCAGATGGTACTACTCCAGTAGCACTTCGGTTGCTGTCAATTAAGCTGGGAATTATAGAAGGAAGGTTAGTAATGGGGGCCGGGATGGCAGTAAGAGAAAAAGGTGGAAAGGAAAGAAGGGAGGCGCCAGCAGTAGCATGTTTTCGCTTATCCGCCCTGCTGTATGCAGCAGATAAGGCGACCCTTGATAATCTGCGCGACGGCCGATGCAGGATGAAGTTTATGTTTGAAGAAGATGTCATGGTTGTATGTGGGCTGGGATACTGCCAGGGCGCCCAGACCTAGACAGGAGGACGATTAGGGTCCTCATCCAAAGCCTTTGGCTCAAAAGCCGGTCCACAAGGCAGCGGGGTGGCAGTGATTTAGTTTTACAGAAATGGGCGCCATCCCATTTCAAACCCCCATCCTGGAGGACCAGGAGACTGAGTTTGTCTGACCTCTCACCATTGACCAACCTGGTAGGAGTAGGTCTCACAGTGACAGGCAACTCAGGAACCGGATGCCGCCAACCATATATAGAAAAGCATATGAATGGATCAGTTAGATGTGTTGTCTTTGGGCCGCTGGTAGCGCTTCAGTCCACAACCAGTTTGGTGCTCGTTTACTCGTCAACTAGAGGGTGAACCGCAACTCCAAGTTGAGGCCGATAGCAAATGACTTAACGCTGTGGCACCGAGCCTCTGGCAGCGCTTGTCACAATGGTTATAATACTAGCAGTACTCCATTTTTAAAACGTAACAAATGAATGGAGTTTCCATCATCATGTCCTTATTCAGGCCGAAACGTGGGAAAGATATACTGAGATACACGATATACTACAAATAAGGCAGGTCATGGACTGTGCTCCATATCACAGGCGACCATTTTACTGTAATATTAAGCGTTTATCTCATTTGCTTCCAAGTCACCTGGCCAGCCGTACATCCAGGAAGACATTAGATGGGAGCTTCGACTTATTGGGATTCGCCAGTGGCTCCCATCCCCAAGATCCAACATAAATTGAAACCATGGCTTATTGGCAGTAACGACGTGCGTCACTAGACCGGGGTTGACGGTGACAGACCGTCATCCTTATAAGCAACGATTTGAAGGTTAGATATTTGATGCAAATGATTGATCAGGAACAGTGGAGGGTAGGAGTAGAATTTAGTCTATGGTATTTAATATGCACCTATTAACAGTATGTTGTCATTACACAGATCCATTTATCGTCCGACTGCTCCTTTGTATTTACACAGATGACCGACCAATTGGGTCTCCGCTGCTACCGCCCTTATCCAGTGCTGGCCCAAATGATGACAACGCACTTTTAATCATAGTGGCCGCCTGTGTGTTTGGCTTTGTGATTCTAGTCATTAATCTGGTTGTAATCACGTTTCTGGTGAAACGCCGCAGACAACGAAGGCGATTGCAAGCGGAAAGAAAATACCGTACCCGTTGTCCTACAAATATAACAATGACGAATGGTTTCACCATGGTTCCTCAAAGCGGATCCAGAGAAATGGGGGAGTACAGGGCTAGTGGAATGGAAATGCGTGCAAATCCTCTAAATTCGACTACGGCAGATTCAACAGACCAGTGCTTCTGCTGTCCACAACAAAAGCGGTCGTCAAACAAATCAGGTTTGTTCTGTTAAGCCTTTGTATTGCTTGTTCTATACGTTCAGACGTCTACCGATCTACACACTCGGGGTTTGTTTGCCTTCTGTATTTCAGTGTGCACGCAGTATAACTAGCAATTATATATAGAAAACGAATACTTTAGGTGCTAAATTACTTAAAACATAAATATCGCCTCATCATGCCCAGTTGTTTAATCAATCGGATTTCAGTGTACTTCTCCGAACAGCCGTAATTGAAATACACAACATTTACTGTGACTTATGTGATAGAGAGTTAAGTCAGCACTGTAGTCAGAGTGCTTGTATAAGACCGATCAATTTCATTACAACGGAAGCAAATAAAGAATGCCCAACTGATTAGTTGAACTTCGTGTGCCTCGTACTCAGCCTGTGCTTATACTGCCAACGGTGAAGTCAAGACAAGCATTGCTTTACATACCTTTGGCGCGTGGCTATTCAAGTAAAACATGCACGATCTCAGCAATGAACCGGAGTATAAAGCAAATACAGAAAAGTACCAAAAATTGGTTTGATAAAAAACGGACAGAATGCCATCATATGCTAATCCGCTGACTAGCTTAATGTTAACAATTGAGTTCTTGCTCAGTGTCGTCAGTTGGCTTGGATATGATTATTTTATCTACACAGCCTTTTGCCACAGCCGCGTTTCAGTGCGCCCACCCGATATTTGTATTGTCTGTTTTTGCAGTGTGTCTTCATAATCTAATTAACTGGAAGCCATGAAATCTGACATTGTCAATGGCTAATTAGACAAAGAAAGAGAAAGCGCTATCCGTGCAGCAATGAAATGTTTCACTGATTGGTAAAGATTGAAAAATTCGCAGCGCATTGTGGAAATGTCCTATGGGGATAATGGGGTCGCTAAATCTGCAAAACTAACGAAAATGCGTTTAGCAAGAAATTGCATCCCGATTGCATTATCACTGCTGCTGAATTTTTATTGCTTAACTTCTGCTGCTTTCAGGTTACCTAAAAGCGGACTCTTTCGAGAATTTTGCCCAAGCTAATGGACATGTGACCCCATTTTTCGGACAATCAAACTTGCCGGCAGACATGGAACAAATGGGACGGTTTCAACGACGCCCATCGCAGCTGATGTGCGAACAAGAAGCAATGCCTGATTTTGGTCACATCTCCGCTAATAAGCTGGCAGCAGGTTTTTCCACAGGTCACACCTATCAAAACTCTAACCCACTGGACGCAGGTGGATATGGCATGGTCAACAAAAGTTTAGCCGATATCCGGAATTCGCAGCAATTACTGTGCTCCGAGCTGACACAAAATCATCTGAACCTATATGAGACGCAGGCGGAACCGCTGCTGTCACAGGACCTATCCAGGTCGGCTTCGCAAACCCAATACAATCAGTATACGCCCCGTCACGTTTCTATGCATCCGCGATACACTTCAGTGAGTCCTTCGAAATTGGACTAGTGAAAACAGGGGACAGTGTGTATGTGCTTTTTTATGGCTGGGTGTACACTCTTTTAACGACTAAACCCTTCACGTTCATGCCAACTGCGGTATTGAAAAGTTAGAGGTATTACTTTTTTCAATGTACAAAATGGACACTTTAGTGATTAAGTGCTCTCAAAAGACAACCAAAGCTATGAAAAATGAAATCCATACGCGACTTGCTTCATGCGGGCCAAGACAAAACATCATAGTTTAGAGGTACTGTGGACAGCGGCCGCACGCCTGCACAATGCACAGCAAACACTGAGTAGAGAACAGTAATTCTCCGTCCACCTGCTCACTCATAGTTACTCATCTATAGTGGAAGCAGTAGATATTCCGTAGGGTCGTATCATTATTTAGCCTGCTGTGAATCTTATTTACTCTGAATCACTACCTGGTGGCCCTATCTGTTAAGCACTTTGCCCTTTTAACTAGAATAAAATCAATAGCCGATAGAGACGCTTTTCGTTATTTGACAGACCAACACTTTAACTATGGTTTTCTGCTGCCAGTATCTGTCGGATATCCAAGGCATATCCAGAAAAGAGATGGACATTTGTTGACTCCTATGCAGTGAATCGCATCCCTCGGATCTTGCTGACACCGAAAGCATGACGTTGCCCTGAAATCCGGTGGCGTTATCCACCAGGCCAAGTATGAGGGTGGCCAACTGCCATGAATGCTTACTAGCTGTTCGCCCTCCACTACCGTGCATGCTATGAATGTGTAAGCGTTGGTCTCCATCCAACTCGACGACCTCTATTTTTTATACAGACACCAATAGAGGTAGCATGCAGTCTCGAGTGAATAGCGATCAGTAGGGAGTCGTAGTTGGCACTGATTCAAATCTGCTTCGCCGTGAGAAACCTTGCAGTAGCCACAGACCGTCTGTGACTAGTGGTGGTCGTAGGCAGGGAAATATTGTTGCAATGCAGCAGCCTTTTACGAGCATCATTTCAGTCCAACATTGTCATGTATGGCTCAGTGGAATACTATGCTGTTTTAAGAGAAAATCGTCGGTTCGAGTCAGCAAAGATTGGATGGATGCGCACTGAGAACGAGTCCTAATCGAACGAAGCCGTCGTTCGGCGCTTTTCCATACATCTAGTTGCTATCTACTTGAGTCTCGGTGTGATGAAGCTTATTCTAAACACGGAAAGCTCCGGCTGCTTACTAAAACCTGCACATTTTCCCTCTGCAGCATGAGTGGTTTCGAATTGCAGACAGCTGCAAAAACAGCTCTTTGTAGTCCCATAACAGTTAAAACTTGCTCCATACAATGTTAGTATTATCATTTGAACATCTGCAAACAATTGTCTACACTGCAATAAGTCACGTCCATTAACTCTTGCTAGAGAATTTCTGGGGCGATCTTCCGAGTACCGCTGGGGGACTTTGCGTCGCTTGACATGAAAATAACTATCCATTTTTCTTTAAAATGTTGAGGAACTCGCAGTTTTACGAGAAAAACCTACTAGGCAGTCTAATGGATTCCTACCGCCTAGGATTATGGCAATCGTACTACACCAATTTAATTGATAGCAAACATTACTGTGTCGGCTGATCTGTCAACATTTAAATTTAAAAAACGCTGAACAGATGTAAGCTACTCCTTAGTTTGTACAAGGTGCTCTAGAAGCGCTTCGGTTGAATACCGCGCATCTAATCTGAAAGTTAAAACTTTACATTTAAAGATTTTTAGCAATGCTTTATTTGAAAACCTTTTTTCAATTTTCTCCCTCTTCCTCAAACTCCCTTCTTTTTGATGTTGTGATGCAATGTTGTATCGTTTTTTACCCGTGCGCATTGTCGTAGATTTCACTCACTGCTCCTTTGGTCCATAGTCCGTTGACCAACCTTGCTGAAGATGATCGAAGGCAAATGGAGATTCACAGCACCCTACCTAGATCAACTGATTATCGACAATACTTTGAAGTGCGGTCTGCTGATTCATACAGATTACCAGTCTTACCATTCCAAGATCAAAAGAAACAAACAGATCTTCCTGGGGTGAATGTTTCGCTAAACGAAAGCGGCACCACAGAAGACCTCTCTAGACAAATTCTGCTGTCTGGTCTGACAGCGTTTTCTCAAAGTTGGGGTCATGGGACCAGTATTGAAAATCACCATACGGCACTGTATGTTGATGCTTCGAATGATTCCAGAATGGAACACAGCGATACTAACTTCGTTTCTCTGAACATCACCGATCCTTACCTACCGACTGTACAGGTACAAAACTGTCTACCTGGACAGATGTGCACCAGTCCACAAAATATGTGCACAGAACAGTCCGTTGACTATACCCCCCTTGTAGTATCACTTCATCCAGACCAGCAACTCCATTTTTCAAATGCCGACGCGTTACTTATGTCAAATTCTCTGATCAGAGATTCCCTTTATCCCGCAAGCAGTATGGCGTTTGCTGATAATATGAGCCCAACTCCTGTAGTCGTTTTCCCATCTGTTGGTAATTCACTTAGTGCATGCAACAGTCCTACTACCTACAAAACTGAAAGCATAGGTGCTTAATCCTGGTCAACGACCGGTGACACATGGCTTTCATTGGAAGGTTATCTGTTTCTTGTGATGCACTCCAAGTTGCTTCGTCTTTTTCATCACCGGTTTCTAACCCCCTCAACGTTGTGCGGTGAATGCGAAGAGCTTAAGTTGCAGCCATTCTGTGTTCTTGGTATATATATTTTTGTATTACTGCATGCCATATGTTGTGTATATTTAATTTCTCTTTCGATGGACTTGAGCGTCTTTAATCTTCCTCATAGAACACACAAACCATGCGCTTCATACCAACTATTAGGGGACCAACGTTTACGCTTCGTGAGTGCATGCAGTGTCACAGGCCTCGAACTGGCATTGGCTCAGTCAGCGCAGTTCACCACAGCATGGTTAATCTGCACAGACCACAGCAATCTGAGCCGACAGGACGAACCAGTGTTCAGGATGTGCCGCTTATCTTCCCACGGCTTCATACTTCCCCTAGTGCTGAGAACTTCAGAAACCGGTGTACATTAAACACGGACGTAGACAATCACCCCAGAAAAGCCAGAAATGGGATGCTTCGTTTCCATCAGCAAGACCTACAAACAAATTCATCTCGTAGCTTAACTCAACAGCGCTACTACAACAAGAACACCCAACAGGGCACCCTTTATCATCAATCAGGTATGAATTAAACACCATTCATTTTGTAAGTAATTCGCTAAGCTTTCCACTTTACATTTAGGTTTATTTTCGTCTAACTCTTGTGTGACTTATAATTCATCTGAATTTCACAACGAACTATTCACTTTAGAGTGTATTATGCAAGATTTACCCAGGACATGTTGACCAGGGATTTAAAGTAGCCAGTTCCCTACCATGTACTTTATGGTAATCAAAACCGGACGTTTTGTCTGAATCAGCGAAGCATCTGAATTCCTAGATAAAGGTAGCGGTGCACGAAACGAGATGGGTGAAATGCGCACGAAGGTAAATCAGTTTATCTCAGTTATATACGTATACATATATATGTATATATCATTGCCTGCCCCTGTATCCCGAAAGCAAATAGCTTGTAAGCCTCATTCTGAATAGAAATATACGTGCTGCATGCATTTCATATGCTGTTACCTATGCTCGGATGCTCTAGCAAGATATGGTGTTTTATTCCACTGGGTTTTTTGATTCGGTTTGACGCGGTTACGTTGCTGCAAGTGTACAAGTTTGTGCCTACGGCTGTCCCCGATCAACTCAGGAACCTTGATGCCAGTTGTATGTGACGAATCTGAACATAAAAACTGGGCTAACATATAAAAAATGAAGCATTTATGGGAATAAGTACACTTACCTGAAGTAAAGCAAAAATTCCCGAGTACTTTGGTAGTCTTCCTTTCACTAGCCTGAAAGATTGGACTAAATAAAAGGAATAACCTCAACAGGCTCCATATGTGATCCATAAAGCAAGTCTACCGCTCACTAACGGAGCTGAATCAATTGCATCCATCCGGGGCAAGGAGAGGAATTGGCAACACTTCGTTCGCATCTGGTTAGCCCGCCATTTCTGTCGGTCGTGCTTTAAAAATTCCCATAAGGCTCAGATGTGTCACGGTGTCATGGTGATGTGGAAAAGTCGGCTGCTTGTAATCATATAACCTAAATTGCCTGAATGATGAAATCATGGTAACAGATACCGATAGGACTGTACAAGTTATATACACTAGTCCATAGAGATGAAACAGTGGGTTATTTTAAGGGTAAAAATGTAGATGCTTAACAAGTCTCGTAGGATAGTCAACGTGAGAACCACGTAAATGTGAGTGGAAAATTGTTTTGGACTCACCACAGTACTCACACACAGGCAGCAGAAAGGAGCCAACCTCGATTGTTTGTGGGTTAGTGCAAGTTTTGCAAAGTTTGTCACATCATATCATTTGTTGGTGTACACAGGACACATTTCCTAATGTAGGTGGGTTAAGGTAAGCTCAAGGTATTTTAAAACAAATAAATTGGAACGGAAACAATCTAATTCTTGAGGGCGTTCTATAGCTGACACACACAAAGAAAGTAGATGTTTCGCAGACATTCTAAACGACTGTATTGCGTAACCAACTTATAATGGTGGCCGTGTATTGGCGGCATGTGCATATTACTGGTGTGGAGCTAATCCCAGGAGAACGACTTCTTGACTTAGAGTGTGCTGATGATATTGCCCTAATCTGTGACAGCTCACAAATGTGCCAAGCGGCATTGGACAGATTAGCACTAGCTGTCCGACACTTCGGGCTTTGCCTCGCACCCTCGAAGTGCAAAACGTTCCTCCAAGATTGATCTGGACCGCCTCCTACGCTGACCGTTGGTGGGGATTAGCTAGAAATCATTCAAAAATTCAACTACCTGGGAAGTTGTATCAGCGCCCGTGGCATTGAAGATGAGATCACGAACCGTATAGCAAAAGCTCGGGACGCTTTTGCTAACCTTCGCCACTTATGGCGGCGGTGCGACATCACTCTTGCCCTGAAGGGTAGAGTGCACAATGCAGCAGTACGTTCGACCCTACTATACGGTTATGAAACCTGGCCGCTTAAAGCAGCGGACCTGAAGAGGCTAGTTACGTTCGACCACCGGTGCCTTCGTAATTTAGCTCACATCTCGTGGGAACACCGCGTTAGCACCGAGCGTGTCCGACGCCTTGTTTATGGCACAGGAAAAGGAACTGAACCACTCAACACCGTTATTTCACGCATCAGGCTCCGATGGCTCGGCCACGGGTTACGCATGCCAGCCCACCGACTCTCGCGACGTGCGTTGTTTGTTGGCCGGGGGTGTGGATGGAAGAAGAGGACGGGTGGCCAAGCAATGACTTGGTCAAGAGGAATGAAGGCCCTCACTTCTGAGCTGGCCTCGGTTGGAGCGTCTCGGCTCCCTGGTTGGGGTCTGAAAGACGATGAACACGTTTGGTTGGGCACACTTGCTGATATGGCTAGGAGCCGACCTCAGCAGCGCTCGTGCTGTGAGTTTCTTTGTCCCACCCCATCCCTCTTAGCCTCCCCCTCCAACCACGATCTCATTATTTAGCCTTATATAATTTTGCATAATAATTATTTTTGATGCACAGCAACCGGCTGGTAGCTTACCGGAACGATGCCCATGCGTTACTGGTAGCTCAGCCAGCTTGCACCAGTAGCATTCATTTTTCTCCTTTTTTCTGTGTATTGCGGCACAGTAGCTGAGGTGTTCCCCACCTCTAGCTAACGTGTATGATGATGATGATGATGATGATGATGATGATGATGATGGTGATGATGGTGATGATCTGTTTGCATGCGGTAGCTTCGTCTCTGTAACACGATTTATTCCAAATAGGAAAGTCGAAAGAACCAGTTATTTTGTGCAGGCTGATGAGCTTGCAAAATTATAGATATACAAAACGCGGTCATATAAGGTCAACTGGTGCCAATCGCTGGCGCGCCCTGCGAGTACTTAGAAACTAGCTTTGATCAACAGGTAACCAATCACCTAGCCGTAAGACATTCAAGAATTTTGTGGTTCAAGCCTATTTCCAACAAACCCAGTAATCTTCTGTAAGTTGGACATTACAGACGGAAAAATAACGTAAGAACGTAAACTGCTTCCTCAGTTCAAGCGACCTCCGGACCAATTTGTATTTTCAGTGAGGCAGCTCCTAAAAGGGCTTGAGGAGATAACACCCAAAGTTTAATGCTTTCCTATCGTTTATTTAGAAACTCAGTCCGAAACAAAATTAGTAACATTATCTACACATAGAACAACCGCGAATGAAGATTCACTGGTCACACCGATCATATGATTGACAAAGAGAAGTCAGACGGGTGGGTTCAAAAAGGAGTAATATACCTGGAACCGATCAAGAAATCATGAGTTCCGAGAGGTCTGGGGACAATCGATTGTCGATTTTGTTGGACAACGTCGGGCCAGGCGAACTATTATGCAATTTAGAGTGGCCTTTTATAGAGAACAGGGACGATAATCGCGATAGCAGACATGAGTAAAGTCGAACGTCGAGATGACACCTCAATTGGTAATATTTCGGGTGTTCTTTCGTGCGTCATAGCATTGACGGATAGGCCCCTAGTGGTGACAATGGGGAGTCGAGTTGCACTTTTCAGCTTGATACGCGCATGGACGCTCATCAGACTATCCGGATTAGGATCGCTGGCTACGCACTTAAGAGTTCTACCCCCCTCCTTTCTATTTACACAGCTGTCTGATTTGGCAAAATCCAACGCATTCAATTGCTGTGGCATTGCTTGTATACCCCTCTAATCCGCGTCATTCTTTCGAAGTGTTTCTACTTCATCATGGGCCTAAATCCTTATGTGCATACTTTCCGGTTCTATCAAAATTCCTCCTAGTGACAAATGACTGCAACCAATGCAGTATTCAAGGAAGGAACCTGAAAATACAGGAATAATAAATATAGGACTCCTCGGCGTTAGTCAAATATATGATCGCATATAACCGTAAAAGGCTAACAGCAGTTTTGTGACCGAATACTATGGCTCATAGTGTTATTTGTTCATTATCAACAATCAAACAAAGCGCAACCTGCTCCCGCTTGTTGCTAGTTGTCAAACTGTCGTAACGCTTCTTTTTCCCTCTCTTCGCTGCTCTCTGCCACTGACAACTGTTTTATTACTACTTTGCTGTACTGTGAGACTGTTACTGTCTGCTCAGTCACACGCCCAGCCAACCGAAGGAATACAAAAGGCCAGAATTCGGTAGACAGAGAGTATATCCACAGGATAGGTTAACTCTATTTATTGGTAACGAAACATGCTAATTTAGGAGGTCAAGATTACTCAGTATTCTGCGTCTGGTTTTGCAGCCAGTGTGAGTAAATTTCACTCCACGGGCGTATCATATTTACGGAATAGTTTGATTTCCTTGACGCGGGCGGGTATTTGCTGACCGATCAAGTTTAAGTCGATTCGCCAAATTCAGGTACGCTTACTTATGTATTACGAGCATTACCCAAATTTTATTGGGCGATTAGGTTTCATTTTAGAATGAGATGCAGTACAAGCTCAATAAGTTTACCATCCAAGGGACTGGATCAAACTGGTCAGCATAGTGACGTGGTCAGCATTCGGACGTTCCATGCCAAAACTTCGGGTAAGCTACTTGCCCGCCGTCAGAAGTATAGCGTGAAATTTATTTTCTCACCAACCCGTTTCCAGCATATTAGACGAGGTCTCACGTAACAGCGAACGCAGTTCAAGCATACAGTGTTAGGAAAAATAACAACGCAGTATGCATTTCGCAAGTTAAAACATTTTTGGTTCTTTCTTCGTTTCTTTTTCTTAACACAAAGGTAACTGAAAAATGCACTCTCAGCACAAGCTACACTACTCAGCAGGTTTGGATACTTTTCCACAGCAAATGAATTTAGTTGCATTAAAAACTGTTTGACTTCAGCTTCCTTTGGCGCTTCTGTGTTTTCCACATCATCGTCAATCCGTCCTTCTTCAGATTCTTCCTCAACATAATCAGGCGTTTGTTCTGTTTCCGTAGGGGTGTACCGCAGTCAATATCTCTTGGAAAAGAGCATCTGAGTCTGGTTCAGTGCAAGTTACCGTCATCAAGCATTTCAACAAGCTCTTTAAAATCGATTCCGTCAAAATCCGCTAATTGAGATGAAATGTCTGATAAGGCGACATCATCCCGCTCGAGAGATTAAACAAATCCAGCTGTTATTAAACACTTCTGTATTAATCGTGGTTGAACTTTGAACCAGGCGGAACTTTTCCAAAAAAACAGCATCTAAAGCATGAGCTGAACCAATAGCTGAAGCTCCTTCCGCATGATTATCATTAGTATCCACATTGGCACATTCCTTTGAATGAGCTTGGCTCGGTAATATATGTTGAATATTTGATGATCCCTTGGTCTAGAGGTTAGATTTGTGAGGTCTTGTTTGGAGGCAGAAACTTAAGTGTAATAGTAGTGAGATTTTGCACCTTGGCGTGACTGGGACAGTTGTCCATTTTTAAGATAATGAAACGTTTTTTCTTCATCACTTCTTTGTCGATACTTCCGATCCACTCCTCAAATATAGAAGCAGTTATCTACGCAGATCTGTTTGATCTCCAGGTGACTGGAAGGTTTTCAGAATTTAGGTTTTCGAACCCAAGTGCTCTAGCCGATTTAACAATGGCCACGGGCTTTACCTTCTCTACAAATGAGTGCGAGCACAATAAAACTGTGAAACGGTCTTAGGAATGTTTTTCACTCTTATATTTATCACCCTTTATAACAAGGCTTCTGTTAGGTATTACCGTGTAAAAAAGACCGCACTCTTCAGTATTAATTTGTCGTCTTTGTTGAAGACTTCCCCGAAGTTATAAGGTTTTTTGATGAAGTCATGTCGCAGTTTCGATTGCTCTAGCCCGTAGCATTAAGGTAGAGAGCTTGTCTTGCAAGCTGACGGCGCGGGATCGAGCCTGCATATGGCAGGATGACCATCGCAGTATCCTTATCCCACGGGCAATTGGTGGTGGTTGTGAGGCAGCGAAGCTTCAGTACTGCGTGCCGGCTGATGGCTTTTTCATTTTCCATGTGATCACTGAAAGTCTGCAACCCCAAATACTTGTCAAAATCTTTTAGAAATTTCTTGAAGCATCAGTCCGTAAACTAGGGCATTAGCTGCTCTCCTTTGTTTCGTTGATTTCATTGTTTGAAGCTTTCCGCCTATTCGCTATAGATCGCCTCTTTCAACATCCTTTCTCTCCAAGTACTCGTGTTTTTGGAGGTTGCTAAAAGTTGTCTTGCCAACACCAAAATGCGTTGTCCTATTTTTTGACTGATGCATTCCAGAAAATATAGCAGACTAAACATTTTCTTCAAAGTTAACACGCTGGGGTCCTTAATTTGGGCCACAATGTTGAATTGCTCAAAAGGATTGAACCTAGATTGTTCCAATTACAGAGCACATCTTAGGTCTACGCTTTTGTTTACATGACATTAATTGTGTACAACAGCTAACGTCAATTGGTTTCACCCTCAGACCAACTCCAAACAGAGCCGAATAAACGCTCGACAATTAATCTGGGCATAAAAGACAATCTCGCTACTCCTGATTGCGGCCTGTGCGATGGGTGGATGCATGTTCTGAGGGGTAGACGAAGGCTTTCCTGTGTATACGGACAAGTGAGAGAGGTTGAACACAAATCGTTTAGGTCATTCCGTGGACGCGGATCTGAAGAGACTCTAATTGTTCAAGGTGATAGGCGTGCATGAAAACGCTGACGGCCGGGATAAACACAAGCATGCATCGTACACACAGAGAATATACCGTATCCTCAAACGTAAAGTCAGAAGTCCACACACAGTAGTCCCGCTGCAAGCTGTGTTATCGGAACAAACGATCCGTTCTGGAACCATTAGATTGCAAGCTCGCAAATGGTCAACTTATGGAGGCTGAATTATTGCTGACTGTCATTGCCCAAGTGGTCAGCATACAACTTGCGGAGCTGGTCAACATCCGTAGAGTTTACACAGTGACCGTCCAAGCTATGAAAAGCTGATCAACTTAAAGAGGTGGTCAACATCTCAAGGTGGTCAACTTTTGAGGTTTTACAGTATATTGTACCAAGTCAGTTAGTCTACCATCCAACTGGAAATCCGTCAGACTGTGGTTCCGTCGCATTGCGATTCCTTTGTAGGGCTCATCCCTCAGCCCTACCAGGAACGGAATCCGTACCCACCAGCAGCATATAACACTAGACGCTAGGCCACAGGGAACAACGGTGGACCTTGGAAACTTGCAAGTTAACTGCGATCTAACACAGCTTATCTTCTATTGCCATGCGATTTACAAACGCTTCAAGGACAGGACTGACTTCATGGAGGGACGACATTCACTAACAGCATCTGTGTACGATGTAAATGTGAAAAGCTGTTAGTTTATTGTCGATGTGGAAGACGGCGTAGCAACCATAAAGTCTTCCACTTGACATACCCTGTTCCATACACGTCCGGACTGAATGAATGCTAACTCATTGGCTATGAAATACGCATCCTATTCCAAATGAGGTACTAACCCCTGTGGAGGAGTTTCGTTGTTATTCCTTGTTAATCAGTGTGGATGGTGAAACAATAGGAGAGTTTGGCATTTTCAGCTTAGTATTTGCTTTGTTAGTCAGAGGAAGCTTTTCGGCAAGCTGGGAGAGTCAGCTAAAACACCCAAGCCGATTGCGATGAAAATTGGCATACCTTGATCTATTTCCAAGTTCTGAACAGATCTAATTGTGGCTTCACCTCACGTTAACGGATTTGCTGTTGGTTTTCATTCCGTCACCGTTTCATTCGGATACTGGCGAGCAAGACATTCTTCACATCGCATTGACCTGATGGTGTTATGAGATCATCTGAGTAGAGTTCACATAGATGAAACCACCTCGTCCGTGAGGACAGTTGTAAACGTTACTCCATGTGCGATTGAAACACAATACCATCACGGTGTGTCTGTGTGTGATGCACTGGCCAAACACCCACGTTTCACGGCAACCTCCCTTTCCGATTGATCATGTGTAAGCCTGTTAAAGCCACAGTACATTAATGCGAGCTTATTCTGCGTCAACTTGAAGCGCAACTTGCTGGCTACCTTGGATTGTTGTCGTTTTTTTGATAAGCCTATGTTCGAAAGCAGATTATTGGGTGCCTTATTCTCTAGTTCCGGTCTTGTTTTGTTTCAATCGGTGGGGGCGCCTTAACTCAAGACTTCCAAGTGCATCGTCGCTTACAGTTATTAGTATTATTATTTTATTTTGCTTAACCCTCCTAGTGTCTTTTCGGATCTACTCTTTCCCGGATAAGCATACACAAACCATCTGAGGTATTATTGGGCCCTGTGAGCTTCTAACAGCAATTTCAGCTTTAAAGTGCCAGACAAGTAGGAAGCAGTATTTTGGTCACTAATGTCGTCACCCTGGTTATGGTACTCATCGAATAACAGGGGGACCCTGATGTGAATAACTTATCGCACTTACTATGCATGCGTAGCAAAAGAAACAATACATGGTCACACAGTATAAACTCAGTCTGCTTCCTAACGCTTTTTTGATGCTAGTAGCTAGGAAAAAAATTCATCACTTAACCGAAATCCATTAATTACCAACTTCCCCTCTACGTAGAACACCACTCTGACAGCGAAAACGGGTACAATCAAGATGAGTATGCTCAAGAATTGCGACGCGTGCAGTACGGTGGAGGTCCGGCTGCTGAAGTAAGTATCGAGTGAATTAACCTTTGTTGCTCCAATGCGGGTTATATAGTAGTTAGTGGATCAACAATAAACGATAGTCATCTATTTCAGTCGCTCCCAATAAGTCATTCCTATCTACCTTCATGCGAGAAGCTGAAAACAACAGTCAAAGCAGTAGTTTTTGAGTAAAAGTCAAATTTAATGTGCAAGTTAAAAGTCCAGCTTGTGCAAGTAAGTGTAGTTCCGCAGTCGCTATTTTTGTTTGCATTTGGGGTTTTAAAGTACCGGGCAGTTGCTCTTAGCAATTAGATTAGTCTGAAGTGCGGTCATCTGTCTCCTCTGCCATGATTAATCCGTGTGCTGCTCTGTGAGCTCGTGGTTGGTTCAGCCTATTCAATCATTCATTAGGGCAGCCACACCGATTTAGCATTTGATTGAAAGCCACAGAAACATTGTTATCAGTAGCTAATTAGATTTTCATCACAGTTTGGTGCGGCGTCAAATAACGATAGTTTATCAACCTTATTGTCGCAATCCAATTCACTGCAATACCCAGAAAGTTAATCTAACAAGACACTTTTTCAAGGTGATTCTACTGGAATCCTCAATAAGTACACCGGTTGTCTTTTCTTTCCCTACTTTATCAGCTTGTTCTCGGAGATGTTGCCACACCACGATGTGATTCACATTCTAAAGTTAATTTTCCACCGGATGTCCCAATGCATCCATTAAAGAGGCCTCCCCATTTTTCACATGTTCAAAATTCGGTCTACGCATTCCATCCACTTGAAGAATCAGGATCCCGAAAATGCTCCCCCATCACGACAACACAATCAACTTCTTTTGGTGTTACATATGGCATCAGTGGAACGCTTCCAGGAACAGCCACCCGAACGTCTCCCAATAGTCTGTTAAATACCACTTTATGGTCTTAGGTTTCAGCTGTAACATATTCTCTTCCATTCCGACAAGCACAAATCCAAATAACAAGTACAGAAACAGCCATTTCTAGTGTTGATTGCAGAACCCGCACACTCAAATCTCTCCCAAGACTAATCTTTCGGAGCCCCGTAAGCTCACACGTAAAAAGCGAGGGAAAGTTTGATGAAAACTTATTGACTTGTTTGCTGTATCTATTTCTCCTGAAGTGAACTAAGAAATTGACGTTTTGGCTGCTTTGTCAATTTTTCATCTGTTCAGATTGCACATATTTATTGCGCACAAATTGTATAATTCAGGCTAACTAAGGCTCCGACTGTTGAAGAATAAGTTGATCTCTAACAGCAAGTAGTACAGATTTTGATTAGTCCTACACCTGATTCCCAGTAGTCTCCACGGTAACATTTGGACGTCAGAAACAGTATGTTCCAACTTAGCAAAATCTAGATGCCTGTCTCTTTAAACTCACGAGAAAATATTAACAAATATCCCTGCCAAACATAGTCCAGAGCCAAGTAATAATTGTATCTGTACCGGCTACTACGACACCGTAATGAATCTAGCCATTACATTCACATACATGGTGGTACTATGAAACGCCCCAACCGCTTATCTATCGTATGGTTAACCCGCTTGTTACAGTCATAGGTAGGCTGTTTCATCTGCAGCTACCCGTGTTTAGCCTGACCTTTGATCTGATAAGGCACTTTTAAAATAGTCCAGACTGTTACATGTTGTCCGCTGGTTGGAATGAATAAGCCGTCATTTATAACATAGACATCACTAGAACTAAACGAATACGGTGAATGAAAGCGTATTCGTGCACTTAGCTATCACGAGTGATAGGTACACAACTAGGTGTTGTAGCAGCAGCAGCCCATAACAACAGGTATACAGTTACAAAGAGCCGTGAAATTTATGAACATACTAAGTACAAAAATCGCAGAGAAACAAATGAATATAAGAAGTAACATGCGTGTTATTCCCACGTCGATTTTTACTTTTATTGGTCTCAGTTTTGTGGTGTTGGTCAGTTAAATCATGATATAAATTTCAATTTGTAACCTTCAAAACACTCCGCTACTCCCTGCTAATCAATAGGCAGACCAAGCCGCTCGTAATGCAATACGTCAAGCAGCAGTTTATGTTCGGTACATTGATAACTTGGTGAGGGGGCTTACTTGTCATCGTCACGTTAACAATGTGCAAGTCAGTAGATCCTGACCGGTGTTATATCACGTAGACAGGACAGTTGGGACCGTCCTCTGTGTCCCGGTGATTCTAACCTCAGGCTGCTTCTACTCGAAATACGGGCCCCACATCCACAGCGACTGGATGGAATGCCCAATGCTAACGATAACCAGAAGTATGTAACGGCCGTACAGTAACTTGCCGGTAGTGGGGCGGTTGTCTGAATGCGTGATTAAATGCGATGATTTTCACTATCATGTACCAATCATAGGGAATGCCCATATTTAGCAATTCAACAATCCCATTTAATAAGATGAATCGGAGTGCAAAGTTAACTATTCTGTTCGGAAAATCTCATCAGACTCAGACATCGACATAGAGCGGGGCACATGGTAAATGTGCCGCGTTTGGCTGAATGGTGACCAAGATGTTAGATTTAGCAGCTGAATCGATAAATTACGATGTCACTAAAGGTGATTGTTGGAGTGCAGAAAAAGACAATTAGGTACCTTGTTTGTACGATAAATCGAAGGTTAACAGGGGTAAAAGACAAGTCGAATGGTCATGGGAGAAAAGATGTGGGCCACGGAAAACGAAGCTGGCTTAGGAATTACTTCTGTGCGCGCAGCTCCGGTTTGAGATGGCGGATATAGATGGCTTCAGTTTACGGAATACGCGCGAGAATGTCTCAAGAATGGAACAGATAGCTCTGAAACCGTTTTCAGACCCTGAAGAAACTGTTTCATAGGTGCACCTTAAATTTGCAATTCATCTGCACTGGGTAGATCTATCATCAATTTGGTAGAGTTGTCATAGCTTCATCATTGGGAGCCCAGTTAGAAGGTGCCTTAATTAAAACATTAGAACCTGTCTCACTATGACGTACATCAGCGAAGTTGATTTGTATATACGCTATGTGGATGACACGGTTATAATCTCCAAGTCGAAGTATAGGCTCTGGATATTACGGAAGGTTTTAACAACACACACCATACTTTGCATTTCACTTTTGAAGATGAGTCCAGAGAAACAGTATCATTTCTGGACTTAGTTATTATCAGAAAAACCGATTGATCTTGCAGCAGAAAAGTGTATAGATAACACATATAGACTGGGCAGTACGCCAACATTTACACTGCGGTTTCCTTACAGTACAAACGGAATAAAGTCGGCACTCTTGTCTTACGGGTGCGCAGTGTTTGCATACAGAACACTGTTGCCGAGGAACTGCGGAGCATCAGCGATGCCGTAAGAGCAAATGGGTGTCTGGGCAAATTCATCCTCAAACATCATACAGTACGTAATACAAGACCACAGGTGATGAGCGTGTCAAAGAAGAAACGTTTTGTGCATATACCATTCAAAGGTGGCATTGTGGCTGATGCCCTTACTAAAGAATGAACCACTGTCACAGTGCTTCCAAAGGTGCTTCGATGAACAGCAAGTCCCCACTATGTAGAAGCGTGGCATTATCACCCCAACTTTTAAAAGCGATTGTCGTTCAGATCCTGCAAACCATTCTCCCTGTGTTCACGAAGTTGATGAAAGCGGTCGTCGCTGAGTCGTTAGTGGACTACCTGGATAAATGTGACGTCTTGGCACCGGAGTAGCATGATTTCCGTTAACATCGGTCATGCCCCACCAACCTACTGATTGCACGAGGTAGTTGCACGGGAGTGGCTGATGATGGGGTCGGAGTTGACGTCATCCACCCGGAAATCTCCACAGATTTCGACCGCCTGGATCACCGCATGTACTTCACGGGGTGCAGAGCTACGGAATCAATGATCCTCTTCTTGGTTGGATTGGCAACTTTCTTCACCAACGGAAGCTTAAAGTGCGTGTTAGGCGATCACTCTCTAACCCGATTGAGGTGGAATGTGATGTCTCACAAGCTTAACTACTGGGACCGCGCTTATTCCTGGTGGTTATCAACGAGCTGGCAAGAGTTTTCTCCTCAAAGTTCCTGCTTTACGCCGATGACGTCAAGATATGGCGGGCGATTAGTAACAATGAAGGTCACAATCTACTCCAACATGAATTAGATTGCATTTATGAGTGGTCAGAGGGGAACCTGCTTCAGTTGAACATAGCTAAGTGCAAAGTGATCCATCTGCGTCACCAGCTGTTGGGCGTTTACAAGCGTGGAGACCACACCTTGTAGAAGGCTTCTCAGTAGCGTGACCTGAGTGATCTGGTACAGGAAGATATCGGATGTTCAAAACAAGCAGAGAAGGCGATGACAACCGGCAATCAACACTTCGACGTGCTTCGCATAACGTTCGGTCGGTTTGAACCCTCAATCTTCCCCCAAATGCTTAACGCATACGTGCAACCGCAAGTGGAATATGGTATCCAGGCGTGGCAGTCCTAGCAGAAACCGAGTCTCGTTGCTCTCAAGACTCTTCAACGAAGGGCAAGCAAGGGCGTCAAGGGCATCTTCTATCTGCCCTATCAGCTTAGGCTGAAATCTCTAAGAACCTACAGAAGTCGATATCGGCTTTTGCATAGGGATCTATTATTGGTTTACTAGATTCTGAAGAACCCGAACCACATTTGCCGTCCGCTGCTGGAATTGAACCACAACACTAAACTAAGAGGTCATCCTTTGAAACTAAAAGTGCAGTATAGCCGGCTTGAATGTCATAGAAATTTCTTTTCCCTTCGCTTGTGCCAGCCTTGAAACGCCCTCCGTAATTGTGTCATCTCTGCTCCCGATCTGGTGATAATTAAAAAACGGGTTGACGATGCGTTGTCTCATTTGCATTTCATTTTATAACTTGATAGCCAGGGGCTACAAAACGCAATCGAACGGTGTCTTGCCAAACTCCCAACCAATGGATTTATAATTTTAATAGACGAACCTCTCCGCTATTCCACATAAGTCTGTGATGAGTTCACCAAAACGCTTTTCCCTTTCTCACTCAATGTAAATTTCGTCATAATTTCCATCTAACACGACTTGTTAGGTATTGTTTTTTACCCGTAATTTTACGTTTTTCCATCACCTTATTGTGTCAGTGTCACTTTGCGTTCTAGTAATGCTAGCCTTCAATTTCCCAACTCTCCTTCAACTCATTGCGGACTTTAACCCGTTTAGAGCGGCCCGAAGTGAAAAGGCCTCTGGGTACATATGTGGCATGCAGTTTACAGAACAGCATATTTTCTTGCTTTATTTTATGTACTATAACCTACTAAAGTTAAGCACGCTTGTACGTCTGCGATAAGTTATGTAAAAAGCAATATTCATTATCTGTCCAGCGCATGTGTTTCCAAGGATAACAGTTGATTGTTGCGAACCATGTCGATAGTGATCGACAGTAACAGACCTACGGCTGAATTTTGTACCGATTACGACAGTCAAATGTCTGATTGAGTGTGTTGTCGCCATTCGCTGATCTAACTCCGCTCAAAACTGCAGCTGGAGATATCGTCGCGAAACGCCGTCTCATGTGTACGGTGAATTTGCCGTACGCAATCTTGTACAGGAACAGGGGTAGTGACACGTAGCAGTACATGTACACGATACAACTCAATATTTATGCGTTGTTCCGCAGCATAGTTAAAGTTGTATATCCGAATACGTCCGGGTTGACGTAAGCTACGCACGTCTATATTTCCTGCGATCGTAGTTGTGCTTGTGAGCAACGTTTGGACTCACGGGAACTCCACATGCACATGGTGGAATTATTGTCTCTACTAGTCACCGAAAATTCTCTTATTCAGACGTAGATTAATTGTGCGCCGGATGATCTCGTCTTAGTTATAAGTATTTTAGGAGCAACAAAGATTTTAATTCTTACTTCTGTTACTAAATAACTTCTAAAATGGTGAACACCGAAGAAAAATAAGTACACATCTGCCAATGTCACTCTTGTTATGTCTAGGGTATTACACTGTTGCGTTTGTCTGTAAGCGTTCCCGCTCAGTCTTTTCTGCCTACTAGATTTAGTACAGGAATTGCTGTTCAGTCTCCGTTTTCATAAAACTAGATGCGTGCGTCAGAATGGGCATATTTCCAAAATTGCCCTCAAACACCCTCTGGTCGTTAATTTTCTTCCGAAATTTGCTTACGTTGTGGTTTGAATTCTCTTGATCAAAATCCCCACAGTTGTAATCAAAGTCCAGATGTAGATTGATCGAATATTTTTTCTACAGCGTAGCCTCGAGAATCTAGTTTCCACATTGTCTGTTGCTGAAGTAAGTTCTCAGCTTAATGCCAAGCGAAGCTTTGTTATTTATTATACACATTCTGAGAAGATTGATGACACGAGACGTCCTTGCTGGGCCGCTAGTGCAATACAATTCCGGTTGGGAGCTTTAGCTGTTTGGCTTGTACAATTATTTTCACTATTTTTGCAAGCACCTTCTTGTTCGTCGAATTTCGACTGCTTTTCTCATAAAAGTAGCAGGTTTTATGCTTCTAAGTGAAGGTCATCTACATAACCTGGCTATCATTTCGGACATCGTATTCAGACCTAGAGACACAAGCCGTTCTTTTATCCTTGGCACCTCAGAAATGATTTATATTTGTTTTTAGGTTGGAAAAGCTTTTGTACAGATGCATACGTTACCAGTGCGCTAAACGTCCTTGTGAACGTTTCCCAGGCAAGGCCTGAGGGGGCATTCGGTAGAGAGTCAAACAGGTATCCGTAGATAACACGTTAAAGTGCATGACAGTATGCACTTTATCATCCCCCTTTGCTGGATATTCTGCATAGCATATGTAGTCAAAGAGAACAGTAACATGGTCACTACGACCCAATGCCATGCTTGTAACCATCCCGTCGACCATACGTTCTTCGTTAGTGAACCCAAGCTCCAGTATCGACGGCTTGTTAGCAGTTCGGAATCTGGTTGGAAAGGTTACGTGGTTTTACAGAGGGTGGATAGCAATTAACTCTTGTAATCAGGCCTTAAGAAGCGCACCATCGGCTGCTGGCGTTTTCATGCCGTACAAATGGAAGTCTCTAGCGACAAGAGTATGGCTGTAGGACTTATTCAAAACAAACTGAAAGACATGATTCAGTTTGTAGTCCATTTCCGATGTAGTGTTTGGTGGGAGGTAAATTACGGCTAGTAGACATGTGTCCTTGTTTCGAAACCGTAGCGCTATCAAAGCGAATCGGGAGCGCGGATTTCCGGGTGATCGACGACTTCACATCAGAGGTTTGTATTATCATAAAGAATCACGCCACCACCCCTACCAGTTCTATCATTCTGAAGCAGCGACATACCGGGTAAATTGACCTCATTATTATGTATCTCCGGGTTTAATCAGGTCTGTAATCACGATAAGCTCCCGTGATTGTGAGTGCTGGATTTCTCTAAGCTCGATCGACTTATTTGGAAGGCCTTGGACATTTATATCCATAGAGCATAATGTTTTTGTTGTTAGTAGTGCGTTGATGGATGACAACTTTGTGTTTGTTTTTAATCGTTTTTGGTGTGCGTATTTCAGTGAAGTTGCATGGCATTACTGAGCGTTCCTGAACAGAAGTTTCACTCGTGCTGTGCTTTGTTCTGTTGTGTGCCGTGGGTGCTGTTGTGTCGGTCTCTGCACAGGACTGTGCAGACAAAAATTTACGGTGTTTGCAAGTTCCAGCGAGTTGCTTACGTCTAGTGGCATGCGCCTACTGCCTTTAGCCGGAGCTCGGTTGGCAATCTGGCTCGAAACTTTGACTACTTATCCAATAGAACTTGCCTTATACCCTCGGAGTGTAATACTAATTTCGTAAATCTTGGACCGCAGTCCTTGTAATCTGGTGATGGCAGAACTCTTGTCAAGGACTTGGCAATAACCTTGTCAAGAGAGAATGTTTCGCGGATGTAGCACCGTTGCTCTCGGTCATGTGTTTGCGCATCGTGATCAGAAGAATGCAGAAGCTCGGGAACACAATGAACAAATTTTGTTTTTTTGCTATCGTTATTAGGAATGCCGCCTTGGTCACCTGTTTCTTCTGGGTCATCTTTCCATGGTAGATCGGGTAATATGCACACTCCGCTCGGTGAGTTGCGAAGACAAACTGCTGAGAGCAGGACAGCCTCTGTCGCATCTGCTGAGCCAAGTGTTGCTCGAAGAATTCGAGGTTCACCAGAGTGCTCTGAGGCTGGGTGGCGCGCTACGCATCTCAGCGTGGTACGCTCAACCCGAATACCAGTCGCATCGCAGATGGAACTCCACTGGTTGCGCTCGCCTACCAACATGTCTGTTATTCTGCCAGATTTGGACTCAAGAACCTTGTTGCACACGAAGGTTAACGCAGCGTGGTTTTGTCTAGCGAGTATCGGCTTTAAAGTTGTTGCTGATAATTTGGGCTGCTTAGAAGGCGCCACTGGATTTGAATGTGAAAGCTAGGTCACCTCACGTGTGCTCGGTACAGAAGATGAACCTATGTATGTTACTCCCGGTGTGTTTATCGTGATAATCAATGCGTACGTTACATGCTTGTTATCTGCCACGGATTGCCTCTGGCTCTGAGCTGACGGCGTCATGGCTGAGTCTCCAGGTGAAGCGTCCATTGTTGGAGGAGTGGTAGCAGACATGTTTGAGGCTTGTCCGCTTATCGGAGTGTGGTGACCCAGAGGACTTCGACACACAGACGGTGAAGTGCGGTTGGAGCGTCTAGCACTCTTCATCGGCTTAAAGTCAGAGCTTAGTTTGGCTGGTTGAGGTTGGACCGTGGCCATAGTTACCTCCGAAGGAACGACCTTAGTATTTATGAAATGCGCGATTATTTTAGTCATCCTATCGCACTTTCTAATAAGCAAAGAAAAACAGTTGACAGCTGGAAATACTTGATATGTTGGACAAAACTAAAATGTGTCAACACCTTTGTTTGTCAGTATGTCTGAATGTGTTTAGTCTGATCACCAGTTTGTTTCAAAACCTCACGTAAGCAGATCTTAACATTTGTCACAACCTTCCTGCATATGTCTTCGGAAATTAGACGACATAACTGTATAATGAGAACACTGAGTTGAGCTGTACTTCCAGGCTTCCTTACGAAGACATTATCTTTCAGGTAGCCCCACAAGAAGAAATAACATGGATTGATCACCTGAGCGTCATACCGATGGGACATCACCCGTCCAACAAAAAGGTCATAAACGTAAGCAAGAACAACATTTGCAGTATGCGGGCGGGCTCCGTCTTGCATGAACCATCATCATTCATCATTACACACATCAGCTAGAGGTGGGAAAACACCTCCGCTATTGTGCCGCATACATGAAGGAAATACATGGTTGGCGACATCCGGTTTCGGATTTGCCTGGCACTGTGGCCAGCCACAGGACGTCTGCGCCTACAGAGGGACCACTGGTGGCTTGAGCTGCACCACCCACAGCTCCAACCACATACCCCATATCCAGTGTAAACCCGAAGGAATAAGACCGGGAGGCATGTGGATGGGAACCACGTTTCATCAACGGAGCCGGCCCACGCTCCTTCACAGCCAAACACAAGCACGCTGTATTTGGGGAATCAAGCGCACACAAGGCGGTGGCTGGACCGTAGTCCGCTCCACACTGAGTGCATGGAACCGCTCCTTGAGCCTAGCACAGCCACAAGAACCGTGCACCCCGTCCCCTCCAGCAACGACCAACTGTCTCCTGGAGACAGTGTGAACGAGGTAGTGGGTAATAGACAGGTAGGCACCTTGTCAACATACACATCAAGCGCAACCATACCAGGGATATCAAACAACAGCCATTCACTTTAAACGACAAGCTGAAATAAAATAAATCCAATAATGCATACAGATACGGTGGCATAACTCTTCGCTAAATTACCATATGAAGTAATTTGGTTAGCAAAAATCCGTGATAAGTAAGAAATGTCCACAAGTTACTTAAAATGCTACAAACGCAACAAAATTACCGAAGATAAGCGCAATTTGTGTAAGCAACGTGGCCAGTTAATAGCACATTATCCAGGGAGGCAGAACAAACCAAATAAAACGAAATGAAATGTATCCAGCTTAAAAAGACCTAGTTTAAGTGTAAGTTGGTTTAGCCCAACTGCGGTGAAGAAGCATCAAGAATGCAACATCAGCCTCAGCATGGGGAAATACATACATACATACATATAATACAATACACAAAGGAAAAATAGATACAACAGTTGCATGCCAGCTGAGCTACCAGCAACGGATAGGCATCGTTCCGGTAAGCTTCCAGCCAGCTACTAGGCAAAAAGCAAAAAATTGTTATGTTTTACCCTACGAAATGAGATCGTAGATGGAAGGGGAGGCTAAAAGGGATGGGGAGGGACAAAGAAACTCACAGCACAAACGCCACTGAGGTCGGCTCCTTGCCATATCAGCAAGTGTATCCAGCCAAACGTGTTCACCGTCTCTTGGACCCCAACCAGGGAGCGGTGACGCTCCACCCGAGGCTAGCTCCGAAGTGAGGGACTTCATTCCCCTGGACCAAGTCATCGCTTGCCCACCTCTCCTCTTCTTCCACCCACATCCCCGGTGAGCAAACAACGCACGTCGAGGGAGTCGGTGGACTGGCATGCGTAACATGTGGCCGAGCCATCGGAGCCTGGTGCGGGAAATAACGGTGCTGAGCGGTTCAGATCCTTTTCCTGGGCCGTAAACAATGCGTCGAACATGTTCGTTACTCACGCGGTGTTCCCACCATATGTGAGCCAACCTGCGAAGGCACCGATGGTCGAACGTAACTAGCCTCTTCATGTCCGCCAACCTTAGGGACCAGGTTTCGCAACCGTACAGTAAGGTCGAAAGTACCGCTGCATTGTACACTCTACCCTTCAGGGCGAGAGTGATGTCGCGCCGCCGCCATAGGTGGCGAAGGTTAGCAAAAGCACTTCGAGCTTTCGCTATACGCTTCGTGATCTCGTCTTCGATCCCAAGGGCGCTGATACAACGTCCCAGCTATTTGAATTTCTGAACGACTTCTAGCTGATCCCCACCAAGGGTCAGCAAAGGAGGCGATCCTGCCAATCTTGGAGGAACGCTTCGCACTTCGATGGTGCAAAGCAAATCCGAAGCGGCTGACAGCCAGTGCTAATCTGTCCAGCGCGGCTTGGCACTTCTGGGAGCTGTCACAGATTGGGGCAATGTCGTCTGCATACTCCAAGTCAAAAAGTTGTTCTCCTGGGAGTAGCTCCACACCTTCCAAGTCATGTCCTGTAAATGCAAGCTCCATGATTTCGTCAATAGCGAAGTTGAAGAGGAAAGGTGACAAAGAGCATCCTTGTCTCACACCGCTGGAGATATTTTTAAGGGTGGCGACAGCTTGCCGTAAGCTCTCACTCTGCCCGTGTTACGCGCATATAATGCTTGGATAATATTTACATATTTCTAGGGCACACCTTTCCTGAGTAGACAATTCCAAAGGGCACATCGATCAACCGAATCGAAGGCACCTTTGATGTCGAGGAACACGACAACGGTGGGCCGCCAATATGTTTGACGGTGTTCCAACAACTGACGCAAAGTGAAGATGTGGTCAATGCAGCCATGACCCCAACGAAACCCGGCTTGCTCCTCACGAATCTGGCTTTCACGAGCGCCAATCAGTCTGTGAAGAATTATGGAGGCGAGTAATTTGGAGGCGATGGAGATCAGACTGATTCCTCTATGGTTGACACATTCCGAACGCGAGCCGCCTTTGAAGATGGGAACAATAACAGAGTGGCTCCAGTCGGTTGGGACAGTCTCCTGCTTCCACAGTTTCACTAGGAATTCATGTAAAGCATCAACAAGAGCAGAGACTCCGAATTTGAAGAGGGCTGGAGGAAGATCATCTGGTCCCGCGGCTTTGTTCAACTTCAGCCGTCCGATCTCACGTTCGACTTCTGAGCGAGTGGGTGGATCCAAAGGGACAGCCCACGGAGCAGGGCGACCAGTGACCGGCGAATCGGACAATTCTAGCCGATTAAATTGCATTTCAAAATGCTCAGCCCAACGCTCCAAACGTTTTGACAAATTATGGATAGGCTGTCCACTCTCATCACAAATTGTTTCACTAACACCAGGTCTCCTACTGCCCGTTTCCCGTATCAGACGGAATAACTTACGATGGTTGCCAAGGGCAGCGGCCACTTCCATCTCTGACGCACGATGAGACCACCAAGATTCGCGGTCTCTCTTCAGGCTAGCACGGAGTTTTGCCCAGAGCTCTTTGCGAGTTTCATTGTGCTCGCATGAACCATTGTAATCGGAGACCAGTTGCCTTGCGTTCTGGAATAAATCTGTTTTCCAACATGTCCTTATAACTATGTTTGTTTACCGTGTCATTACAGAAAAAGGGTCCGATGATTCCACGGGATGAAATTGCTGCCCATACACTGACCTTTTCTTCATAATTTTCCATTTCGTGCACAATGTGGGGATGTGCACTTGCCCAGAAACGAACACATTGGTTATTCACTACATCATCGAAATGAAAATACACCTCGTCAGTGTAAGGAGGGGCACCTCCTAACGAATAGATCAGTGAATCCAAAAGATGTGCATGGCGGACGCTAAAAGCATGCGTCCATCTACCGCAAGTATTGACTGATAATTTGGATTCTGCGCTCATGTGACCTTGAATGCCTCGCACGTCCTGTTGCCATATTTTTGAGACTGACTGTTACTTAAGTAACCATCTTATCACACAGCTCTCTTTTTCCGTTTTCCTCTGGCCTAACAGTCAGTTAACCACGTGTTGTACAGAACATGATCTTCTAGCACTAACCTTGAAGCGAACTGATCAGGTAAGGTCAGGTCAAACGGACAATAGAGGCTTTCGCCTAACGAGCGTCCAGTTTCTTGTGCCCGTAAGTGAAGCGGCCCCCGGCCCTTAGACGTCGGATTGACTTCTTCCTTCTGCAAAGGAATGAAGCAAGAATAAGAGTAATCTTTGTATTTTTCATGTGTCAGCATCAAAATACACTACATAGTCCAGTACAACTGCAATATCTCTGGAAAAAAGATAGACCAAAGATCATCTAAGCCCCTTTTGAAGGTTACTACTGATTCACACTCCAGTAACTCAGAAGGAAGTTTATTTCAGAAGTTAACTACTCGGTTCGTAAAAACTGCCTTGATGTCCGAACGAGCTCTATGTTGCTTTAACTTCAGGTGATGCCCGCGCAGATGTTCTGACATAGCCAACTCACACAGTTGGGTGGGAGTAATACCACTAAGTCCGTTAATGATCTTAAACTTCTCTATCAAACCCCCCCCCCATCGCAATGAGGCTGGACCTTACCGTGGTGCGACCGTTTGAGTGCCTCAGTGATCCATTGAGCTATGCTGGGTGGTGCTTTTTTGCACTTTCAGAGCCACTCATACCAGATTGGTCAATGGTTAGAGACCAGACAAACTCAGCCTCCTGGTCCTCCAGGTTGGGGGTTGGAATGGGGGTGGCTCCTCATTTCATAAAACGGGCTCTGTAATCTAGTGCCAAAACCCGCTGCCTTGCGGTAAGGTTTTTGTACCAAAGGCTTTGGTTGAGAACCCTAATCGTTCTCCTGTCTAGGCCTGGACAACCTGACAGTATTCTGACCACGCAATACAATGAACCTTTCCTACAACAATTTCTTGTTGCTCTGGCCGTCGCAGAGAATAATAAACAGCGCCCTATCTGCTGCATCGAGCAGGGTGGATAGGGGTATGGATGCTACCACTCAGGCCTTCCCGTCTTCTTATACCCCGCAGAAGCGTGACTTGGCGGCCACCAGCCTCGGGCCAGCCATGGACGCAAACCGATCATATCGCCATCAGTTACCGCTTCAGAGGTTGTGTCCAAAATTGTCGCTCGATTTGGAGCACGAGCGTGGACTCTGACCACGCACTTGTCTGTGCCGACCTCCTGGTGCATTTCGGTGGACGTCCGCAACGTCGATGTGAACGGATTGACACCAACCAGCTGGCGAAGCCAGATGTTCTGAATGTGTGCCAAAGTGCGTTGACATCTGGGCTGAGTAAGCGCCCACTAAACACCGTTGAAGATCACTGGTCGCATATTCGTCAAGCGTTGCTGTTAGCAGGCATGTCTTCATGTGGCAAAGCAAATTGCCAAACCGGACATTGGGTCTCTACACAGTCTCTGGAACTTATGGATGCTCGCCGACGTATTCCGGCTGGAAGCGAATACAATGAGGCTCGCAAAAAATCTCAGGGCAAACTACGTGCTAGCCTGAAGAAGGACCGCGAAACCTGGTGGTCTCATCGTGCCTCTGAGATGGAAACCGTCGCTGCCGTTGGTAATCTTCGTAAGTTATTCCGTCTGATACGGGAAACAGGCAGCAGGAGACCTGGTGTTAGCGAGACCATACGCGACGAGAGTGCGCAGTCGATCCACAGCCTGTCAAAACGCTTGGAGCGTTAGGCTGAACACTTTGCAAGGCAATTTAAACAACCTGAGTTATCGCTTTCTTCTTCGGGCATTGAGCGCCATTCTCCCTGGGCCATCTTCTTGGATCCGCCCTCATGCGCAGAAGTCGAACATGAGATCAGGCTGTTGAAATTGCATAAGGCCGCAGGAGTAGATAGAATTCTCCCAGCCCTCTTCAAATTCTGGGGATCTCCTCTAGTAGATGATTTACACGAGTTGCTAGTAAAACTTTGGGAGCAGGAGACAGTCCCGACAGACTGGAACCGCTCCGTCATTGTCCCAATTTTCAAGGGAAACTCCCGTTTGGAATGCGGCAATCATAGAGGGATCAGTCTGATTTCAATTGCCTCTAAATTGCTTGCTTCTGTCATTCTCCGCAGACTGACTGGCACTCGTCAAAGCCAGATTCGTGAAGAGCAAGCCGGGTATCGTTGAGGTCGGGGCTGCGTCGACCACATCTTCACATTGCGTCAAGTGTTGGAGCACCGCCATGTTTATTGGCGACCCACCGTTGTCGTGTTTCTTGACATAAGAGGTGCCTTCGACTCAGTCGATCGATGTGCCCTTTGGGACTGTCTGCTGAGGAAAGGTGTGCCTGATAAATATGTAAACATTATCAAAGCGCTGTACGCGCATAGTTCGGGCAGAGTGAGGGTTTATGGCAAACTCTCGCCACCCTTCAGTATCACCAGCGGTGTGAGACAAGGATGCCCCCTCTCACATTTCCTCTTCAACTTCGCTATTGATGCAGTCATAGAAACAGCGTTCGCTGGACACGACCTAGAAGCTGTGGAGCTACTTCCTGGTGAGCGACTTCTTGACTTGGAGTATGCAGACGACAGTGCCCTAATCTGTGACAGCTCCCAAACATGCCATACAGCACTGGACCGATTGGCACTGGCTGTCAATCGTTTTGGGCTATGCTTTGTTCCATCGAAATGCAAATTACTTCTTCAAGATTGGCAGGGATCCAACCCTGCGCTAACGCTTGGTGGTGATCTGCTAGAAGTCGTTCAGGCATTCAAGTACCTGGGCAGCTATATTAGCACCCGTGGGATTGAAGATGAGGTTACGAACAGTATAGCAAAAACTCGAGGTGCTTTCGCCAATCTCCGCCACCTGTGGCGCAGACGCGACATTACTCTCGCCCTGAAGGGCAAAGTGTACAACGCAGCCGTCCGTTAAAATCTCCTATATGGCTGTGAAACCTGGCCCGTCAGATCGACAGACATAAAGAGGCTAGTCATATGCGATCATCGCAGCCTTCGCAGCTTAGCTCATGTCTGGTGGGCGCACCGCGTGAGCAATGAGCGTGTTCGACGTCGCGTATTTGGTGCAGGAAAAGCGAGTGAACCGCTCAACACCTTTATATCACGCACCAGGCTCCGACATTTGGGCCACATGTTGCGCATGCCAGCACACCGACTTCCGCGACATGCATTGTTTGCGCGTCGTGCATGCGGTTGGAAGAGGAGGAGGAGGGGAGGCCAAGTGATGACTTGGTCGAGAGAAATGAAAACCCTCACTTCGAAGTTGGCGTCGGTTGGTGCATCCCGACTGCCTGGCTGGGGTCCTAAGGACGGTGAACATGTTTGGTTGGACACACTTGCTGATATGGCTAGGAGCCGGCCTCAATGGCGTTTGTGTTGTGAGTTCCTTTGTCCATTCCCCTCCTGCTTAGCATCCCCTCCAATCACGATCTCACTTGTTAGGCATAATATGACTCTGTTTTACGGCAGCCAGCTGTTAGCTCTCCGGAACGATGTCCATCCGTTACTGGGGAATCAGCGGGCGAGCCATTGTTTGTTGTCCTTTTCTTGTCTTTTGTGTTGCGGCACAATAGCTAAGGTGTTTTCCACCTCCAGCTAACGTGTAGTGATGATGATGATGATGATGATGATATCAAATCCCCTCTCAACCTACGCCGTTCCAAGGAAAATAATCCCAAGCTACTTAGACCATCTGCGTACGACTTCCCTCGTTGACCTCCGATCATCCTGGTCGCAGGTTTCAGAATCTTTTCTAAACAAATGACATCACTCCGGAGGTACGATGCCCAGGCCTGAACACAATACTCCAGGTGTGTCCTAACCCTTGCTTTATATAGCGGCAAGAATGCTTCTGCTTTAGTGTTACTCAGTGTTACTCAGCAAAATAACTCTTGTCGCGCTTTATTGGCAACATGGCGACATTGTGCCGAAGGCTTGAAATTGTTCGCTACGATGACACCTAGATCGCGGGACTCATCAGTACACCGCAATGATAGAGATACTGTAGGAGAGTGAACTGCAATTCCGATGCCACTATTGGTCAATAGATGACATTTATTGGCATTCAGAGGTAGACCCCATTGCCTCGACTAATTCACCGCAGTGATGATGTCCTTAGCTAATGTCGCTCGATTTCCCCTACTAACTTGCTTCAAGTCATCTGCGAAGATATAGCAGGGATCCACAAGAAGAGGAGCCAGGTCATTTATAAACATAGGAAACAACAGAGGACCCAGTACCGAACCTTGGGGAACACCACGGTAGGCATGGCCAACACTAGAACTCGCTTCCACAAACATAACTCTGCATGTCCTGCCACATAAGAATACAGAGAGCCACAGTAATAGTTGAGGATGCAATACAAACCATGTCAGCTTCTCAATTAAAAATCGATGAATCACTGAGTCAAAGACTCTACTGAAGTTCAAATAACACGCCTCTACCGACATCCCACTATCAAGACATCGGGTTATCTCGTCTTAAAAGCACAATAAATTGGTAAGACAAGAGTTCTTCTTAAGTAAACCATGCTGTTCCGCTCTAATTAGATTGTGCTCAGTCAAGTGATCACAGATCCTATTTCTTATAAGCTTTTCCAAACACTTCAGCATGATGCTGGTCAAACTAACAGGTCTATAGTTAAGAGGCAACGACTCAGAACCCCTTGTGGATGGCAACAATAGTCACCTCCTTCCAATCACGTGGCAGCTTACCTACTTGAAGAGACTGGTTGAAGAACTCCGCTACAGGATACTGAAGGATGTCAGCCAGAGGCTTAACTATGACGGGATGTACATTATCAGGATCAGCGGATTTATAAGGGTTCAAAGTGGCCAGCACTGTGAAGACCTCTGGCACATTAGGAATAATTTCCCGCATTGTATAGCTAGTTGAGCAGTGCGGCTGTGATGGCAAGCCTGACTCACTATCCTGCCGATGCAGGTTTTGGTAGACAAATAGCAGCGCTTCCGCTTTATCAGCCTTGTCTACAGCCTGGGTACCGTCCTCCATAGTTAGACGGCCGACCACCTCGCTTAGAGAAGCCTTTAATTGGACATAACTGTAATAACACTTGGGATTTGTTTTCGCAAATTTGGTCAACCTAAGCTCATATGAGTACTTCGCCTGCGGCTGCAACTTAATAGCCATGTTTCGACACCTTTTGTATTGCAGCTAAAGTCGGAAGCCCCGAGTTTCTTGATATTTTCTCCACACAGCATTGCGCATCTTTATCGCTCTATCAATCATTCTCCCCCACCATCGGGGTTTCCCAAAATGTCTCCTGGGGCGTAGAGGCGCAAATTCGTTCAGTAACTGTACAAGTCCACTTTTGAGTAGAAGCTACCTCTGTTCCAAAGTGGCCTGGTCCTGTTCAGGGATCCAACTGATTTGAAGGGCTCGATCCCGTAGCTTCGTAAAATCAATACGATTTAAATCTCTTCCCATTCGACGGTTCTCTGCAAGCCTCCGAGTGTCTAGAGAAAGGGTCAAAACACAATGATCACTCTTACCTATGGGTGGCTCCACGCGTAGGTCAATCAAGTGACCATGTCTGGCGATCACAATAACAAGGGTTGAAGGGGTACCCCCAGTACGACTCCTGGTCGGAACATTGACGTATTGCTCGAACGCAGTTACATGCATCCAATCTACTAGTTCCTTCTCCTGAGTAGCCACCCTGTTTTCAGCAAGCTGCCAATCAGCATGGGGAAGTTTTAGGTCACCGACGATCAGAAAACTAGGTGCAGCCATTGCCGCCTGTCTTAGTAAAGTACCAAGATCCCTGTCCTCTTCTCGCGTGGGGGATGGGCTATGATCAACACATACTATAATTTCCAATCTATCCCATGCTCTCAGGTAGCAGGATACCACCTGAACGTTAGCTGAACTAGTGGTAAATTGAGCCTCCCAGTGTTTATATTGGCACTTTATAAGCAAGAGTACTCCTCCACCAGTCTGATACCCGAGCCTGTCAGCCCTGTAGCACGCAAAGTCTATAGGCAGATCACCAATAAGGTCATCTGGAGAAAGCCAGAACTCCGACACAGCGACCACATCAACATGCTCACAACGCGTCACTAACTCTCCCCATATGTTATGCACACTGCAGCAATTAGTGTACCACACGCTTAGTCGCTCCGGACGCCGTTGTTTCACCTCGGTCTCTACGCCCGAGGGCATAACTCGTCTTTTTGTACCATTTCATTTCCATCGGCTGCCTGAGTCGATGAATCAACGCTGGGCTGCTGTAATGCATTACGGGATAATCCCTTTCTTGGCTTCGCCCGCCTGGGCTTGCTGGATAAACTCCCAACGGGTTTACTCCCATTTCCCTGAGTCGGCCTAACCGCACTGCACTTCGAATTTTCTGTACGGTCCAGTTTATGTGTGTCAAGCTTTCATTTTTCCTCTCATTTTGTGAAATGGTCATACCAACCACGGACTTTGGTGCCACTACTACCGAGCATGAGGCCTCGATTGTTTTTGAACGCGCCGCCTGAAGTTCCATTGCCACATCTTCACTACCCTCTTCCGTCATGGAGGTGTGATCCACATTTCCATCAAGAGCAAGTTTCTCCACAACCAAATGCAGGCCAGGAGTTATCTCACTGGCGTTTCTTGAAGGGTGTTGTCCAGACCAGCTGTCTGCCCCTATCACAGCAGAGCAGTCGCTAGAGTTTTGCTTAGGTGTCTGCGTAACGTGAGGCACATTATCGCAAATGCCAGCGTGTGAAACCGCAGATTAGTTAGCCAAGTTGGTATTAGTACCTTCTAACCGGCTCATCCGAGGAGCTTTAGCCTTCGAAATTAGTGTGTCCGGTGCTATTTGATACCGACCATTTGGCAGAATTGCAACTAACCCAACCCTGTTAAGTACAAGGTCCCGGTGTACAGGGTTCCTAAACTCAACCAGGATGGGCCTTGCGTAACCACGTTGGCGAAGCATACCAGTTTCTCTCGAGCTGCCAACAAGATCTACTCTTTTGATACCGGCTTATAGCGGTATTCCGGCTATGCGAAGGGTATCGTGCCCTCGCCTTCTATCTAGGTCCCGTCGTTTTAGTCTTCCGTGCGACTGGCTCCCCCCATTGTAAATAAGAACGTTTCGTTGTCTACCCATAGCAAGTTCTGCACTCCGTAAGTAAAATTCCAGTGAGCGCTGAAACGTGTCCACTTTTGAACACAATGTCTCAGTTAGCAAGCTCTGGTCACGAATCAACTTTTCCGCAGTATCTAGTTTATGCACACAGTTCCTACTAGCAGAATCATGCACAGCTGAGACATGAGTAACTGTAACAAAAGTTCGACCATGTGTCAAGCGCCAACAAACGTCTGCTAAGAACACACAGTGGAAGCAAGTCCACTTTAATTGGGTTGTCGGACATAAAGATTAATAGAGCCCTGGTCTAACCTAGAGCAACTGTTATGGTACCATAACAAACATCTGTCGCACTGAATTCCTTCTTTGACCTCAACGCCACAAGTGTACTTATCACATTTATAGCCAGATACCGAGGGCAATGCAAGTAGTACATAACAGCCACGTATAGAATAATAAAAAGCTAGGTAGTTTGGTAGGATTTCAAGTATGACGGCGTAAGAGGAATAAATAGTCAGAACAAGTTAATACAATAGAATATACAATAATATTAAGTAAAACAATAAGCACAGTGAATTACTACTACCAGGAGGAACAAAAGGAGAAGTAATACTGGAACGAACTTACGCGGTTAACGAAGATCCAAGATATCTCGGATCAATATTTCATGGAGCAGAGTAAAAATTTATTATTTAGTCTCTATAGAATACTCTTCCAAGCCGAATTTGAAGGTAGAAATCCCAACAGGGAGTTTTCAAAATTTCAAAGCGGGTGCGTCCATTTATTATATTGGTCCGCTGCTGTTATTTTATGGACATTTGTTATTTAGTAATTGTATATTTGAAGAGCAGAATGCAGAATCCTTGGTGTGGACCGACCAGAGATTCCTAACACAGCAGCCGTCCTTATTGTTTGTTTGCTAGGATTTCGTGTCGAAGCTTCCATATTTTCATGGATGCGGACGCTTGGTCTGTGTCTTCGACTCTTCTCCACCACAGAGTCAGTTGTTTCAAAGTGACGATACAATCTCTGAATAGTCTGTTTACATGGAGCCCATTTTGTACGAAATTGTGCACGAAAAAGTCTTTGGGCGGCTACAAAACTCCTAGTTTCTGTAAAAGCAGTGGAAATTTCACCTTCTGTTCAACACCCAATTTGCTATTTTGCGCCGTCTAGAAAATCGTGTTCTGCACCAAGAAAATATTCCATGCAATCTTTCGTGATATCTACCGGATTTTTCAAAACCAAAGTATAAGAATACGAGTTTTCAACATTACGGCTATAATATAGCATGTGCACCGAACAAAACAAATGGTACGACATTTCGTGCGCCACCCTGTAGAAGGAAAGGTGTGCGTTTGTTAGCGCATAAGTTTCCACATGATGACTCGATCTCCGGGGAGAAATGGGCGGCGTCTACGCTGTTGAGACGTTGGACACATCATATTTGTTTAGCGTGCTCGGTAGCAGAAGCATTGGCATGAACACAGCTCAGGCGGCAGACTTTTGACTTGAGGACGGCCCGGCCGATACGATGGTGAGACTGGGGTGACTACAGTGGAAACCGCGTCATAGGTTGGCCGTATTTTTACTGAAACCAACTTCATTGCGACCTGTGCAGATGTGTGGGCACTTTTCGGCAGTTCTCGTAGGGAAACCGGAGCTCCTAACTGAGTAGTTTGGGTCTCTGCATAGCGACCATGTTGTTCCGGCCCGATAATCTACTGGCGCCGGTGAACCTCGGTGAGTTTGGCATAGCTCTGCCCACCCTATATTAAAAACACAACCAAAATCACCTCATTACTGAGAGCAGAGAAAGTTTCCGCCATGTTCCACAGTACTCCATGTCTTTCGAACTGGCCTGTTTAACTTCGGCCACTTCAAGCATCTCATGCTTGGAATTACATCTTTGTAGCTAAAACGGTTGTACACAGAAATTATCGACGACAAAGTCGCGATACAGGGTATATCAGTTGCTTAAAGCGAAGGCCTCAGTAAGGGAGGTGGGTTACCTCTATACTACGCAGTGATCGAAAGCTTGAAGCGGTATACTATCCAGGCACGCTGAGTATACACACACTCTAATGCCATCTGCAACTATGATGCGACGACACTTGCTTTGGAGTACTTGTCTATCATTTATAAGCAAAATCAGAAATGGAAACACAGGTAAAGCGTACTTTTGGGTAAACTCTCATCACACACTTACACTTACTTGATGGGTCATAGGTTGAAGTACTGGAAAAAGCTAACTACTGATTGCATGCATTTTAACAATGGATTCAGTAACGTAAGTCATAGCCACAGCTAATGTGCTCAGTCAACAATGGGATAGTAAGCACAATCACTCGAAAAAGCAGGATGGACAGCACGAATTATTCTCACATATTTAAGTAATAGTGCTTGTTGGCCAAGGTTACAAGATAGGCCTTAAGTATTTCTTTTCAACTCCATGTTCATTTTTCAAGTAGCGAACTTACTGACCATGGCAGTAAATAGCAATTGTTTGCGGAAGTATCGAGAGTAACGTTAAAGCACACTGTGTAGTCGCTCTCTGAAGCTTCATGGCCGTATTCAAGGTGTGACAAAATTGCGGTTTTGAGGACTTCATTTCGCCCGCTCTTGGGGTAAACACCTCGAATTGCAACCGACGTATCGTTCACCACAGGATGACGAGTATTGATAAATAAGCATTGAACTAACCGAGGGTACTTTATCTTTCAAGGGCTTAGCAAGAGTGGCTTATTCTAAGAAACTGCTCTCAACCAAGCGTCTTTTAGGCCTCAGGATAACACAACAGTGTTGGAGTTAACCATAGCCAAGGCACCAATGGCCTATTTTGAAAATCCAGCATCATAGCAACGGTGTAGCATTGCTTCCGTCAACAACGGTGTATCGTCAAGAAATGTCCACTCCAGAGATGGACTCCCGCCTGACAGTAACCTTGGGAAGGTGATACGTGTTAGTCACCGTAACTGTACCAGAACGTAGGCTCCATAGGACTCAGAATCCACGGTATCGAAAACAAGTCTGGACAGGACACTGTATGATTGATCACTGCCCGATCGTCTGGCATGCATTCAAGAACACGATAAGCTTGGTGTGTGTGTGTGTGTGTGTGTTGTTTATCCAACTGGGTTAGAGCCTGACCTTCATTGCACAAGTAACAGGAGGGTCATATGACGACGATTCAATCGTTCTCATCTCGGTTGCATTTAGCGTTCACAGGTAACGGTTTATAGCAGACCTGCCATTGTATAATGCCAGCATTCAGTTTCTCAGTTGTGCCAATTCGCCCACCAGGTTCAGTACCGAAAATAAACCATCGGTGCTTGAGTTAGTACTAATGAAGTGTACATGATCCAAAGGCAAAGCCTTCTAGGACTGATTGTTCAAGTCACCACACTTTACAAAAATGTGTTATGCGGATCATTCACAGGAACACATTGACTTGTTTTGTACAACCTCACATTACGCCGAACTAACAAACCTGTTTGGAGAAGCGATCTAGATGTCTTTGGAGGGTTGTCCCACTGATAGTGCTTGGATGGATTTTGACGGTAAGTTCAGTGCCCAGATCACATCCGCATCGAAAAACGGGCCTTTCGTTCTGCAATTGCTCATCATTCATTCGCGGCCGAACCCGAAAAGTATGACAGAAAATATGCAGCATGGCGTGCGTAAAAAGCTAACCTAGTCCTGGCAACTGGAACAGGTATGTAGTGCGGCGTAATCCTTTACCATACTTGTCCGTGAGGACAAATTATTACATTAACAGTCCCACATCGGGTGGGTTTTGTGCTAACAACTAGCTTCTGTATAGACATGTGTGCAGTTTCCGGGAGGTGAAGGGTCGTGTTTCCCCAGTTATCTCAGCAAATGGGCGTTCTCAAACAACAGAGGATGTAGCCAACATTCTACGCTTCAATATTGTCCAGTATTCCCACCAGCCACCAGGTTGTGTAACATGACTGTCCGGAGTTCGCGCTTCAGGCCTGACAAACCCGACTAGGACGCAAGCCAGTCGCACTAGAAATTCCACTCTGAAGGCTAACAAAAATAGTGAGAGCTTGCTCCATCCTCCATACCAACTACAACTGCAAGCACAGCGGATATTATTGCCGTTTACGGGACGACCCCATTATGGCGTACCATATCTTGAAATACCCTAGTCACGTTTGCCGCCTCCCTGAAACTTAGTCGCAACTCAAGATTGAGGTACTATCAGCTGAATCCGGTCACCTAATAATGTCGTCTGGAGTACTGCCGGAATTTTTATTCTCTCAGAGCGTGTCATCCATGGGTCTCCCTTTCAACTTTTGTTATTTCCGTACCCACGTTAACTATCTTTCAAAGGCGACTCAATGATGCACTGCACCATTTGCATTACTTGAGTTGACTTCTGGTCATCGAGCGACGGCAAGGCGCATTGTTCTCACCAACCCCCCCCCCCGAAATCGGGGTATACAGGTTTGCTTGTGAGTTAACTTGGATAAAATATTGTAACCACAAATGTGCGTCTGACTCTACGGTTACATTGTTGAACTAATGTAATGCACACAGACTCTCCCACTGGATGTGTCAAGCCTTGGCTTGTTACCCGCATTACATCAGTTTTCCGTTATTTCATCGTACATGGTCACTTGACCTGCATGACTCGTACTAATCAGAAGAGAGAATGGAAAATATCACACTTGACTGGATGGAAAAACCAAAGGTGGCTGACGTGATAGTTACATACACTTTGTGTAGACGGCGCGGCCGGATGAAATCTTGGGTGATAAATTCATAGCTATTTTTTGTTTACTTTTAGGAATCCCTAACTACCATCCGGTAGGACTGGTATAGATCTGGTTTTTAATCTATAATATGCTGCTCAGCAGTAACTATTGAATTTTAGTCATCAGATTACTATGTGCATACTATTCTTCTGTCAGCTCCTCGCCTTCGGAATTCATCGTGCGGAGTTCGTATTTCCCATGCATTTTCTTGCGGCAAGCGCCAACAAAGGAGGCAAAACCCAGGCACCAACTGAATTCAAATCAACGAAAAATCTACCTCTCTTTCCGGAGTTTTAAAATTTAGGGCTACAAATAGAGTTCATGCTCAAGCCCTTGACCTAGGTGAGTGCTTGTGCATACATAAACCACTTTCGTTTAACACTATGGATAAGAAATCAACAACAACTAGAAAGAATGTAGTCCAAGATTGGTGAAGGTTGTGCCTCACCCCTAACCAATGGTGCAAACGAGCTTGGAATTTAGCATGGTTTAGGCGTACGTAACTTGGTCACCATCAGCTAGGTGAACACAGAACCCTCGAAATTAGGCTGCGACCTCATTCATCAACATGTCTGAGCCAAGACAATCTATACGAATCGGTTGAGTACTTAAACTATTACAACATTTGTGCGCAGCAGTTTAGACTACAGTTACTTAAAACGCATGCCACGTTATGCTTTATGGGTACAATATGAAAAGCGAATGTATCGAAAGTGCGCTACTGCTTTATGAATGCCTTGAAAATCACCCAAGACTAAAAACAACGGTTAGTACTCGTAAGGTCTTCGAGGCTCAGGCTTAAGGCATATTGTTGCATGCTTAAAACCTTTCCTATCCAGTAGACTGTCATGTCATTCCAATGAAAGTGGTATGTGCTAATCCAAAGTACCTGCCGAATTCCATCGAGTGTAACAAGCACTGCTGCATCAAATGTGATTGTCTACAAGTAGTTGTCTTTTTATTCAGACTACAGTAGATTTACGAAAAATACAAGTATTTCTCCTTTCAGTGGGATAAATGAGCAAGAAAAGATCTAGTTGCTGGAGATACGTATTTACTTCCAAATATAACCACACCCAACACCCAACCGTGGTCGAGTCTCAAAAATTCCTGCTACCCAACATAAAAAGCTAACCTGATCTGTTTAAGTACATCGTCAGTAGAGGGGTTTCATTGTTGCACCTCTCAACACTGAGACCCCATAACCGGTTTCGTCCTCCTTTGGAATCATCAGTTACGGACATCCTGAGTTTGGAGTGGAACTCTGTGTCTAGTGGTTAAGGGCTAAGACCCTAATCATTAAGTCATTGATATATTCAAGCAAAGCTTAACAAAGCGGTTATGAATTCAAAGTTAGGTTGATTTACGACAAAGAGTTTATAATGAGTGATTGTTATATGTACGAATTTGTATGCTAGTCGCTATTCACGTGAATGTTCTATGGACTCCGGAAAGGAAACGTTAAAAAGGGGATTTTTCAGTTTTCAGATTCGACAACATTTCAAGGCTGGCAGGTTCAATAAAATTTTCCAAGATGATGAGAAACATATACCACTGGAAAATAAGCAATGTTGCGACACAGAACTCTACCGAACCAGTAGAAGACATGTTACTGCTGACGTGATGATAGTAAGTCTTTAGAAATACATATTTTATCCTCAGATTTATCTCCTGACAAGTGTGGTAGGACTGGCGATGAACCTGACAAACAGTTCCAACAAAAGATTGAACAATGGAACCCGATCTAAGAGTGAAAACAGCTTACCGTAATGCTAGCTAACTAGTACTTGCATCCCCCAGAGAAGCCAAAAACATCTCTACAACAGAAAGGCGAAGTTAGCCAACATGTATTTGTTATTAAATCACTACCATTAGCAAATTACAAAAAACTAGGGCCCGTTTCGCAAGTTGCCTGTCATAATTCTGTTGATCACATACACCCTGACTAATAATAGCCAGTTGTATTTCTTTAGCGTAACTGGCGTATCATCTTTCTTTCTTTGCGTTATCTCTTATATCTCACATGATGCTGTTGGGGTATGCGACAGCGTTGCTTTCGACCGTTATTCCGTGCAACTTGCGACAACTGAAATAGTGTGATAATAAATATGAGTCCGGTGATCTTCAAGACTGACTATACGTTAAAACACCTTTGAATACACGCGCTTAGCAGAGTTCTGTCACAGCACGCCGGTTATTGACCGTACGCTCAGCTCAAACTGCCAATACTTGGGCACCATCTGACCATTTAGATTGTGGCTTTGTCCGTAACCGTTGTAAAGTTGCGCAGCTAAGGCTAAGGTAAACCTATGCTTACCCACCTATATGTCAAATATCGAGTGCATGGTTCATTTTCTCAATGAGTTCACACGTTGGTAATTTTATACGAAAGGAGCTTCGTTCATGTTTCTTCCAAAAACATTGTGTATGGTGTCACCATTTCATCCTCTATTGCGGGTCACACGTTTAGAAAGGCACTTTTGTTGCGGAAAAACCTGTTCCTCTATCTATCTCTACCTATTTGTTAGAACGTTTTCAATACAAATACACAGAACTGGAATCGGAATGCGCTACTGTGTAGTCATCGGTCGAAGTCTTCACCGCTAGGACTAAACACTTTAGAGGCAAAGCCTTAGTTCAAAAGGAGTAATTATGTGCCGGAATGCTCACTGTAAACTTGACTGTGTTGCGCAACATTCAATTTACTATTTCTTTCGAATTTTTGCAGCTATTGACATCACTGTGTTTTATTCCGCATCTCAGTCACTGGTTTTGCTGCATGTCTCGGTGCATTTCTAGTTAAAGACGGTTAAAATTGTAGCAACTGATTGCGAAATAGATGGCTATGAAAATAATTTACACAAATCCTAAGAATTGGATTTATACACTTCTACAAATTCCTAAATTTATTTATGTGGCCGCTAAGCGAATTGTATGAAACCCTACTCCCCACCTCGTATAGTCAATTATGAATATACGAACGGGCTTCGTTTAATGCTGCCATGGATCTTTTTCACTTGATGAAGACCGAAGGGATTTTAAGATTTTATTGGCAAATATATAATATTTTTGTAAAAAGCCCTCTCTAACTTTTGTGGATTGATAAATTGTCGTTTGCTAAAAATGTGCGGTCATTCTGCATGCATCCAACTCCACCCAACACTACCGTCCTCCTTAGTTGAGTACTTTTGACGCTTGCTTTTTACACATATCTCAAAAGTCCTCCACATTTCTGGCTAATAGCATGACCGCTGTTAACCACACGGTCAATCTTAGCCAGTGCACAAAGCACCTAATTCTTCCATTTGTTAGGTTGAGTTTTACTACTTCCTGTGGGAACAACCTTATGCGGCTTGTGGGCGTTTATTGGATCAGTGACTGGCATCGCAGACAGCTAGTCAAAACTGCGCTTGGCAGCAGATCGGACAAGAATGTGGGACAAAGTGAGACAAGGTTTGCATCCCATAGAACCTAGAAAAAAGTTAAACAGCCGCACTCGCTGAACTCTACTTGAGGACACAATTTACCCGGGTATTGAGGACACTGCATTTGTATGCATGCAACCTAATCTTGTGGTATGACTAACTACCATCTGCTCTGATTCAACAGACACAGTCAGTTTCGACCAGCATAACATAGTGTCTTGACTAATGAACTGTCCAATTTTTCACGTCCTTTTTATTATCTGCATCTTGTCAGTGGATTATTCTCATAATAAATCATTTCCCCAAATGCGTTATACTACGCTTATGTAGATGACAGCAGTTAGGTGAGGAGAAAACCACAACCAGCTCAGTTTCCGGTTGAACACCTGGCTGTTTAACTGCTAAGGCAGGAATTAATACACCAAATATCGGGGGGAAAAGGCGGTAACAAGAATTATGGGGTATTTGCCTGCGTAATTTGGCGGAAATTATCGTTAAGAATTGAAGCGTTTCACCGATTTGCATCCTCCTTAGGCTTATTTGAGTAAACATTGAATAGCCTTAAACTGGATGATATGTTGGTGTTTTATTCGGAACTTACGAGCAATATGCATCCTCTTGCTATCTTAAGCAGCAAATAAGAATAATCTACCTTCAACCATTCAGGAGCGACTGACTGGGTTTCAACTTCATCACTTTCACACCGACAGACAGCCATCGTTGTGTAGACAAGAGCATAGGCGTTCAACAGAGAGAACCAAGTATAGTAACCATTTCGGCGATTTAATGACCAGAAAGAACTACCGGGGTTTTGACTAACTTGTGTGAGATTGTGGGTAATCGAAACTTCAAGCTTGGCGCCTGCACGCATTGCGATGATGTTGCACTTTCGGTTAATATTGGTTGTCGTTTAAGAGCGAATTTTTCAAGAATAGAGAAAACCCACTTGGTCATAATTTTAAAGAGTGCACTGAAGCATTATGTGTGAGAATGTCCCGTGAAATATAAAGATGATATAAAGCATCATTGTGCATAAGACTATCACTAACCTCGCTAATGGGAACTTTGACTACCGGAAGTCCAGCAGAGCTTATAACGCTTGTAAACTTTCGCACGCTCAGCGAAACAAAGCACGAAAGCGGAACAGAATTCGAAAAGAATGGATGGATTTAGATATTTAGTGCATATTGTACAATAGATTATGGAAGATGAAACAAGAAGTCTGCAAGCGCTACAAGCTTGGTTCGCCTGAGGGAGGTGTAATCCGACTTGATCGCTCGTTAGCATCTATCGCTAGGCCGAGATGACTTGCATGACGCAATAATGCGCACCGTTTGTTGTCAGATTCTTCAAGTGATAGACCTTTTCAGATACTTCTGTGTTGTGGTTGAAATACCATACTGGCTTCTCCAGCCGTTAAACACCGATGGCACGTCTGCCACCTTCACAGGTTATCAATTCTAGCTAGCTTGCCGCGATTGTAGCAGCGCAAATGGATAGTCGTATACATGGTAGGCGTTATTCGGTACATAGTGCGTAGCTCTTGGGCGGCTACCATAATACGGCCATCATCTCCTTCCTACTTTAGGCACTTTAACTGGCGCGAAAATATCCCAGGTTTCTCGAGGAAGTGACAAACCCGCGATTGTGAGCTAGTTGCGGAGTTGGAATGAATAGTACTTTCCATCGCCCAGTGCGATTTCGGCGTCTTCATGTCGATTACCGGTGGTGGATCACCTGGGATTTTTTAAGCAGGTGAGCACTTTACACAGAAACTTTGCAGACCGTATGAGTCAGTATGACTTGTAAAGCACTACTTGTGTAAACACAGTATGTTCGTTTCTTTAAAACTATTTTTTCATTTGGAGTGCTGACGTCGATTTACCATTGTCAGACATATCGCATAGCACTTGATCCGATGGAACTAAAACATACCCAGCATACTACTGACATTCTGTATTAGTACTGCTTGGTAGTAGAAAAATTACACTCGAGGATTTCACTACATTTATACGTCCGAGAATAACGATGCTGGTAGGCTACTTTGCAAATTAACGCAAAAGAAAGTTAAACTAAAGCATTAGGATATAAAAGAACGAAGCTGCTCGTCTGCGATGGTGCGGGTCACGAGATCCTACGTTACCAAAGCTTATAGAGAACTGTGTGATAGTCTGACAAATCGGAGGGCATGGAGAGTTTCACGTACATTCCTACAATCAAGTGATGCTTCCTTCCTACCTTTCTGAAGAGAAGTACACGAAAATGTATGTCTTTAATCGATTTGGCTTGGCCCCCTTCCTGTGCCTGTTTGAGTGTGAAACCTTGGGATGCTTACATAACTCAACGAAATCACTATGTCAGAGTGGTCGCGAAAACATACCCAAGTACCAAAAGGACAGCAATGAAATACAGTACGTATCCTCATATCCTATACAGGTAGGACAACAAGCTCCGCAGAGTGTAGCAGGGAATCCCAGTTCTATGTGCAGCAGATGGCCCGGCGCTGCACACACTAGACAGGAGGCGGCCAACACGCTTCTGCAACATTACATCCCACCCGTGTTTGACAGCTCATATCAGGTGTCCTTCAATGCAGATAACGTAACGAAAATACTGCTGTCTTTAAGGGTGTGTGAAAATATTAAAGAGCCACCATGAATATCGCCGTACTACTAGCTCGGTTCATTCAAAATGCCTCTGACCAACTGCATGTTCTGACAATGTGGAAACATTGAAGAGCCACTTCTATTTACAGGATTAGTAATCACGCGTATCCCTAGTGCTTTGGCGGTAGTTTCCATGTACAGTACGCAATTACATGAGGTAGTTAATTAATTGAATTGTGGCTTGTGTAAGGCGGACTTATTCAGGCCCTACTCAAGAACGACTGCCATAGGTTTCCGTACACCACAAGTACATAAGCACGTTGTACTCGGTAAATGGGTTTTCGTAAACAGTGCAACGTCGGGTGTGTCTGAGACTAGGTAGTACGTAATCACTGCCTCTTTCTTACCGCCCATTCTCCTGGTAAGATAGTTAGTCAGGGAAGCCAAACTTTATGCCCAATGCGTTGCCTTAACTGCACATCCTTACTTCTAGCCAACTGCAGTTGTGCGTGCATATTCCATGTTTCCGCAGTATAGATAACGCTCTATTCTATAATGACTTGTTAGTCGACGATTCAAGATGCTTCGCCTACGTGGGTGCAATATATTCGCTGCCACGAGCATAGTTGTCCCCACAGCCCTCTGAGTTGTTTGCAACTACGCAGTGAACAGATATTTCGCATCCCAAAGTGTTCGGCGGTCTCTACATATCCCTCAGCAATCGGTTTTTTTAACTGACGTTTACTACACGGGATTATTCAGGTTAGACCCAAACACAATTGTTAGCTCTACTTAAAAGTCATTAACACGACTTCCCCTCTTCTGCACACCGTAGTTTCATTTGTGACAGTTGCGTGCAATTCTTCACCAGTCATCTCGTCAAAGACTCTCAACAACCTGGTCTATCAACAGTCGCTACAGTGTCGTTGCCACACTGCTACGATGTATCAAGATACACTATAGTTGTCTGGCAAATCCAAACCTGATGCGATATGCACGATCTCTCAACGACACCACTTGCTTAAACGCCACCGTCTATCCCTGCATGTCGACACAATGGTTTCGGGATGCATAGAAGTGAAAACACTAGTTCAGCTCCTACACACTTTGTTTCATCAATCTACCCAGTCACTGCTATAACATCCATAGTTGTTGTATCATGTCGATAGCGCAATTTCTAGAGTTTAGCATACCAGCTTTGAGCATTGGTGTAGCAACATTGTATTGGTTGTCGAATTAAGAGCTAGGTTCACTTTAAGTGACCGGTAGAAGTTGTGCCAGTCTGTTGGCGTTTCTGAAATGTGTTCTTGCAGTTTACTGGTTCATCTGTAACTGGGGTCCGTACTGCTTGAAGCAGGGGTTTTAAGCGTACCACTACAGGCCTAAACTTCCTGTTGTCCTCCTACGTTTGGTTTGCCACGGTTACCATCGCGGGTCTAGTTAAGGTAACTTTCAAGACATTTGGTCAACTGCCGTAGTAGTTTGGGGAGACAACTAGACAGGTGACGTCAAAAGCTACGTTTTAAATGTTATATATATATATATATATATATATATATATATATATGACGTACCTCCACTCATTAATGCCGTGCGGTTGGCTTTCACTGTTATCGTCATGATTTAATTCTGGTACATTATGAACCTATACCGCTTTCATCGTCTCATTTTAACGTGATAAGTTCGGGTCAGATTTCCGTTTTTGTCCTTCCGTCCATGGATTGTTCGGAAAATGCGGACACTGACAGAAGAGGTTACGAGAATGTGGTTTGTTAAGAGAATATCTGCCAGGTCCCCTTTGTTGCCGAACGTTACTCGCAGTAACCGACGTTCTCCTACATGCAGTGCTTATGAATTTCGGAAAAGGCGAGTAAGACTAGTTGGGAGAACTTTCAGTTCGAGTGTACAGGTTAACTCAGCCCAACGGTCTTGCTCCTCGGTTTGTTTACCTAACCATTCACTGTCGTGTTCTGGGACGTTTGAACACATCACTGTCAACTCCTTTTGGTTACGTAGTAACTGTTTGTCCTGCGGTTGCTTGTGAGCAAAGTTTTGTCGTTTGAGTGTATTTGGCTTGTATTCCGTGTAAGACGAGTCAACGCTGCAGCAAGACTACGCGCGTCCCGTCAGTTGCAAGATCTGTTGGGGTCAAACGTTGTTGCCCCGCTAACGACGGAGGTGCTCGTGCAATTTGTGCGTAACTACATGCTTTGCAGTATTACGTGAAACTTGGGAGGCCGGTCAACTGGTCTGCCTTTAATGCTTTTTGTCACCAATGGTGTTTGTCTTTCGTTAGCCTGTGTAACATTTTGTTAGACAGCTCTTGTCTATTAATAGTTCTGGGGTGGAGGATACGTAATACATTATTCCGCAACCCGAGTTCAGAGCTTTCCCTCCCAGTACAATGATCAGTTTTTCTTGCTCTGCCGACGTAACAGCCAGCATTTCATACCTCATCCTATGCGCTTGAACAATCGTAATTATGGAACTATATTAACATACGTCACAGAACCACAACCTCTCTGTCGATACGTTTAATGTGCATATTTGTTGCGTCCTGGGAATTGGCACAGAACGAACAAGTGCTTTTCGATATGACCGCTGTTCCCCGCTTGTCTGTTACGATTGACCCTGGGTTTGCCGTTCACAAGACTTCCGCTCGACAAACTTTTCCCGCCCATGGTCAGTACGCACTTTTAGTTTGCGCTGGTCACCTCGCTTGGGATGACTCAGCTGTCTACTCTGGTCAGCGGCTTTGGCAGTGGTGCTTCACAAGGCCCACGAGTGGACAAAATCACACAAGCTTTGTGCAGTGAAATGTAGGTAAAAAATACAGTAGTAAATGTGCGACGACAAAGCAGCCTACGGCTACGCTATACAGTACTGCACTGTACCAAGTTATATTGCATCTGGTAGCCTTAAAGATTCGCTGTCAAATGGTATCTCAAAGGTACTAATGTAACTCAAATAGGCAGCTTCACACGTTGGTATTATTGAATAGACTTCCGAGGACATCGTTTGTGATGTATCGGGCTGTCGTTGGATTCGCTCCAAAAATATAAATCCCCTTGCATACAAATCGGTGATTCAACTCGATTGAGTCCACTTCCGAAGAGGTGGCACAAGAATATGAACGGATATTTCCGAGTTAACACGGAGCACAACTTGGACTACCGGCACGCGGTGCGACAAAACAACACAATTTGAGCAGTGTTCTTACCAGCCTAATTCGTAAAGTTGCGGTGAGGAGACCAGCGTATGCGAATAGCTTAATGGGTCAACGTGAACCTGTACTTTCCATTTTTCCTATCATTTTAAACGCTGGATTTATTATCCTCACTCCGGTCATTCTATGTACCTAGTCAATCACACGACTTTTGAACCGTTATAAATTACTATCCATCGTTCACTTTGTTACTTCAAATGTTGGGTTTAACAAAGTTCCCCTGTCCTTAATTCGTACTCGCTTTTTCTACTATATGGGAAATAGGTAACCCTGGGGTGTCAGTTTTGGGCGGAGCAACACCGAATTATTTCCAGTTTGGAGGCGGTTGTGGTGTACCGGAAAACACCCTGTTTCAGTAGTTTGCGACATTGGATTTTGCGGTCGCTTCAACCTTCAAAACGTCCGTTGGTTTTACTGACTGCACATCCGTTGACACAAAGAGTTTTGGTGAGTATCTTGCTGCACCGTTTCTCGCTCTGGTTGGTTCACTTCCTATTTTTGTAGCCTGCACAATATACGTCGGGTTCTGTCGCCTCCAGCTTCTATACTGTCCCTATTTGACACTCTCTTACGTGTCATTCCTTAACGACTAGTATCCCAGGCTCCGCCCAACACGGTCCTTGTGCTCGTAATGACCCAAGTCTGAATAGAGATTGTACGACGCAATCAAATCACACAGCGGATACTCCAAACCAGCTTCGAATTCTTTACCGCTGTGCTAAGCGTTGCTTACAGTTTGTAGACCAATATTGATCTACGTGTAGCGACCTGGAGATTCCTCCGTATGACTGTGTAAACTATTCTAAAATATTCAAATTATAGCTTTCTTATGTATTAGGGAAATGTTCGGTTTGCCTGTTGGAACGTTGTTCCCGTTTGTTGGAAACACGAAAACGATCCCCGCCTTTGGCTCGCGGCTCGACTGCGAACGACGCTCCGTCCACGCTCTGGACGCCAACGACATTCTCCCTAGCTAGCTCTCTCCGAGTGCTCTATTTTTAGCATTAGCTAACGCTCCTCCCGTCCAATAAACATCCTCCCTAGCTTACGTTTGTGTATTCTACCCACTACTTTTGGTTGGCGGTCTAGTCGCGTACCGGATATATGGCGCACCATCATTGTGCTATCATTGGTGACTCTGAAAAAAGCTATTTTTGTGTGTTCGGTACTAATATTACTTTTCAGATCCGGTAACTTATTTTGTCTGCCCTCCTACTTTTACTTTTTACTACTTGCATTCACTTTCAAACGCTCCGTAATTTTTCACCGTGAAGGTTATTCACTCACCTTCCGACGAGCAGGTTAGTGCGTTCCGTTTTCCTATCCCGCCTTTCTGTGATACTAACCCTAAGGCCTGGTTTAACCAGCTAGAGTCCACTTTTTCGTTACATGGCGTTAACTCTGACAGCGTCAAATTGCACTTCTATGTCGCAGCGTTTCCCCCGCAAATCGTCGATGAACTCGACGACATCTTGGAGCTTCGCGAGTGCCAGGAAAGTTACGATGAGCTTAAGGCCGTCGTCTTAAAGCGATTTGGCATATCAGACCACGCTCGCGTTACGCAGCTTCTTAACGAAACTGAGTTAGGAGATCGCAAGCCTTCGCAGTTACTGCACAAGATGCAGGCTCTAGCCAAGCCTCTCGCTGTTGGCGACTCTTTTCTTAAAGAGATGTGGCTTCGTCGCCTGCCACGTGACATTCTTAATCTACTGTATGCAAACGATGCGCCTCTTTCTCAGCTCGTTGACGTTGCCGACCGTATTTGGGAATCCAACGCCCAAATATCTCAGGTTCAGTCTATTTCCAGTACAGAGGTAGCAGAACTAAGAGCGCAAGTAGCCGCACTTGCCAACCGACTAGAGAAGCTAACACAGTCCGGATCCAACCGTCGAAATCCTTCCAGTGGTCGCAGTCCTCCCAGATCACGTTCGAAATCTCCCCCTAAGTCAAGCTATTGCTGGTACCACGAGCGATTTGGTCAGCAGGCCAGATCGTGTCGCCCGCCTTGTTCCTTCAAGCGCAACACGCAGGGAATTGGGTTGGCCAGCACGTAGGGGCGACGGACGTTGCTGGCTGCCCCAGTCGCCTTTTCTTTGTCACCGATCGCAGTACGGGAGTACGCTATCTCGTTGACACCGGCGCAGAAGTCAGCGTTATCCCACGTGATTCTAATGACATCGAAGATGAGGCCGGTTCCTTGCGCCCAGCAAACGGCACCACCATTCGCGTGTATGGTCAACGCTCGCGGACGCTTAATTTAAACCTACGACGTTCATTTCAATGGATATTGCTCGTCGCAGATGTCCAGCCGCCAATTCTTGGCCTTGACTTTCTGCAGCACTTTGCTTTGCTCGTTGACGCGAAGCAACACCGTCTGATCGATCGTCAAACAAATCTGGCAGTTATAGGTATTTTGACCGACATTGAGTCAATCAGATGCTTAATACCATATTTCCGCAAGTCTTTCGTGCAATAACACCCTTTCCATTTGCCACTGATGCAGCAAAACATCATATCGTTACCAAAGGTCCGCCTGTTTTCGCCAAATCCAGGAAAATGACCCCTGACAAGTTGAAAATTGCTCGCGCAGAATTCGAGCATATGCTTGAACTAGGCATCGTTCGCCCGTCTAAAAGTCCCTGGGCGTCGCCGCTCCACATGGTTCCCAAAACGTCAGGAGACTGGCGTCCATGTGGTGATTACCGCGCGCTCAATAGCGTTACTGTTCCCGACCGATATCCGATTCCTCACATTCAGGACATCACAGCAAGCCTGCGCGGCACCCGTGTGTTCTCGAAAATCGATCTGGTTCGCGCGTATCACCAGATTCCAGTCGCTGAGGGAGACATACCGAAGACTGCCGTAATCACGCCGTTTGGGCTGTTCGAATTTTTGCGTATGCCGTTCGGTCTCCGCAACGCAGCTCAGACTTTTCAACGACTCATCGATTCAGTCACTAGAGGTCTAAATTTCGTTTATGCATACATCGACGATATCAAGGTTGCCAGCGCTTCTAAAGAACAGCACGAAGAACATCTCAAAATACTTTTCGATAGGCTGGCCGCTAATAGCATCACTGACAACCCTGAAAAAGGCGTATTTCAGCAGTCATCTGTCGAATTCCTTGGCCACCGTTTTGATCAGTATGGTATACGGCCTCTAGACGATAGAGTCCGAGCCAGCAGAGACTTCCCGGTCCCGACTACGTTAGCCGCTATTCGCCGTTTTAACGGCATGCTCAACTACTATCGACGTTTTCTTCCACACTGTGCAAATTTGCTAAGTCCACTAACCGACCTACATCGTGGACGTAAAAACGGTCAGGTGGAACTGAGTGCCGCTGCTGCTGAAGCCTTTAAAGCCAGTGTTACATGTGTGTCGTCCGCTAAACCCTGAGCCGATGAGCAAACACAGACACATACAGATCGATTGACCGACAGCTGATTCGTCCCCTCTTTTTCCTTGTGCTGATTGGTTCCTTTTCGACTTATTCATCTGGTGTAACCTACAAGCTATCTATTACAGTTTTTGACACGTCCCATCCGGTGTGTGTTCTTATTCAATTCTTGCGCGGACTAAGGGTCTAGGTGCGATCCAGCAATACTCGAGTAATACGTATCAGAATGGCGACGGTTGATACGAGCCCTCTTGCGGGACCGGAATGTCTGTGGCCTGATGGTGCAGAAAATACCCTTTCTACCTTCGTGGATACAGTGGAAAACATCTTTCCAACATCAAATGACTCTCTTTCCTGTGTTAAACCTCTCTATCGTGTTACCCGATACCCATTGGATTATGTTATTCCGCCAAGCCCTTGGATCAGAACGACAACGTCATTTTGACGCTATGAACTTGATGGCTAAGACCAGTATGGTGCACGTGATCCAGGTGTTTGAGGAATTGTGGGGAATCCAACGGTGTGTTTTCCGCTCGTTAGCAGTTTTTTCAAGCCACAGCAACGATGCGGAGAAAGTGTAAATGACTTCATTGCCCGCCTTCATCAAGCTACACCGGAATGCCGGTACAATACCATTCCTTCAAGTCGGTTTGAAGAAGTCATGAAAATCCAGTGCCTAATTGGTGGAGTTACAGATGATGTTGCGAGGGAAAAATTATTGCCCCAGGAGGGAGAAACACTTTCCTGGAAAATGGCGTGTAACCTTGTACGTCAAAGGGAAAACCTAAAATCCCAACTATCCACCTTCAACCCTCCTCAGCCTGTGGAATGTGTACACAAACTGTCACCACGGTTATCCTCTGAAAACAGGGTACGGAAGTTCGTCTGCTACCGATGCGGGGATCAGCACACTTCTCCCACCCAGTGTCCTCATACTCGCACAAAGTGCAGAAATTGCGGAAAACTTGGCCACCTGGCACGTGTTTGCCGTTCCCACGGTCACAAGTCTCGATCAAATCATTGAACTCCGACGACGGTGAGTGCCCAGATTCCCAGCTAAATTTTATGAACCATATAATTTCAAACTGCTCAGTTATGACGAAAGTGTCTCCATATAGTATCACGCTCCATGTTAATAACGAACCTGTTTTATTTGAATTTGATACTGGTTCCGCGGCGACATTGATCAGTAAAAACGCGCTCTCATCGTTACCCGACCTGGAACCGACTGATACCGTTTTTAGAACCTATACAGGAGAAGTGCTTGATTTACTTGGAAAGTGTCAGGTACGAGTGCAGCATCAGGGTAGATCACACAGTCTGGTACTTCATGTCGTGCCTCAGGCTCCAGTCAATTTGCTTGGTCGCGATTGGATGAAAATGTTACCACAAGTATTAAATACTATCCACTCCGTGGGGGAGGGTACCTTTGAATCGGTCCTTAAACGATATCCAGAAGTGTTTGACGAGCAGCAATTGAGCAGACTCAATAATTTTAAAGCAAAAATCCAAATGTCAGACTCAAGTACACCAAAGTTCTTTAAGGCCAGAACACTGCCCTATTCCTTACGACCTAGAGTAGAAGACGAGCTGAAAAGGCTTCAAAGAGCAGGTATAATTGTACCAGTCCAACAAGCTGAATGGGCGGCCCCGATAGTGCCTGTACTTAAGCCCGACGGTAACTTACGAATCTGTGGTGATTATAAGCTTACAGTAAATCGAGGGACCATCATAGACCATTATCCATTACCGAAAATTAAGGCTTTGTATGCCAACTTGTCTGGAGGAGGCAAGTTCACTAAATTGGATTTGAGTCACACCTATTCGCAGGTAGAGTTGGATGAGATCTCCCGACGTCTTACGACGATCAGTACACATTTGGGTCTATTCGAATACACTAGACTGCCTTTCGGGATTAACTCAGCGCCGGCGATCTTCCAAAGGATAATTGACAATATCGTGCGTGACATACCGAACACTTGCACATATCTCAATGATATCCTTATCACGGGTCGCACAGAAAAGGAGCAGTTGTACACGTTGTACCGGGTGTTGCATAAACTCTCTGAACACGGTTTGCGTTTGATACGCTCCAAATGTGCTTTCCTAGTTGATTCAGTTGACTACCTCGGTTATAGACTGGACAAGCATGGCTTACACGCGCGGAAAGATAAATTGCAACCCATTATTTCTGCACCCTCACCTCGTAACGGAGCGCAGTTACGCTCGTTCGTTGGAATGCTTTCACATTATCGTCGGTTCCTACCGAATCTTGCTTCTGTTCTAGCACCACTACACAACTTGCTGAAAAAAGATTCTAAGTGGGCATGGGGCGCGGAAGAGCAACAAGCATTTGACGGGGCAAAAGGTCTCCTTGCTTCTTCACTAGTCTTGGTACATTACGACCCCAACAAACCCCTCATCCTACATTGTGATGCTTCACCTTTTGGAGTCGGGGCAGTGCTGGGACATAAAGTCCACGACGAAACAGTTCGCCCTATTGCTTTCGCCTCCCGCACATTACAACCTGCTGAGAAAAATTACGCACCATTAGACAGGGAAGCACTGGCCGTAGTATTCGGAGTAAAGCGGTTCCCTCAGTACTTGTGGGGCAACCAGTTTGAGATACAGACTGACCATAAACCACTGTTATCACTTCTCGGTAAGGAACGAGGCATAGAACAAGTTAACGCACCCCGAATGGTACGCTGGGCCCTCCTACTTTCTGCTTACAATTATCAAACCCGATACATTACCGGTTCTCACAATAATGTCGCTGCTGCGCTCAGTAGATTGCCACAGATTGACCAACAGGTGGAAAGAAGTGAAGCGCCCTACAAGTTTGTTTAATTTTTGCAACACCTGAATACTACACCCATATCTGGCGACATGGTTAGGAAAGCTACAGACAGAGGTTCCGTTCTATCGACTGTGAAACGTATGCTGCTGCGTGGCTGGAGTTCGCGAGCCCCTGGTGATCTGCGTCCGTTTTTCAATTGTAGATTCGAGCTGAGCCTGCATGAAGGATGTACCCTACGTGGATCTCGCATCGTTATTCGATTGACTCTCAGGTCAGCTGTACTGAAAGAATTACATGATGCACATCCAGGTATGGTCCGCATGAAAGCCCTCGCCAGATCCTACTGCTGGTGGCCAGCGATTGACCGAGACATCGAAGCACTTTTGAGTACTTGTA
>OX104064.1:195494368-195531788 GCA_944474145.2 Dicrocoelium dendriticum | reverse complement strand
GCCAAAGCTAAACACGTAAACCTATTATGCATTACTCGTCATCCGAACTCGCAACACTATGGAGAACTCAGATTTAGCTGAGTAACACTAGAATCCTCCACCGACGTAGAACATATTTTGCTCTCCCCAAGCGAGATAAGACACGGATCCTGTTGGATACGCATCTTTCCTGATGTCACATGAAACGTGCAACAAGCAAAAGAACACCTAAGTGGGACGCGGTAAGCAAGACCGCCTAAATGCCATCTTCATACTTGGCGTGCCAGAACATCCTTCTAACGATGTTCGAGAGACCAGTAAGCACGATTTAGAACAGTTGCGGTTCATTCGTGAAACAATTTCTTTGGATAATATGGTAGCGCTACCGCTAACCAGGATACCTCTCACCAAATTATATAGGATGCGACCATAGAATCCTAAAAATTGTATTTTAATCATAGCAAAATGCAACAGATGTTTTGAATCGATGGCGGAAAAATCGAAAAGGTCTTCCTTCTGAAATTTGGTTAGAGGTAGCAGAAGATTTGCAAAGTTCAAAGATTAAAGCACCTGCCGCAGCAACAGTATCGACGAATGTACAGAAGCGTAACTTGACTGCTGCTTTAATTAACTCTGACGCAGGTCTAAATGAAGGTTAAGACGCAACTTGCCCGAATCAAGTTTCTGACGAGGTATCCCATCGGCATTCTCTCACACTTACCAATTCAACCCTCTGTGGGCTCCGAAAGACTGAGAAACTAGCCTGCTTGTATAAGAATGCTCAGTGTCATTCTAAAAAACTGGCCGAACTGAAAGATAGAAAAGCTTTTAGGTCATATGATGTTATTGGTATCACCGAGACGTGGTTGCACACGGGAATGACGGACGCTGAAATTTCGCTACCCAGTATGTCATTCATCCGGAACGATAAGCTCACCGAAAAATGAGGGGTAATTCTGTATTACCGAAGCGAATTACAGTGCAGAACCGTGGAGGATTTAGACTTGCAGTTCCCTGAATCTCTTTGGTGACGCTTGCAGTTAAAAGTCAGAGACGTTTGCCTTTTGTCTTAGTGTACCGCCTCCCCTAACTTTACACCAGAAACCGACTGCCACCTTAAGGCTTCTTTAAGATGCACTTTACATCAAAGGTACACTCACATACTTATCATGGGTGATTTCAACGTACATTGTTTAGCAACTCTTGCCATGATCGGAGAACAATGCAAAGTCAAGCAACAAGATCTCATAATTATTGTTCCTTTTTATAACCACATTTCTTTGCCCACTAGGTTCAGAACAGGTAACAGACACTCTGGGCTGGATCTTGTGCTTACCAACGAGGAGCATATGATTGATGTGTTGATTGTAGACTGCATATTGGGTCCAAGAAATCACGCAGTCAGAACTTTCAACTTTCTCTACCATGCGGAATATCCGAATGAGAACGATGAGGCTGTGCGAACCACCAAAGCTATGATCGATTAGCCCAGGTCATCAGCGTTACAACTTGGTCATTCTTTGCCGAAGAACCCCCGGAAGTCGCCTGGCTCGAGTTCGTGAACAAACGCAGTCAGCTGATTACAGAGGCTTCGGAAAGCAGAGTTTGCAATAAGTGTACATCAGTTTCTTTCGTTAGGAGCAAAACTCAAAAATGGATTACACTACGCAACGCAGCATGGCTAGTGTACAGAGAAGCTCCAGCACCAGTAGCTTGGGACAAGTACGTAGCCCAACGTAACCACTGCACTCAACTGATAAGAGAAGACAATACCGCATACCCGCATAACATCGTAAAAGCTTTCAGTGCTAACCACAAACTGCTGTACAAGCACGTCAATAGCCTACAAAAGGTGAGGCAAGCATTTTCTCCACTCAGGATGGCCGATGACCCAAAATGAACGGCTGTGGAAGCAGCAAACGCGCTGCGGATGTAATATGTCCCCACGTTTCAAAGGGTCTTGCCACCAAGCGATCTGCCAACCTTTGTCGTCTCTCCGATAGGACTAATCCACATCACTTTTACCGCGGAGGCTGTATTGCAAATGCTGACGTCTCTACGCAAACACAATTCGCCGGGTGTCGATACCATTCGTCCAGAGGCACTGAGAGCAGCAGCAAGCCAACTGGCAAGAACTTTATCACAGTTTTTCCAGCGCTGCTCAGACCGGAATCAAGTTCCCGCTATGTGGAAAGTTGAGATAATAACCCTGATTCACAAAGGTGGAAGCAGAAGTGAGCCCTCAAACTACCGCCCAGCATGCCTACTTCCTATACTCCCCAAGGTCATGGAATCCATAGTTGCCGACGCACTGTTATGTTAGCTGGAACACTGTAATACCATCACGCCTGAGCAGCACGGATTCCGTCGACAATGATCATACACAGTGAATTTACTAATCGCACGCAATAGTTGGATCGAGGCAGCTGACGCTGGAGAAGGTGTTGATGTGATCTATCTGAATTTTTCCAAGGCATTCGATCGTTTAAATCATCGGATACTACTCTCCAAGCTCCAGCATTACGGGATCGGCGATCCTCTTTTAAGCTGGATTGCCAACTTTCTACTTCAACGGCAATTAGTGGTCAGAGTTCGGAGCTCTTTATCGAACCCATACAAGTTGAGTGTGGTGTGCCGCAAGGCTCAGTTCTAGATCCACGTTTGTTTTTGGTGTTTATTAACTACGTTGCACAGGGAATCGCTTTAAACTTCCTAATGTTTGCTGACGATATCAAGATTTGGCGAAGGATCCAGGTGAACGCCGACCAGCATCTGCTTCAGAGTGACCTGAAAACGGTATATCAATGGTCAACCTAAAATGTGGTGCATTTCAAAGTCCGTAAATGCAAGGCGCTTTCCATCCGACATCAGAGCAACTACTCATGCCGTCGGAACGAATATACTACAACAATCAACTCTCGAACGTGACTTGGGTGTCCTGGTCCAAGATGACTTGGGTTGCTCCAGGCAATCCGAAAAGGCCTCGAAGACCGGGAACCAACACGTCGGGCTGTTGCGATGGGCGTTTGGACAAATAAACAGCTCCATATTTCGACAAATGCTCAGTGCGTATGTTCGCCCCCATGTCGAGTACGCAATTCAAGCCTGACATCCATGGCTGAAACACGACCTTAAAGCATTGGAGCAACCACAGCTTCCAGCATCTAAGAACGTAATTGGAATGCGCAATCTTTCATACCAGGAGAGGCTGCAACGATTGGGGGTATTCAGTGGAAGCTATCGCAGACTACGAGGCGACCTGATTATGGCATACTTGATTCTGTGAGACCCACATCATGTGTGCCGCCCTTTACTGCAACTCAGCAGCAATACAAACCTGAGGGGTCACTCATTGAAACTCGCTGTACAGTATAGCCGTCTGGAGTGCCGCAGAAATTTCTTTTCCATTCGTGTCTGTCACCCATGGAACGCTCTCCCAGAATCGGTTGTCTCTGCACCGCCACTAAAAGTATTTACAAGACGGTTGAGTGAGGCACACATCCACTTACCCCTTGCCACTTAGCGCTACGTCCCCATCCTGCAACTAGAGTTTACCGTGGATTAATTTGACGTTAACTGTGAGTACTGTGAATCTAAGCGAATCGCAGGACTACGGCGGAGCAAACGATAAGTCCCTATTTTTATGTTTAAAATAATAACCTGCCATTATTATTTTATCATTACTATTATCATTATTATTATTTCGATGCTCCTACCAACTATCCAACGGGACTTGTAAAGCGAAGCTTCTTAATTTGTATAAATACATTGTTCCTTGTTCATTGTACATCAATTGCAGGACACAGAATTTACATAAGTAAAACTCCTCTTGGGAGGCTTCTTTCGCTGAGGTTGTAAGTTGCTCTTCGAACTACCGATACCCCTGTGTCTTGGCACAAGTGTATAACGACCCTGCCTCTTGTTCGTCTCGTACTGGTCGGCTAAGATTTACAGGATGAATTTATTCCATAGTACTCGAGCGATCTACCCAAGTGAGCCCATTTCTTGTCGAACCGATGTGGCTTCGTTGGCTCAGCTTTCCCATACTTAGAAGGTACGAATCAAGCACACGACAAACTCACACTCACTTTTACAATGGTTCAAAGGGTTTTAACAGATACATCCTGCGGAAGTGACTAATCGATCTGACTAGCTGCTAGATTTTGACCAACACAGTTTGTCTTCCAGTAGTTATATAATAGGTTAGGCGGACGTGAGTAACTAGTGGCAGCTCTACGCTGGTTTTGGTACTCGAGAGTTTACCAACTATCAGCGGCCCTAGGACATGAATATCATACATTCACTGTCCGCACCTGATCAACTTCAGGTCCAAGCACGATGGATTTGGTTGCCGTGCTGAGCGTGCCAGCTATCATATGTGTAAAGAATCCCCATTCTTAAATGTCATATCTACAAACTACGTATCGTCTTCGTTATTTTAATTAGGAACGCGACACGTATAAGAACATGTCTGTAATTTCTATACACGATCAAGCTTGAGTAGTGATTGAACATACCCAAGAACTACCTAAACTCCAGTTGATTCCTTGGGTGTGGGGCCTCGAAAAAATAGGCCGCATTTTCTCCCCAATCATCTTTGGTCCCTCTGCGCTTATACGCAAACCCAGATACTGAACGGGGGGTACCAAGTATGCGCACTTTCTACATTTCAATCTCAAACCACTTGCACACTTTGTTGATGTTCATCAGGTGTTATCCCACTGAGCACAATACCGTCCAGGTACACGAAAGCTAGGGGCAGGTCTTTGATGATGATCTCTAACTTGTACCAAAATATGGTCGGTGCCGATTGGATACCGAATGGTAGGCTGTTACGACGGAACAAGCCCCAATGAGTACTGAGTGTTACAGCTGTTTTGGGGTTTACATGTATTTCGAGCTGCTACTTGACGGATGTGATGTAGAAGTTTGGGAAATATTTGCTGGTACCGAGTTCAGCACAAACCTTGTCAATTTTGAGACGGTAACATTATTTCAGAATCAGGAAGGATACCAAATTTGGCATACAAAAATACGAAGCACTGGTCCACACAGGGTAATACACGATCCAAACTAGCCTGGTAACGGAGGGAGACAAGTCAACCAAAGAGTGGTATCCGCAGTAGAACGGAACTCTTTAGATAATTGCCCGATTCCACACAAAAGCATGATGTGAACTAACAACTGTCGTGATACTCATTAATCATGCATGGCTGAGTTCAGAAAAGCAATAGGGCGAGAGAAATGGGCACTGTTTTAAAACGTCGAAATATTTGAAACCCGACTAAACTGGTTACATACTTCGCTGATGTCAACATTTCTAATACTGTGAGCTGGGCTTGAGTTGCCAGACACAAGCCAGCTGTTCGATAATTTTTGCAGAACAGCTGGAAATATGGGAGCAAAACTGGCGCCGATTAAGCCGAACGGAGCGTGCTCGAATGTTGACTGCAGTGAATGGTAAATAGTGAAAGCTGGATAGTAACAAGGCTCACGAACTGGCAGCTCGAAACGGACTAAAATGTTTTGATATGAATTAACTATAGCAGAGTGGTCGGTAAGATTTCCCTTTACGGTCTGGCAAAAATTAGGGTATATGCCCTTGATGGCGATCTAAAGCTAGAGAACGGTTTAATAATTACAACCACACCTCGCCGCTATGGTACTTTGTAGTGCTCTATTATCCGTTTTACGAGGCATGTGGTCGTCTGAGTACTGGTCAATGCAGCCAATTAATACCCAAAGAACCCTAACCGGGCTTTAAAGTCCATTAAAATTTTTGCGTCGCTACTATGTATCCAGTGACCCGATAAAAAGGTTTAAAAAAATACCGTTTGCTGAATTAGATGTTTGCAATTCTATGAGCGTGTTTCAAGAAAGTCTTGCTAGCCAGCTGTGAATAGTAAAACCATCACACGCAAAGATACAATGGAAAGCAAATAAACTGGTGTCAACCTATCGGATCGATACAAATGAGCTAATTGAACCTACTAACTATGGACAACTTCGGATAATTAGTGCTGGCATCAACAAAACAAACTTGCAATGCTAAAGTGGTTTCCGACATGTTATGAGTACCACAACAGCCATACCAGTAGTCATTGTTTCTTTTTTTCCAGATGAGCTGGCTGTGAGGCTTGGTCAAATGCTCACAACCCGCTGCTTATATCCTCTTACCTGTCAGTCGCATCGGAAATCACATGATTTCTGCTACAGTACAGCTTATGGTAATCCTATTAATTTCTTTCTCTCCAAGAATATGTGGATGGGTACTTTTGGATCACTTAAAGCTAGTTTGCTAGAGACCTTCTAAAAGCAGCCGTCAAACTTTGGGAAAGAATATGTTAGCCACTTTTCTTGTTTTCCTGATTCCTCTGCACATTAAGATGTTTGTGGAGTTAATTCTACTTGATAACTCGGCCTCACCTGGGGCTGATTGTTGCAACAGGAAACCTCAGCTTTACTTCCGTCAAAGCAGTTGTCGGGTGACATTGGATTAACGTAGGCTCACAAACATACGCTTAACAACCGTCATCCAGACATGTCTGAATGGGATCGAGTAGGCTGAATCATTTATTTCAGCTTTCAAATTCGTGATCTTAACTCTGATAACATAAATATTGCATGTTATATCTCTATTTTATACAGGATACGACCGTTCCGTACCCAGTAATTCGCGCTATCGAATCATCGGAGACGTCAGCAGAGGGGAACATACCCTACAAATAATGGATATTGAGCTGCAGGATGCCGGAGAGTACGAATGCCAAGTTACGCCTGTGCCAGCAAATAACCATCCATTACTTCGGCGGAAAACCATTCTGGTGGTTCTCGGTAAGCCCAGGTGAATTTGACCCCATAAGATATTTGCGAAACGGATATCTGACCCAATTGGAATTATCAGGTTACACGTGCAAAATCGTCTAAATCCAGCTTTTACCTATCAGATGTTGACGAGTTGGATATATTAGGGAACAATATTTTTTCTACACAGTGTGCGTCAGGCAACCCACATCTGCAGAAATTAATGTTTGCCGATCAAATATTCAGATGTGCGTTGAAGTGCTTGTCTCTCACCTGAATGGGCGCTTGATTCCCAATCAAACCCGAAGTCGTTGGCCCCCCAGAGGACAGAGAGAAGACCGTATCGGATGAGCAGAGCAACAGAGATAAATTAGTAAATCACACCGTTCATTATAAAGGTAAAATGGAAAGTTCGTGAATAGTATTTAAAGCGATCGTGGAAAGCTCTGGAAAGGTTAACTTACAGCCAATAAAGGAACTTCGACCTAGCGTTTATTGGCCGCTTCTTTTGGTTGGCTCTGTTCACCCCAATCAGAGCGGTTGAGTTTGGATCGCCGGCCGCGGCGATGGGGTCCTGGCTTGTTCGACTCTCGTGTTCCTTCCTAACATGCGTATTTGCGTCTCATACAGCAAAAAGTGTAGACACAACCGGTTTTACTTCCGTGCAACCTTGGTAACTAAAAAGACTGCTTCAAACTTGAATAATCCAAATTTGGGACAATGACATTACCGATTGCCATTTTTGTAGGTATTTTGGTAGACCAACCGTCTAAAAGAAAACACAGGTGGCATTTTGCCTAGTGAAAACATTCAATGGCCGTTTGTATGCACTCTTGTGACGCAAAACTCTCGCTAACTAACTGATTGAATTAAAACTTATCACACAAATTATTAGGGCCAACCTACAATATTTGGTACCCGGTTATCAGATAGCAAATGTTGAGCACATAAACTGTTGCTGGAAATTCCTTATTTAAGCCTGTCGTTCAGCAGTATGTTACTTAGTTTGCTTATTTTTTCTGTGTGCAATCCAGCTTAAGTTTGACATAATCACCGTAGTTTTAAAACTTTTTATTTACTGTTCCAATGCTTTTGCATCTTTATTTTTAATGTGAACCACAGACATTACCACCCTATTGTTGTGTTAGATTTTCAGTACACTTTTAAGAGTTTAACTCACTTGACAAGCTCTAGACTAAACAGGATTCTATATTTCAATGTGAGTGGTCGCATGAGCCGAATACCAATGTGTTGGAATTGTTAGCGATTTTTTGGTCCGCGTGTTCATTATATTCGCTGTCGAACTATGGCCTGGCTGGAGGCGCAATTTCATCGATCCAAGTCTCTTACAACTTGACGGCGTTCTTGGTGGTCACGGGCCTTTTCGCTAATTAAAATTGACTACTTCCCTTTTGAGTTTAATTAACGCAACAGGTTGACTTGTTTCTCTCTCCGCCGATTTGCTTGAATTGTCTTAGCTGTTTGTATCGTGGAATAGGACTTATTTTGTTGTGCGTTCCCATGAGCAGCTGTCAGAGACGATGCACTTGAATGTCTGCAGCCATTGAATTGAGTAAGTTCTGAAGTGCGTCTGTAGTTGTGTTCGGTCGCATGGCTGGATCAGTGAATCGAATGGTTTAATAAGCTAATCACTTCATGCAAGTCCCAAGGTTTTCGAATTATTTATCCATTAATATTTACTTCGTATTTTGCAGTAAGAGTACAAAATGGATTAGATGATTGATGCTCTCACAGAAATGTCGAACTTGCCGCAAATATTTGCACAACGAATGATCTCTTATCAAATGCTTACACACACACACACACACCTACACTAGAGAGGTTGTGCCTATTACACAAGTGACAGAACATCAGAGTTGAGACAATGAAGGATGGGAGAACCTGGCATCTGAATGACTCAGTAAAAAAGGCACCCAGAAAGATAGTTTGCCTGAGCGCACAGGAGGGGAGTGTAGTATTTAAATGTTTGAAACCGGTGATTATGAATAAAACGCATCGGTATAGTAATTTTAGTTGAATCTAACTGAAACTTATCTTTATACGGTAATCTTAAAATTTTTCGTCTGAGGATACTTCACTTCACATAAATTAGTAACATCATGTTCGACTACTGCGGAATTTAATATACACCGAGGTACTATCATGTTTGTTCTAACTTTAAGGATGAATGTTTGACAAAGTTTAGATAACTTGTAAGCGCACCGATTCACTTAATATTCGGGTCAGAGAAAGTTTAACTACGGAGTACCTAAAGACATCTTGTCGCACAAATTGCATTAGTGAGTAAACAGTCAGCTGTATTGTTGTATATTTCTGTCCATAAATTTCTAACCGCTCGAAATTAGATACAGCTATGGTGTGCCTGTTTGACTGCACCACCTTTCTAATTACTGCTAACCTCCAGGTGATCCAAATTTGAAAACATTGAATAACTTTGTCAACGCTATGTGTGATTATGCAGTTTCCATTGAGCGGTGCAGCCGAATAATCAGCGGCATTCAATAGATAAGCATGAGCCTACGATCGGTGGGGTGCCCAGCGTCGTGCGGAATGGACCTTTAAATACATGAATATTCAACGATGTATCGTTCGTTTGTCCATCGAGTAGTTCATTTGCAAAGCATACGGTATGCTATGCTGCGCGCTGGGCCAGCGCGGTGGCAGGAATTTGCCAGTCCCAAAACAAGTCAGCATGAACGAATGGTGAGCCTACTGCGCATAATTAGTAACAGATTGTCAGTTTACAGGACAAAAATGCAGTCTCTTAACACTTCCAAGGAGCAGCTCGGGATGTCATTTTAGCGGTTAAGAAACACAACTTAATGAGGCAGACCACAAATATTTGGGTCCACGTGGGTTTAAAAATCCCGCCCTGACTACTGGGATGTGTTCTAAACTGTTGAAAACACCAACTACAGTGCTAATTCCAACCACCGCTCCTTTTTCCATCAGTGAACACAACAAAGAGAGGGTCACCACGCATGCACAGCTCATGATGCAATTTACGAAACAGTAAGTTTCAAAGGAAAGCTTCATGTAGCGTGGCGTTGCATGGCCGGGTGTTCATCTACAAAGTAACGGTAACTGCATATATTAAGCGTTTAGTACTCAACTGCATTAAACTGTGAAATCCGCGGCCTGTGATAAAGATGATTCACCGGAAGGGATACTGACCTATCAAATTTCTCAAATAATGAATATTTGTGCATTGTTAGCAGAATTATTTGCAAATTACAGATGTTTAGTAGTAACGGATTCTCAACTTGTTATCCTATGAAAAGGCATTTGAACATCGTGAAATATTGGCTGCTCCAGCTGACGAAGCTAGTCTTGCTCTAGATATGGTTGGCGGCATCCGGTTTCGGATTTGCCTGTCACTGTTGCCAGACGCAGGACGCCTGCGCCTGCAGAAGGACCATAGGTGGCTTTCGCTGCACCCCCCACAGCTCCAATCACACACCCCATATGCAGTGTAAACCCGAAGGAATAAGACCGGGACGCATGTGGATGGGAGCCACGTTTCATCAACGGTGTCGGCCCACACTCCTTCACAGGCAAATACCTGCACGCTGTAGTTGGGAATAAAGTGCACACAAGACGGTGGCTGGACCGTAGTCCGCGGCACACTGTGTGCATGGAACCACTCTTGGAGCCTAGCACGACCACATGGACCGTGCACCCCGTCCCCTTCAGCAACGACCAACTGTCTGCTGGAGCCAGTGTGAACGAGGTAATATGTAATAAACAGGTTGGCACCTTGTCAACATGCACATCAAGCGCAGCCACACCGGGGATATCAAGCAACGACCAATCACTTGAAACGACAAGCTGAAATAAACTAGATCCAATAGTGCATACAGATACGGTGGCATAACCCTTCGCTAAATTATCATATGAAATAAGTTGGTTGGCAATGAATCCGCGGTAAGTAAGAATTGTTCACAAGTTACTTACAATGCTACAAATGCAACAAAGGTACCGACGATAAGCGCAATTTGCGTAAGCAACGTGGCCTGTTAATAGAAGATTATCCAGGTAGGCAGAACTAAGCAAATAAAGTGGAATGATATTTATCTGGCTTAAAAAGACCTAGTGTAGGTGTAAGTTGGTTTAGTCCAACTGCGGTGAAGAAGCATCATGAATGCAAAATCATGAATTCAACATCGGCTAAATAAAACGCATTCCATCTAGTACCGCATGATTACCTTAGTTATTTAGGGAAATGAAGAAAGGCTGTCAGTTGGGCATCTGATGTGAGAGGTTAATTTGCTGTCCTTGAAGTCACTGCAGTCTGCACGAGACCGTCTAGTTACCAAGTTTGAAAATTACCTAACACATTTCTTTGGAAGCATCACGTAAAATCTGGTTTATATACATAATTGCGTTTAGCCAACAGTTAACACCTGAGACTGTACTAAATATAATAAAGGCAAAAGCTCTGCAGACCCTACAGACCCTACCTTGCTGTAATGCTAACACAACATATTGAACCATCAGCAAAGAATAGATCTGATGAAATGATCGTTTGTGCGGGATGGTTAATGCAATCACGGCATATGCGTGACACACGTATTCAGATGTGGGCACGCAACGCCTAACAACTTATTTTGTAGTTGAACTTACGAGTTTGGAGGACAATGAAAATGATGTCACTCCCGACCGATGGCAAAAGCGACGATCTTCTATGCAAAAGGAGAAATACCATGATTAACTCAGATAGTTAACCTTGATAATACAAGTAATTGACATAACCGCAGGAACAAACTGTTCAACATCCACGAGGCTATCACTGCGCTTCTGATGGAGACACATTTCGGAAGAAATCATTGATTCTCTAGCATGCTGAGAAATCATTCCTTTAAATACCAAATGGATAATTCTGCTATTACATCTACGATCGCTCCGGACACACTGTAAAGATGATCACAGGTTGAACTTACACGGAATGCCGCTGATGAAAAAGAAGGTTTAACATGGTTCATAATAGCTGCTACTAATGCGTGTATTCAAAGGTAGCTTGGATTAGTGGATATGCGTTTTTGCAAAGAAGGACGTGTCTGCAATGCTGCAGCATTCGTGATAGGGACGTGGCTGTCTTAGTGTTGATGTGATCTGTATAGATGGACACTGGATTACGGTACTCCCTGTAAGCTGGGAGTTAATCTCATAATAGAGACAACTCACGTGTAAATCGAATAATAACTCAAGCTTTTCAGTTCTATCTTGAACTGCTCATAGGAAGCGGAGGAGTTACCAATAGAACGCAGACTACAGTCAAACAAAAGAACACGGGCTGATAGATAATACAGGTACGCTATTTCATGGCAAATTATTGGCACCTGTCAGTTTCCAAAATTTGCTATAGACGACAATACACTATAAACACTAAAGTTATGCATCCACGCCTTAGGTCTAATGGATATCAGCTGGAGTTGATGAATGCAACTTTGGTTTAGTGGAAAGCTAAAGTGTAAGCCAATGCAATTATACAAATTTACAAAACCTTCCTTTCTAGGCCAATCTAAGCATATAAAAATATGGAAATTGCTATAGCCACACCTCGGTTTAAATGAGGTCCCGGAAATATGCTTAGTCCGGATGCTGAGAATATTCGGTTTGAGAGTCGAACAGCAGTTAGCATCTCAGCGGCTAATTAATACTTGACGGTTTATCTGTCTGTGATCTTTAACTAGTCAGTTGCAGATTCTTTTCTTTAGCTACCTCGTCTTTGGAGGAGAAATGTTGTGAGCTGTTTCTAGGCTACGCACCAAATAATGCTACTGTCCTGGTATTTAAATGTATATTGAAACCTACTGCATTCCGGTTTAAAAATTTCCTTTAATTAGACTGCTAACAACCAGTGGCAGTTTACAGTTTGTCTGACTAACTGCACCCAGACACAGGGAATCTGAAGACAGCTCTCGAATAGCAGCTTGTTATAGCTACTTTTACCTTACATAACGTTTTTTCCGAGTGACATTTGCATTATAACTGTGTTTCATTACTCTTGCACTGCGCTCATCTTTGACATTAGAATGGACGTACACTTGATGCATACTAGGCAGCCAAATGATCAACAGAGCCTAGTTCACGAATGTAGCGCCATTCACAGCCACAGGCTAGCACATCTTTTTCAGTTAGACTCCGAAGCTCTGAGTAACCACGAGCAAAAATGCTTTTTATCTTCTTATCCCCAACAGCCATCAGAAGCATGCTACTGTTTTGAGGTTTACTTTGGTCTACACTTCTAGAAGTTAAAACTATGTGGAAAACAATTTGCGGACAGTGGTTGAAAAAGCGGATATAAACATCTGGTTACGAATGTAGCGTTTTACCTAAAGAAGCACCTGTTTGCCATAACGAACAGATTAGAAGTGTCGCATAATGCATACTATGCACCGTTGTTTGACTTTTAGTTCACTGCTGGTATGTGTAATCACGCTCATTTTAATCCTTCAGACTCTTGGCGTTCTGGTTTTTGTTTGTATGTGAAGGATAGAACCGTCAACAAACAGCGGGATTATCTTAAATTCCTCATCTGGAAGCTTACGTGATTACTGACGGAATGATTATCATCGCCCTCGTTCCCGCCTAATTATGCATGGTACTTCTCGCTACTTTGCCACAACATCTTAGGCTCCTGAAGTTGCCGTTGGTCTACCAAAGACGGAAAGGAGGTGTATTTTGACAAATCCTTTGCATTGTTGCCCACATCATGACACGGTAATGAAAGGTGCGCTATTTTGAGTAACCTTTCAAACAGGAACCAGTGACAACAGGTGATCCGTTCGATTGGGATTTCCGATTGCTTTGGTGCCTGTTGATACGAGACTGTCCTTACAATTGAGCTGTTCTCATGTGCGGCCGCACGCCACGTAATGACTTATTTCGATGAACTAGCTTTGTTGATGTTCGGTGCTTTGTAACTTCTTGTAAGATGGTAAATTCTCTGCATTTGTGCGGCTGTGCAACTAATGACTGCGCCGGCATTACAATCTGTGCCTAACCAAATGGAATTTTCCCTATGGTTTGCTTTAGTTAAGCTTATTGGAAATGGAATTACTTGCTGTATCTGAACTACGCTATCCTAATTCGGACTTCTAGGCCACAACTGTTGGGGAGCACTGTCAAGGCCCACCTTGATAGCTACCTATCTCAACTTTGCGTTGCCGGGAATTTCAATTGTCAAAATGCGTTAATAATGGAGGAAACTACATAGCGAACTGACGTAATCAACATGCTTGAGGCAGACGTTTTACCAATTCTAACAATTGTGATGCAGCTACTTACAAGTACACGGGAGTATTGGGACGTTTGGACAATTGGACCAGAATTACTCTTAGTTCTTACTTGTTGTTGTAACGCTTCTTCTTTTCCTCTGCTCTCTGTCAATGACAAGTGTTTCACTGCTGCTTTGCTGCCCTGTGAGACTGCGGCTGTCTTCATGCTCACTCACGTACCCAGCCAACCGAAGGAATACAAAATGCCAGAACTCGGTAGACAGAGAGTATACCTACAGGATAAGTTAACGCAAGTTATTGGTAAACAAACATGCAAATTTAGGAGATCAAGGACAATCAATCTTCTGCCTCTCGTTTTCAATCATTGTGAGTGAATTCCGCTCCACGGATTTATCTTATTGACCGAATAGTTCGATTCATTTGACGTGGTCCGGTATTTGCTGCCCAATCAATTTTCACTCGATTCCCAAATTCCGCGGAAAGGTCAAGGCTCGTAGCAGGCCCCTAATGTTGACCTCTACATATACCGGACAGCCTACACGCTCCGCTTACGCCTCTATTACTTGCTTTGAGTCTTTTAAGCCAAAGCTAACTATACAGGCAAATGCTGCTCAGGACACTTTTCATAAATTTGAGGATAACCATACAGCAGTATGCCGCGCATATGAAAATAATTGGGTGCCTGAACAATAAATGGTTCAAAATCACAACATTTTTCAATTGCAAAGGTTGACAAATTTGAAGGCAAACCTTTTGAATAACTGCTCATTAATATTTTGCTTGCATCGTTGAAGCATTCTTTGTTTCCTACTTTATATACCGTCTGGTTAAAGTAAGTGAATGTATGATGCGTCTTTATGCAAACCGATCGAGTTAGGATCTGTTTACTAAAATATGAGCCATTAGAAATGGATTTTTCGCTTACTTGATGATATAAACTTGTGTGCATTTCAAATGGTAGGAACTCCGTTAACTGTTCTGTGCACGAACTGAGATTCGGTGGACCTTAGGGGAAAGGATATTGCAGTAGTTTCTTTTTACTTACTTGCGTAATTAATATAATATTTACAATATTGATGGAAAAATTATAATTAGGTGTTAACTACACTAGCATCTGTCTTAATACCAGGGAAGTATCGCTTGTCCCCCTTTCGCACAACGATCGGAATGTTGGATGATTCGCTCTGCATACGGTCAGTGCGATTTGACTCACGATCTATGCATGCGCGGTTAAGAAACCAGCTGCTTAATTTCAGTAGACCTATGATTAATCGTTTCACTTTGTCAAGTAAGCACGGACGTTATTCCCAAGGAAAATGTATCAAATGTATCCCATGAAAAGTACCATTCGCGCGCATACAATTTGTTGTGCATGCATGGGGACGTGTTTTGTTTATTCTAAGATGTGCACCAACTAGACATGGTTTGTGTGCTGGTTAAAAGTCTACTTTCTTTCCCTATTGCAGTCAAGCCCGCTCCACCTCGCATACTCTATCCAGATGTCCCTCCTCCGGACAATCAACTAATCATATCCCAATTGGATCCTATAGTACGAATTACGGTTCTTTGTGTCGCATTGGACGGTAGTCCGCCACCAAATTTCACCTGGATTCATAACGGCCGAGAAATTCCCATTTCTACTCCACAAACGAGCACAAAGCGTGTTGTGCCCAAGCAAGGTGAGCATATCCGTTGATTCCTGGCACTCGCGTAAAGCAGATCTCAACCTGCGTTTTTCCTACGCGCTTCTGTTACATTAGTCCAGTGAAACGCCATTTCCGTTTGTGTGCCATCGTTTGCTACCAGTGCGCTACATGGTGTAAAGTGTGATTAAACACTGATGAGTTCGCTAGACATGGAGTCAAAGCAATGTGTGTGATAGTTGCTTTACTTAAGGCTGTGTTTGTTCATGTGATCAATGAACAATGATTGTCACGCGTTAAAATAGCAGGTGTTTAACAAGTCCCGTAGAATGGATGGGGTGAAAACTACAATCTCAAAAAGTACATGAGTCGCCTGTTTATGTGTCTATCGAGCAAATCCACTGCTAAACATCGGTAGTGTGAAATGAGAATTGAATGTAAGCTTACAAGACAACATGGAAAACAATTATGACTAAATGATTTCATGTGAAAAAATGGATACAAGTACCGTATGTCCTCAAGTTCATGTGATACATTAGCATGGTATGATGGTATGATTACTATTTTCTACAGTAGCATAGCTTAGGAAGCGAAGTGATAGAAGCCAACGGAAACATCTAATGTTTCTTTACTATCCAAGGTGGGGTGGTGACAACTAAGTTTAGGAGAGAGTTGCAGGGTTGGCAAGCCAGAAGCCAAGAGTAATTCCATCGGCACCCTAGACAACGGTAATGTTCACACAGTTTCAAACAGCTGTTGTGGCTAAGTTTCAGCAAATGGTGACACACTTGTTTTGGGGTAACACAAGATTGGGTACAGTGGTATGAGAACACCACGCAGCCCTCGGTGCTATAGACTTAAAACTCCTAGCAACTTTAGTGTTTCTGGCAACAGGGATTACATAGACCCTTGACATACTGTTTTGCCCAATGTTGTGGTGTCTAGCACTTCCGGGTCGTGCTTCAGCAAAGGGTGTTAAGTTTAGATAGCGTATTAAACGTGAGGACGAAAGGAAAAATTTATGCACCATCGAGAAGATTTATAGATCAAGGCTCTTGGATGCAGTTCGCCGCTGTCCGATGTGCTTGTCACCATTTTTGGAGCGGCTTCAGGCCATTTTGAACAGTTGAGGTTAGTCTGTAGATGCAGGACAAAATCACATCCCTGGGAGCTGGTCCGCAATCCGTGTGACCCAAGCCAATAAATGTCATCATGCCTATGGCGTAGTTGAACAACGCGACATTTTTCAACATTGATTAGTAGGGTGCTCAGAGTTGACCTATTTGAAACTGTGTTAAGCTTGTGCTGGAGCACTTCGTAATGGTCCGGTGCTCTGATCACTCGCCTTAAATATCATCAGCGAATGATAGTAATTGGGAACCATTTGATCTCTCTAAATGTTTTATGAAAACGAAAGCGAAACTCTAGCGCTGGGCTATGTGGAACACCGCATTCCAAATCAGTTGCCTCCATTAGATTCCCAGACTGTCATCCCCAGCCGACGTTCCTGCAGGAAATTTGGTTTTCAACGCAGGAGTTATTCGCCAATACCGTGGTTCCGAAGTTTGTGAAGGAGAATACGGTGGTCTAAGTGATCAAAAAGCTTTTGCGAAGTTCAGGTTGATGACATCATCAACAACCTTAACTAATTCAGTCCAGGTGTTGCGCGCAACTAAAGGTCCGTTGTAAATCACGGTTTTGGCAGAAGCCATGTTGCTCTTGGGCTGTCAACCTGTGACTTTTCATATTCTGCATCAGTTCCTTTGCAATGATTGATTCCACAAGTTTTGGAAGTGGATCCGCTATTCACTAGAATATATTGGTTTGCAGTGAAACGAATAAATGCGCGGGCATACACTGGACAACTTTATGGAAGGCCGTCCTAGAAATATTACTATACCTCGTGATAGTGTAAACGTTTCCTCCATAATGAGCCGATGTATACAGGGTTCCGTGTATTGCTTCGATAACGATCGGCTTAGCTACAATGTGGGTGTATACGCTGTAACTTTTACTTGCTGTTAAAGGTTTATGAAGCTTCATGAACCAAACAACTGGCCTATTCAGACGACCCAATCATGCTTTGTCCAGCTATCAACACAAAGACAATGATGAACAGTACACCAGCACAAACGTTAAGGGCAACATAAGAGTTGTGAAGATAAGAGGATGAGATTAATCAACATATTAAGTCTGTAATTTGACCAATCAATGGCAGCGGTGCTCAGCTAGATTGAATGCATGTTTCACTAAGATGACGTTGGTTCTGCACATCCATGTACATTAAAATTTGTCATCGTTTTAAAACTTACCACTTTTGGAAATTCAGAAATACTTTCCGTTATATGATAGAACAATAGAACAGTGGTTCATTAAGGGTAAAAAGTAATGCATAAAAAGTCCCGTGAGGTACAACTTCTTGCGAAAAGTGCATTGCATGCTAAAGTGAAAGGCGTTTTGGGGAACTCACTATCGACTTATGTAGAATAGCGGAGATGTTTGCATATTAAACGTATAAATCCATACATCCATTGGTAGGGAGTTTGGCAAGACACCGTTTGATTGCGTTTTGTAGCCGCTGGCTGACCAGTCATAAAATGAAATGCAAGTGAGACAAAGCATCGGCAACTCATCTTTTAAATATCTACAGAATGAGAGAAGAGACGACATAATTAAGGAGGGCGTTCCAAGACTGGCACACGCGGAGCGAAAAGCAATTTCCACCGCATTCAAGCCGGTTATGCTGTATTGTCAGTTGCAGGAAATGACCTCTTAGGTTAGTGTTGTGGTGCAATTCCAACAGCGGACGGCAAATGTGGTTCGGATTCTTCAGAAGCTGCTAAACCATTATGAGATCCCTCCGGAAAAGCCGATATTGACTGCTGTATATTCCTGGAGATTTCAGTCTAATCTGATAGGGCAGATGAAAGAGGCCCCTGACGTTCTTCGTTATCCTTCATTGAGGAGTCTCGAGAGCAATAACATTCTGTTTCTGCCACGGCTGCCACGCCTGAATAGCAGATTCTACGTGCGATCGCACATAGACGTTAAGCATTTGGGGAAAGATTGAGGGTTCAAACCCACCGAACGCTCTGCGAATAAGACCGAAATATTGATTGCCGGTTCTCGTCGCCTTCTCTGCTTGTTTTGAACACCCGAGATCCTCCTAGACCAATACACCCAGGTAACCCTCCTGAGATGCTTTCTCTAAGGTGTGGTCTCCAAAATTGTATGCGCTCACCGGTTGGTGACTTAAATGGATCAACTAGCACTTAGCTGTGTTCAAATGGAGCGGGTTCCCCTTTTACCATTAGTATATGCAATATAGGTCACGTTGGAGTAGACGGGGATCTTCGTTGTTCATAATCGCCCGACCTATCTTGACCTCATCGACGAAAAGCAGGAAATTTCAGGAGAACTTTTGTCAGTCGTTGATAAACACCAGGAATAGGCGCGGCCCCAGCCCTCAGCCTTGTGGGACACCATATTCCACCTCAACCGGGTTAGAGAGTGAATTCCTAACGCGTACTTGAAGCTTCCGTTGGTGAAGGAAGCGACCAATCCAACCAAGTACATGATCTCCGATTACATAGCTCTGTAGTCTTTGAAGTAGGATGCGGTGATCCAGACGGTCGAAAGCTTTGGACAAGTCCAGATAGATGAAATCAACTCTGACCTTATCATCTGCCACTTTCGTCCAACTACCGCGTGTAATAAGCGGATTGGTGGTGCATGTCCGGTGTTGACGAAAGCCATGCTGTTCCGTTGCCAATAAGTTGTATTTTCCAGGTGGTCCATTAAAGCCTCAGCGACAACCGCTTCTGTCATCTTTGCGAGCACAAGGAGAAGAATCACTGGGCGATAGTTTGCAGACTCTGAACGGCTACCGCCTTTAAAAATTTGGGTGGTAATCCCGCGCTTCCACATAGTGGGGCCTTGTTATTCCTCAAAACATCTTTGGAAAAAATGTGACAGTGCTTCAGCTAGCTTGTTGGCCACAGCCTTCAGTACCTCCGGGCGGATGTTGTCAGCTCCCGCAGTGAGAGTAACTTCCTTAGCACAATTGATGGGTTGAACAGTACATGTGTAAACAGGGGAGTTGGTAATGTGCATGACATTATGGGACAGATAGAAGCTGCGAGTTCGAAAATTGGGGCGTATTTTAGCCATAGGGCATTAACTGCTTCTTCGGCGCTTTGTACTTTACCGCCTGTCGTGAAAAGTGCAGGGATTCCATGCTTCGCTTTACAAAGATTATTGACATGCCTATGTGGCAGTTTGTTGTTTGTCATGAACCGGCACAGTTGATAAGTTAACTTGGCCTCAGTAACAAGTGCAGTGCAATGGTTGCGATCGGTTAGGAAATTTCCCAAAAACGCTGTGTCGAGGTTAACCTTGTAGGCACGTCATGCTGCATCGCTTATCGCCAGGCATTTTCGAGTCCGGCTCCCTAGAATTGATGCTTAGGCTTATGCCGGGATTATTGTTATATGAACCACAGCAAGCGCTAGCTAAATAATAGGATACGAATTTCATTTGCAACTAAATATACCAAACAATTTACCGTGTTACGTAATACAGTTACATTGTTAAACCCATATAATGTTACATAACATTTTACGCCCCAATGCTGCAAATGAATCTAACGACAAATGCAATTTGCTAATAACGTACGGCAGCTTTTCAACCACTTTAGTTATTTAAATCGGACAAATCCAAGCTTTTTCAGATCGTGTTGTCTTTCAGCTATAAGTACTAATCATCTAAGCTGAAGATATGCGTTTTTACTTTAACTCATGTGGCCTCTAGTTCCTAGGAATAATCTATCGCGATGTAGCGTGCATATATTTTTCCAACCGCCTTACTGTCTAAGGTGAAAAACCCGAAAAGTTAGACTATTGATTCATAAGCCGGAATTGGATTCTTAAGTTGAAAGGGTCAACAAAAGTGGATTATTTAACACAGCGAGTTTTCCTATCTGAGCGTTTCTAAAGTGGTTAACTTTTCACTCCACTGGCTGCGGACCGGAAAGAAATCGATGGAACATTCACGGCGGCTGAGAAGTTTAGAGACCGAATGATCTTTAAACCGCATTATTTGGATCACATCAAGCAAACAAATTTGTAGAGGAGTTCCCCCTTAACGGCCAACAATTTAATTAATCTTTTCCAAACAGTAAGACCTTGCGTCGACTAACTAGAATCCCACTTATTTCATCAGCTATTTTACTACCCTTACTCATTTTTAAGGTTTTACAAAACACACTATTTGAACGCACATGGGGAGGAGAGCTATCCATATAAACCGCTAGCTTTTAGTTGAAGCAAATGGATAAAATTTATCTTTTAATTTTATTAAACAACTGACTAACTGGTCTGCTTACAATCCTTTCTTTATGAATCGATAGTGTTTTATTCCGAAACAAATTTCGGTACTTTTCAATATGGATACGCTATACTTTGGTACACTATCTTTTGGAAACCACCACTTTTAAAGTGCATATATCTTGCGCCTAGAGGACTTAACCCATTTACGCTGACAATTCAGATAAGTCAACTACCAATCCGATAAAGCACCAGACGAACTTTTCGCCCTGTTTGGGCTCGTCAGTGGTGCGCATTCTCGCAAAAATCCTTCCATCCATACGTTATCCCATTTATTTGCAAAATATTTTGCGTGCATTCTGATATAGACAGAAATGGTTTCAAGTTATGCATCTAAAGCACAGGGCGGAAGTCGGTCATGCATCGAAACAATGACAGTAATGACTGAGCATAGCAGTAGTAATTCTCCGCACATTATGGTGCAAAGTTGCTGCGTTGAGTAAGAGTACCATGTTTCACCGCACTACCACATGGGGAATGCACCATCACTTAGTCAACCTCGTTTCACAGCTAGGAACGGTGAAAGTTATGCCGAGTGTTTATGCTCGTTCTTCCGAGAAAGTCAAGTGGCCTTTGGATTCCGCTATCGCAGCCCCGAAATCTAGAAGCAATAGTTCCGAGTATGTGGTTTCACAATCAGTTACAGCCAAGGTATTGTTTTGATATTTTCCATTTTCTTAGTAAGTATAAAACGTGCTTCTCGACGCCTATTCTAGTGCGATTAAATGCGTTTTGCGTCAGCATTTAATGCAAAAATACCACTAACCTGTCGCGAAACCAATAATGTAGCCAACTATAATAAATCCTGTAAAAAATATGGCATTTACCAATGCATGAGACAGGCAAGAAACGGAAGTTTATACTCTGCGAAACCAGTCTCAAAGAGTAATATTGAATTACAAAGTAAGCCATTGAAATTATTAGCAACAACTGAATAATTATCGTATTGCACACGCTGTAACTTATGTTCCAGGTCAGTGGACATCTCTGGCTCCCATAATACAGACACAGAATGAGAGAGGAGAATCGCGCATAAGTTTGCTGAAAGCAGGCCTCAGGGATGGTGATCATTTAATGTGCAGTGTGACGAACGCAGCTACACAGCTTCATCACGATGTTCACCAGAGGAATCTGACCACGGCTGTGACGATCCGAGTTCACAGTAAGTGACGACATTCGTTGCCATCATCGAGCTCATGGAGGAAGCTCTGCTTCTATTTCCATTCAATTTTTTCGCTCTATAAAACTAAACGCATCTTGGAGTTGCATTTATTTATGTAAAGCAACGTGTTTTGTTGTCCAAATAGTTTTTCACCTACCGTTTCATTTTTTCTCACAGTTTAGGGGGCTACAAGGTTATCTTCACAACGTTTAAGCAGGTGCTTGACCATTTCGTTGGTTAGAGTTTATAACCAGAATATCCATGCCTCGGAGAGCTTATATCATGTTTCGGAATTCCTGCTCCTGAATGCTTACTAAACCTTTGCTACTACCATGGATGCCATGAGTTACAGCTCTAAGTAAATAGATAGTGGATTGCAAACCAGTAAACCCACGCTTTCTCCGTGATCACTGAGAAGCGTGTTGAAGAAAAATCAAACAAAGGTAGAGTCAAGTTTCTTATATTGCCACGTTGGATTCAAAAGTGAGGAATTTAGAAGATGCAATGAATATAGCAGTAACTTAGTAGCATTTAGTTGGTAGTAAATGTGACAGATTTCAAAATATTGTCTGCTAGACACCTCCGTTTACAAACTAACTAGGACTGTAATTATGTTGATATTCCAATGGCAACGCACTACGATGCATTGAATGTGGGCCAATTGCAGCAGGAATTGATGAATTCAAGTTTAACCGCAACGAATTTTCATGTTCCGGCTGATATTGCAGATTAGCATAAAATAATGATTTTGCGACTGTTATCCACTGGTCGCGCGTTGTTCTTAAGTTTGAAAATGAGTAGTTTTAGTCATGCTCCGGGTAGGAAAGTGTGCAATAACATATTGGCATCACACAGTAGGTTCTATCATATTTTCCTTTTCATCTTCGCGGGATTCTTAACATTGAATTCCCCTTAATCCTGGCTTGCAACTTGTTTTTTGAAAGTACTGACAAGTTTGCAGCTAACATTTTCAACAAATCAAATGCCAGTCTATTTACTTTGTGTCATCAGGAACGCTAGTCACGTTTCCTCTGTTTTGCGAACGATGACGTTAGACATTCCGATGTCGTCATTGGCGGATATGATTACAGTCTATACGATCACAATAGTAGCACTGAAGCTGATTTCTGTTAACATCAACTTAGAACCTAACTGTTAGTTATATTTTTGTACCACACTTTGAGTTTCTACACGCTATAACAAACAATACCCATGCTCATCTGTTTCCGAATTATCCCCATGGATATTTGACACTATTGCTTAGTTGGAACTATGCAACCATTGTGATCTTGCCGTCAATGTTTACCGTCGGCCTAGGTTATTTTGTGTGCCTGTCGCCGAGAGTTTGTACACTACCAATACTGTCATACCGAGCAAGCGCATTTACTTTACTCACCGTCTGCTGACTCGCATCATACGAGTTGCGTGAGTGTCAAAACAGAAAAACCAAGCTGAAGTTAGTGGCGAATGAATACGAAATTCAATTCTTGGAAACGCGTTAAGAGACTGGAATGTCATTCATATGGCTATGATTGGTTGATTACCTTCGTGAATGTCACCAATATTTTGCAACCCACTAAATTCCCAAGGAAAATTAATTTTGTTTCTTAATAACTAATTGGTAGATGATGTCGATACTCAGTATTTCTACCAAAAAACTTCCAAGTAAAAACGAATTTTTACTAGCTACGCAATGCTGTCATGTTGTGAATGCTACACTAATCGTCTGGAAGCAAACAATACAAGTAGACTGCTTTCTTCCCTTTACCATCTGTATCATTTGACCATGGGACGTGTCATTAAAGTTATGCATAAATTCCTGATAACGTCTCAAAAAAGAATCGTATTTCTCCTCACGTAGTTATGTTCAAAATTATGGTACTGTAGACGGTGTGCGAATAGATGTCAAGTACCCAAGCAGTGGCTTTCAAAGCTGGCCTCTTATAGGTAACACGTTGATACTCGAAACCACTTTTATTGCTTGTGTGGATCAAGGGAATATTACATAACGCCAAGGTATTTTCAACCATTTCTAGTAAATATAAATGATATCAAATGATGAAACAATGCAGACTGCGATTACAATATATCTCAGATTACGTTGCATTTCTGGCTAGTTCGATTCATTCAGTCTTCGTCAGCCCTGTTATAATCAAATAGCATTCGCAGTCATTCTAGTTACATTAACCGCAACATATTACAACACACATTTCAGTTACTGTGTTTACCACATTTAACCAGTCCATCGTTGGGACGAAATCTAAAAATGTATATTACCCATCAGCTCGTTTTGCCCCATTGCGTCACTTGCAGCAACCTCATACCACAAACTTTTGTTGTAAAGCCACCTGAAGTATTCTGTTTTCTTCTGTGTAATGCATTACCTCCGACTCTTTGATTAAACCACTAGCTCCACCTGGACCACCACAAATTATCAGCCCTGAGCCAAATCGTGAATACATCGAAGGCGAAGAATTGAAAGCAGTTTGCGTGGCGTCACCACCAGGCAATCCGTTCGGTGGTTTGTTTTGGCGTTGGTTGCTTCAACCTTCACAAGTAAATGATCCAACTGTTGGCAGGATTAGTGGATTGGGAGGCAAAGGTGGAGCTAGATTGGGTGACTACAGCTCAGTTGAAAATTACCTTCAGACTTTAGACAACACGGAACAGCATGGCCAGAGAAGTGAGCCCTACCCGGTGGATTTAATCTCCGAGGACGTCCAACCACTTCACTACACACTCAGCAAGGAGAAGGACCGACTTGTAAACACTTTGATATTCCCCCGAATAAGCCGAAGATATCATGCTTCCAAACTGGTTTGTGAGACAGGTCATCCAGTCGGCACGGCTCATCATACCACCGTTAATATTCAAGTTAGATGTACGTCACAAGTCAGTAGTATTAACTTCATGGATCCCTGTTGTACTCGAAGGTTTGGTGAACTTTTACATCCAGTCTAATGCGTCCTGTTTGCTAGTTATCCTACTAACAATTTTAGAACAATGGTTCTGGTTATTTGCAGCAACTACGTGCCTCAGCGTGATACTCTGGTGCGACACGAGTCCGCTGTGTCGAAGCAGTGCGGATTGTTGATGCAAAGGTGATAGCTGATCCTTGGAACAACCGTCTTGCCAGGATTTTTATCAGTATCTATCAGTCTACTTCACTTCCTACCTTCTTATTTGACAAACTTCAAGCTCGTCATCACGCACCGAAGCCCCTTGCCATTTCACTTAGCTTGCATTGTCGTTCGATGGTCCCGTCTTTCATATTGGTAGAACATTATTCTAACGTTTAGGTGCGCATCATGCCATCTTATTTTCTTTTAAACCATGCTATGAAGTTACCTTGTCGCTGCAATCAGTTGAATGATGAAGCAAAGGATTGCAGTCATCCCATTAGATCAAGTTACTTGGCCAATTCAAGTGGACCTTAATGACGAACTGCGCCCATCGTTTGAACAGCCTGTTGTAACTTTCCGGGGGTTATTGAGAGCTTTTAAGATTACACACACTAGGTTGGCTGTCCACCATCTCAGTGTGGTTGAAACTTTTCTACTACACTCCATTAATTTGCTCTGATAAAAGAAAACGTGTACCGTTCCACACGAGTCATTTGAGCTATTTTGGTTTAATAAAAACTAAGCACCTAACACCAAACTAACCGTTGGTTAGGTCCATAATTTTCCATATGAAGCGTTTGGTTCGCCTAATGCATCGTGGATACACTGTCTAGTGCAAATGTACTCATCAAAGCGACAGAAAGGGTTTGCGCTAGAAGCAAGCAGCCGGGTGCTTCACGGTAAAGGAAATTACTCCACTAAGACAAATCGAGCATAAATTGCACAGTTTGACAGAAATTCAATTAAGCTGTCAAGGAATGTAGATACCAAACGAACAGGACAGGTTGCTTAGACTTTGACTTTGCTAAGGACAAAAGCAGTTAATAACTTACTCTATTTTCAGAAAACATTTTGCGCGGGATTCACGGAACCAACAGCTTACCAGAAACACTCTAGTTAATAATAATAATAACAATACTAATAATACGTATATTTCTCTTAATGACAGAAACTGTGTCTATAGCAACACAGCTTAATTTGTACAGAAGTACCATGCTCTTGCATGGCTGACCTGCCAAGGTGGTATTTTGCGATATGCGTTTCATGTAGAAACGTTCTGGCGGATGGTTGAGGCCAAAGCCTGGTGATGAAGACATTGGCGTCTAAATAATCTTGGGCCCCTTTTGTAATAACTCCTTGATGGACTTTTTCCATGTGAATATAGTGATTATGATAGCTAACTCAAGGGAACTGGAGAGTCTGCTACTAAATGTTGCCACCTTGTCATACGGTCTGGGTGTTATTGGTAGTTTATTCCACAGATAGCTGTATCTGACCAGGAAGAAATTAGATCAGACGTTCGTTCTAGCCTTCGGTATATTCAGTATAAAATTTTTGTTGCGATGCACTTGAGTTGAGCAATGTTGTAAACTGAGTGTAGGCAGGTTGGAATAGGTATTTTTGTGTAACATGTTGAAAGCAGCAACAAGTTGTGCTTCAATCGTCGCATCCAAAGTGGTTCAAGTTGAAGATCATTGCAACGTTCTCGATAACGCATTGCAATGTGTTTATCAATCAGATGTTTAGCAAATGACCTCTGTAGGTTCTCCACAGCAATTCTGTCATTCTATCTCATATTGCCGTATAGGATGCTGTAGTATTCGAGGATGGGGCAAGTGAATAGCTTTAAAACCTCAAGTCGAAGAAGTTCTACAGAAACCTTTCTACTTGCTCTTAAATACAATCTCAATATCAGTATCTAGAATGAGTTGTATAGATCTTGTTTGATATATTACACATCGGTTGTCTGGCTGGTGCTATTTGGTATTGCGTCTATTCGGAGAAATCGAGCGTAGATGAGTACAATACGCACTTCTGCTCAAGTAATCGGGATACGCGGCTTAAGGCTTTGCGTTGTCTTAAAGGGAATTTTAGTTCGCTCACCGCTCCCTGTTGCCGTGCGTACCCAGTATTATAAAGGCATAAGTGACGCTACCCACTAATCCTTCGCTGTCTATCTGTAGTTTCTCAGTCATCTTTCCTGTCAGTCCTTAGGATGAGATGTAGTACTCTAGTAAGTCTATCCGGAGGACACGACAACCACGCGAGTTGGCTTTGAGACGCGTATCATACGTTTCTATCAGCAGATGTTTTAGGGCGTTGGCATCCGGGGAGCCTTAGTCACAAATTTCACGCCAACACGTTAAATACTTCACCACCGCTAATTAGAACCACCAGTAGTAAATGAGCCAACTTACGCCTTGAAGACTGGAGGCAACCAACCACTGTGGCTTTAATTGTTCACTTTTGCAATGAACACCTCTAGCAAGTACTCGTGGTGAGCGAGACTACGCCACAATGACATGATGTATTTGATCGCGATAAAAAAGAGCCTAGAACACTTCACCGTCTGCCTATCTTGTGCTGTATAAGTGACAACTAAGATCTTGTTTTTGCATTCAAATGCATCAATGTCTTTAGCCAACATGTTCAACGCAAATCTTAGGTGGTTATAAGTTTATTTCCATCATTGAACAGTTGGACTCGAAGTACATGGAGAATTACTCATGAACTCTTTATGAAAACTAGTGAGGTCACATACTAGTTGAATAGGAGAGCAAATAGAAGTGATGCAGTCACTGGGAAACGGTCATAAACTATAAATTTTGTATTTTAGTATTAACTTATACGATAATCGGTCACTGCATTGTTGCCACTGCCATAAATTGGGTGGATAAACAATAGCCAATTTTCCTATTTCATTTACAATAGACAACAAAAGAGTTCCTATCTAAACTCCTATTATGTTTACGTCGATCAACGGGATGGAAGCGCGTTGCAATCAGCACATTTTATTTGCTTCAAAACTGAGGTAGAACAGTACAGTAATTTCGGCCCGTGTAACCAGTAAACATTGCACAGAAATTAGCCGGGGAACAGTAATGGTGTACCTATTTATGCCAGTCAAAAACCACTTAGCTTCGTCAAGAGGAAGACATTTAGCCATTGAGCGAGTATGAACGGAAACGGAGTAGTCAACGTGTACCACTTGATTTCCGCACCCTTGAGAGAAATTAAAGCTTCCACAATCAAGCAAATGCAAAGACACAGACAAGCAATAGGATCAATTATCAACCAAGTAGTGGAAAGGCGCATGCTTCGCGCATCAGAGTAGAGCTAGACCAGTTACTACCCCTCTCAAATAAACAGTTCGTTGCATTACCCGGGACATTCATAGCGAAGAACATCGGAAATTAAATTGGAACGAATGACTAGAGCAAGCCATAGCAACTAGTGTGTAACGCCTCTCTAATAGATGGGGTATTTGGGCACGAACTTGCGGTGATTTATCAAAAGTGAATTGGCGCATTACATTGACCAAAACACGTCTGTTTATCTGGTATAGAAGTCAATGAGCTCAAAACAGCGACAGCGGTCAACGACAGTCGAGTTAATTGAAACAAATTTCCGTACAAAAGCCGTGTTTCATGCACCGTATTAAGGGATGAATTTTACTAGTAAAACCTACCACATGTTTGTCAGATAGAAGTGAACGCAGAACCGCAAGGTTCACCATAACTGGTCAGCCTCAGTACTTCAGTTTCCAGCCTCTGACTGTGCAGCCACTTTTAGTTTAAATCGGATATATAAGAAATGCGGGAAAAAATTACGCTTTGTTGATGTCGCCTTGATGGTTTCGTATTCCGGTTGTCCTGTACCTTCGCCTCACCACATTTGGTGAGACGCATTAACAGCCATCTAACGTCGCGAAGGTAAGACCATGTTAGTTTACTTCCTAAATCCAAGTGACAGTCAACCAGCTTAACTAGAACACCGTTATATATGCCTTAAATAGGATTGCCAGCCAAAGCATAAAATCTTCTGTCGTCCAGCCTATAGTGTACTCCGAAATGGGTTTGTCAGTTGTTCATCCACTAACATTCTTCTTCTTGTGTATCCTCAAGTTTTTGATGTTCCATCATGTTGGTTGCAATAGTAAGTCAGCGCAAGAGTATTCCCGCATACAAGCTTATGTGGGCCATCCTTATACTGGCTTGCTGCTTAGAAACGCATCTTGCACAAGCGCAATTCGTAACTTGCGAATGACAATTAAATTTTATTTGTGTATGAAATGCTATTACTCCACCCTTCTCCAGCTCACGCACAGGCATCCACGGCATACTCGCGTCCAATTTTCTTTCAGATCCACCCACAAACGTGTCAATCAGTGTAGAGGGTGGTGAAGTGCGGGAGGAGATAGTTGGCGGTCGAAAGGAGTACGTGGTATATGGTAGAGCGGGAGAAACGAAAACGTTGGTCTGTCGGACCAGCGCTTACTACAAACGGGCTATCATTAAGTGGATTACACAGTCCTCCGACATGGATTTCACAAAGCCACCGAGACATTTATCTGGGCAAACCAAAACGATGCCGACTCCAGATGGTGAAAGCTGGTTTCAAGAATCCAGAGTGAATGTAAAAATTTCCGAAGAAGACGATCGAGGCTACATTGATTGTCGGGTGTGGGGCGAGGGGGACGTGCGCGTGGATGCAAGAGTCCGTTTAGACATAATCTGTAAGTTCCCGTACTGGTTTACACATGCTCACCGATTAATTGCCCTTTGATCCATTACCGGGTTTTGTAAACAAGTGTTGCATAAGTTATTGAGGTAGGGCAGACATGATTGCGCAGGTGGAAAGCAGCCTAGATCCTTTGCCATGGTGCCTGCATGTTCTTTCATCTGAGCTACTAAAGTGAATAATTCAAAACTGTTCAATCATGCGTCCCTCAATGCTCATCAGTGGATAACAAACGCAAATCTTAGCAAAAATGGGTCACCTTTGGCATTTTCAGCCTACCGTTAGTGTAAATTAATCAGATTTGGCAGTAAACACTTGGTAGGCGGCATACTTCCAATGTATAGACTTCATGGTTATAATACCTGAATTTACTTCGATATAGCTCGTTCTCAAATGTTACTTTATTCTACTCCAATAATAGACATACACCTGGAAAGCCACAACTGGGGTAGACAAATATCATGAAGGAAGATTTATATTATCCAAAAATGGTAGTCTATATGCACTGACATATTATGTGTTTATGGATAAACCTTTAGCAAAAACGTGATCCATGTTCTGTGGTAGACTCCAAACTAGTGCTTATTGTTCAGTATTAGCCAAAGTAAATTTGTAGGCCCAATTTGCCAGGAGAATATCAACTATTGACCGATATTACACCATGTAGTTTCCAGCATTTCAAAGCTCGACTATGCTATTGTTAGGATAAATTTGGGTCAAAAAGATGTTAACAAGTCTACTAAAGAGCACGCTGTGCAAAACCTTGCGCAGGTAAGCGCAAAATAATTTTGCATGCGTCCTTACGTTATTACCGACTTTCGACGAATCGATGCCCAAAAAGGAAATGTTTTTTGTGATTAGGATGACCAAAATTTATATAGAGTGACAGCAGTGAATTGCACCATTTGCTCAGCAAATATTCAAAAATCTTTCGGTGAGCACACATCAATGTCGTTTTGGCATCCGATAGAGGACAAGAATACAAGCCATTGACCACATGCCCCATGCTGAGAGTGATGCTGCATCCATAATGCCACTTCACCACAGTTGGGCTAAACCAACATCCCCTTAAACCAGGTCTTTTTAAGCTGGATAAATTTCAATCCCATTTATTTGGTTTGTCCGGCCTACCCGAAAAATCTATTAACTTACACACGTTGCTTACGCTAACTGCACTTCTCTTCGTTAACTTTATTGTGTTTGTAGTACTTTTTTGTAACTTTTGGACAATTTGTATATATCGCGGATGAGCTGCTAACCAACTTATTTCATATGCTAATTTAGGGAAGAGTTATGGCTGCATTGTTGTATTCTTTAACAGATATATTTTATTTGATAGTGGTATTTCAACGGATTGGCTGTTGTTTGACATCCCCGGTGTGGCTACTCTTGATGTGTGTGTTGACAAGGTGCCCACCTGTCGTAATAGACACTACCTCGTCCATAGTGCCTCCAGGAGACAGTTGGTCGTTGCCGAAGGGGACGGGGTGCATGGTCCTTGTGGCCGTGTTAGGCTCGAAGAGTAGTTCCATGCACTCAGTGTGGAGCGGACTACGGTCCAGCCACCGCCTTGTGTGCGCTTGATTTCCCAAATACAGCGTGCTTGTGTTTGCCTGTGAACGAGTGTGGGGCGGCTCCGTTGATGAAACGTGGCTCCCATCCACATGCGTCCCGGTCTTATTCCTTCGGGTTTACATTGGATATGGGATGTGTCTGATTGGAGCTGTGGGGGGCGGGGGTGCAGCGAAAGCCACACATGGTCCCTCTGTAGGCGCAGGGGGTTCTGTGTCTGGGCACGGTGACAGGCAAATCCGAAACCGGATGCTGCCAACCATATCATCACCATCATCATCAATGCACGTTATTTAACTGTGAGAAACACACCTCAGTTAACATGCCGCAATACAACAAAATAAGACTAGTGATTTACGCTATAAAAGAAGTCCAAGCAAGTAATATGATGTTAAATAGTATATTATGCGTTTTATATGAGATTGGGCTTGCGGTGGGAACCTAAAGAGAAGGGGATAGACAAAGATGTTCACAACACAAACGACATTGGGGTCGGCTCTTCGCCAAAGCAACAAGTGTCCAACCAAACTTGTTCATCGTCCCTAGGATCCCAGCCAGGTAGTCAGGATGCACCAACCGACGCCAACTTTGAGGTTAAGGGTTTTCATTTCTCTCAACCAAGCAATCGTTTGGCATCCTCTCCTGTTCCAACCGCGCCCACAACGCGCAAACAATGCACGTCGTGGGAGTCGGTGTGCTGGCATGCGCAACACGTGGTCCAGACATCGGAGCCTGATGCGTGATATAATGGTGCTGAGCGGTTCACTCGCTCTTCCTGCACCAAATACGCGACGTCGAACAAGCTCATTGCTCACGCCGTGCTCCCATCAGACATGAGCTAAGCTGCGAAGGCAGTGTTGATCGAATGTGACCTGATGAGCCAGGTTTCACAACCATATAGGGGGTTGGACAGACGGCTGCGTTATAAACTCTGCCCTTCAATAGCGTCTCCACCACAGGCGGCGGCGATTGGCAAAAGCACCTCGAGCTTTTGCTATACTGTTCGTAACCACATCTTCGATCCCACAGGCGCTAATATAGCTGTCCAGGTACTTGAATTCCTGAACGACTTCTAGCAGATCACCAACAAGCGTTAGCGCAGGGTTGGGTCCCTGCCCATCTTTGAGAAGTAGTTTGCATTTCGATAGGGCAAAGCGTAGCCCAAAACGATTGACAGCCAGTGCTAATCGGTCCAGTGCTGCTTGGCATGTTTGGAAGCTGTCACAGATTTGGAAAATATCCTCCGCGTACTCCAAATCAAGGAGTCGTTCACCACGAAGTAGCTTCACACCTTCAAGGTCGTGTCCAGCGAATGCTGTTTCCATGACTTCAGCAACAGCGAGGTTGAAGAGGAAAGTCGACAGCGGGCATCCTTGTCTCACACCGCTGGTTATATTGAAAGATGGCGACAATCTGCCATAAACCCTAACTCAGCCCGAACTATGCGCGTACAGCGATTTGATATTGTTTACATGTTTATCGGGCACACCTTTTCTCAGCAGACCGTCCCAAAGTGCACATCGATCGACCATATGGAAGACACTTCTTATGTCAAGAAACCCTACTACGTTGGGTCACCAATAAACATGGCGGTGCTCCAACAACTGACGCAAGGGAAGATGTGGTTGATGCAGCCCGGACCTCGACGAAACCCGGCTTGTTCTTCACGGATCGGTGGGGAACGACAAGGGAAAGCAAATTAAAGGCATTTTCGATCAGACTGATCCCTCTGTGATTGCCGCGTTCCGAAATGGGGGCCTCCCTTGAAAATTGGGGACAATGATAGAGCGGCTCCAGTATGTCACGACAGTTTCTTGCTCCAACTAGCAATTCGTGTAAAACATCTACTAAAGCAGGTCCCCTGAATTTAAACAGGGCTGGGGAATTCTCTCTGCCCATGCGGCCTCATGCAATTTCAACTATCTCATCTCACGTTTGACTTCTACGCGTGAGGTCGGAACCAAAGAGACGGCCCAGGGCGCTCACTACTCGAAAAGGAAAGCGAGAATTTAGGTTGGTTATATTGCCTTGCAAAGTGTTCGGACAAACGCTCTATGCGTGGTGCGCAATTCCTGTAGTATTACTTTGCTAACGAGCGTGCATCATAAGATGCGATAATACAGTAGAACGTCCTAAGTTGACAACCTCTGTATGTAGACCACTTATATAAGTTCACCGATTTTTCATGTATCGAACATTCACCATGCAAATCTTATGGAACCTGGCTTCTGTATGTTGACCACACTTGTAAGTTATATGTCGGTCGCTTGGACCATAACCGTCACCACTAATTTAATCTCTACAACTTGAGCAACTGAAGGTTTGCAGTACAATGGTCGCTGATCGTTTGTCCAAGCAACAAACTGTGTGTAGCGGGATTTTGTAATGAGCCATATTCTTCTGATTCGCAATAACTGCTTCGCAGATGTTGAACGATACAGCATGTTCTCTGGCTGTGTGTGTGCGCACCTGCTTCTGTCCGCCTCCCCAAGTTTTTTACGCGCATCGGTACTTACCTAGTACAATGCGTCCACACTGCTCCGCATCCACAAATTCATCTTGAGTGCTTTTTATGTGAAATCTTTCCACACACGAGTAGGCATCAAGCCTACTTGGGAACATATGCCCACACACTTTACAGGTCACAATCAGCAGTTTGAGGGCTCAGGCATCACTACGGAAAGGTGGACTGGAACGACAACTTTCCAACCCGAATGCCGTATTCGGCTGAGCCATTCGTGACTCTTCCACTTCAAGGTTACATCAGTTAGTTAATTTGCCCCTCGTCGTAGGTGGTGCAATTGTGACGGGTAAGGCCTCGGTACAGGAGGAATGAAAGACTCAGCTACTTATTACCATTGACGGATCCACTCTATATGGGACTCCAACGCATCCAACGACTCACCCATGGCTTCGACAACCTGCACGCGTCTTACCGCGCCTAATTATCAGAGCAATTCAAATATGCGCAGGCGTCCTCACTACAAAAGTCAGACGCGCCAGTGGCAGACCACCGCGTTCTCCATCCGATCTCAATTGCTGCGGTCCATGTGGGCAACACGGGTGAATATCACATGTGCTACAGTTTTGCATTGTAACCCATCATGCACACTGCAAACGACACAATGACATTGCCAACCAGGTTGCAACTATTCTACGCCGTTCTAGAGCTACAGTCATTCCAGAAACACGCATCTTCATGCCAACGACCTACAGCAAGCCAGATTTTCTCATCAACCGGGACACCACTATCTATGTGACGGATATTACTATCTGTGACTCACACCGGATGGTCCAATCTTACCAAAACATAATTGATATATACGGCGTCGGTGATCACGTAACAGTCATCAGAAACTGCTCACAAACTGCACTCCCGGCAATCGCCCTTATTGTACACTATCCCGCGTCAGCAAAACACCTGTTGTCATTGGGACTCTCGAGTTTGCATATTTCCGATCTGTGCATCTCCACCATCCAGGGAACCATTAGTGCGCATGCTGTTTATATGTGAGGTTTAGCTCACCAAGCAAAATCATTAAACTAACAAAAACCGAATGGTACTGGGCGTACGGTTCCTGCTCGAGTTCCACGAGCTTCCATTCAGCGATTGTCGTAATATTAAGCTGGGGCATTCGTCCCACTTTGACAAATTTCTATGCTGGTCATTTCTCGAGGCATACATTCCTTTGCCGAAAATACATGTTTATCAATTAACCAATTCTAAGCTAACCCGTTCAACACCTGTTTATTAGGTTCTTGGATGGGAGTAACATTAACTTTCACCTCCACTAATCGTAAAATGCTATTCCACGCTATTTGGTATCTGTCTGAGAGTGCAAACAATTAAGGTTTGTGACTGAATGTAATTGGCTCTCTGTAAATAACACACAAGATCTTGGATCCACTTCGTGTTTTGAGCAATTCGGAATCGGCTATAACGCCTATCGAAGCATTATGGCCCAAAGGAAAGACCTCAAAGCGTTACCGCTGAAAGAGAAGATTAACCTGCTACATTTTCTGGAAAGCAGCAGCCAAGGAAGCACGGTAGGCGGTGTTAGCAAGACAAAAGTTAGGAACATCCAACGACACGACCATGAGTATTTGGTGAGATACAATAATTAAAAAATGGTAATTTGTCAGCTGTACACCGTAACGGTGCTTCGCTGCCAGCGTGACCACCACCAGTCGCGCGCGGGCTGAGTATACCGCGAGGACGCCCACCCCTACGCGGATTCGAACCGGTGACCTCATGGTTGCAAAGCAAACGTGCAGACCACTCGGCCACCGGCCGACGAGATACAATAATGAAAGAGAAGATCTACAGCAGAGGAGGCGGAAAACTTCACACGATGAAGTCAGTGAAGCTACGCTGCTCTGGCTCATACAACTGGGAACAGTTAATGCTCGAATCTCCGGCCGATGATTCACACAATTGCTAAAAAGTTTTCAGGAGAATTTGGCGTTGCACATTTTCAAGCATCCAATGGTTATTTCGTGTAATTTAAAATGTGACACCACATTTAGCAAAGAGTTTTATGTGCTGAATTCAGTGCATTACCTGAAAAGTTTGTTCAAGAATTTACCACTAAATTTCCCATCTTCAGCATGGGTTTCAGTAATGATGACATTGTTAACGCTGACGAGTGCGATCTCTTTTATAAAACGATGCCTGTCAGGAGCCTTGTTATAAAGTGTGGCAAATGTAAGAGTGGAAAGCATTCCAAAGAACTGTTTACACTTATGCTGTGCGCTAGCTCAAATGGAGAGTGAAGCTAAAATAGTTGGTCGTTGGTAAGTCAGTTAGAATATGTGTGTTAAAAAATCTGAGTCTTGCAGACCTTCCAGTCACTTGGAGATCCAGCAAATCTGCATGGACGACTGCTGCCATATTTGACGAGTGGAAAACCGACCGAAAACTGATGAAGCAAAAACGATTCATTCTACTGACAGTGGATAAGTGTCCCAGTCATACCCATGTCGATTACCCCATGAACATTGCACGAACATTTCTTCATCGAATAATGATCTCAAAAATTCACCCTCTGGACCAAGGAATTAGCGAAATACTCAGAACGCAGTACTGAGCTCAGCTCATGTAATGGGTTATAGCAAAAAGGAAACCCAGGGGGGCAAGCACTTCATCTACTGCTTCAGTTGATGTTGTTTTTGACAAGTTCCGTTTGGCACAAAGTTTAGCCAGTAACAATACGGAAGCAGTTTGCGAAAGCTGGATTTGTTCAAACTCTCAAACAATACGCTGTTGGGTTAATAGACATGTCATCCCCCATTACAGATTTTTAGGAAATAGATTTTCAAGCTTTTGTTAAAATGGATGATGATTTGACAATCTGCACTGAACCAGATCCAGATGGCATTTTCAAAGAGATAATGACTGGTACACTCCTACGGGAACAAACCAGAGGCGCCTGATGATGAACAAGACCTAAGTGAAGATGACAGGAACTCCAAAAGCGACTGATGTCTGGCATCTTTTAATGCATTTAAATTCAGGGGCTGTGGAAAAATGTCCGAGCATGCTGAGTAATCTAGCTTGTGCTTAAAGCGCAGCTTTCAGTTACCTTTATGACAAGAGAAAGAAACAGACAAAATTGACTTTTTCTTCAAAAAATGATTCAAATTACAAAGTGCACGCTTGTTTTTTTATTTCTTATAAACACTATGTTTGAACTGTTTGTACCGTTACGGGGTTTTATGTGAAAATATAAGGTCATATTATGCTACTGACAACGGAAAAGTAGGTTACATTAAGTTTTGGCATGGAACCTCCCCACTTGGCCACCTCTGTGTTAAGCACTTTGGTCTAGTTCCTTAGGTGGTCAACTTACTGAGGTTCTACTGTACGTCTAACTTAAAAAGGAGGTTCTTCCGACGCGACTAACTAACGACCAGTAAGTTCCCTTCCAGTTCTCTCGAAAGGTATGGAAACTATGGAGGTCAATTGCTTCCA
>OX104064.1:195451731-195491369 GCA_944474145.2 Dicrocoelium dendriticum | reverse complement strand
AATTATGGATCCAACTAGCTGTATATACCGATATGTTTCACTCGCCCTCTGCCTGCGTTTTCGCCTGGTCCTTTTGTTTGCAGAATATACGTTTTGTCCCTGAAGGACCGACTTTTTACATGGTGTCAGAGAAGGAGAAGAACATTAGTACCACCCAGACGATGATTGGAGCTGCACCGGCTATTCAAATGCCTGCCCCGCTGAACATGGATGAACGCAGTTTGGCAAGCAACGCGTTTGGGGAAGAGCAAATGGATGGATTTCTGCACTTTATCTCGTCTGGACAAACAACTGATGGCGTACCGCTTGGCCATGTTTCGACACGCAGCAGGAGATGATGCGCGCCGCGTGCTAGAAACATTGTGTTACGACAAGAGCGAAGATGCCAACAATCTGGAGACAGTTCTTGAGAAGTTCAGTGAATACTGCGAAGGATAAACAAACGAGACATTTTAACGCTACCTCTTCTTTTCGCGGAACAGGCAGCAAGGTGAATACATTGACACGTACGTCACTGAGCTAAAGATTTTGGCCCGATCCTGCAGTTTCTGTAAATGCATGGCGGTCAGTCTCTTACGGGACCGCATTGTTCTTGGGATGAATGACGAAGGTTTGACGAAGCGACTGTTACGAAAGCGCAACCTATCTCTGCAGCAACGTATCGACATCTGTAACAGTGAGTCCTCCACTGTCTATCAGTTCCAGCAGATGACAATCACAGGTGCTTCAGTTGTGCGCCGTTTCCAGGAGCAAAACTACGAGGGCCACGACCGCGTGACAGGAGCCCTGCAACTTCTGTGCAACACGACAGCCGAGGAACCGCGAACAGTGTCCGGCGTGGTGCCGTATTTGTGTCAAATGTGGGAAGCACAATCACTTTGCCCGCTGCTGTCAGTCGACAGATGGCAGTGCACTCGTTCCAGACAAATCAACAGAAGACACCGAACAATCGACTGGTAACGTGTCTCAGAAAGCGTCGCAGAAGTGTGTCTATGCAAGTCTTCTGATCAAGGAACGGTCTGCGCGATTCCAGTTAGACACAGGCGCGACGATCAATATTTGGCCCAGAAAGCACCGCCGCAGCGTGCATATTCAATCGGATCAAGATTATTTGCGCATGTAGAATGGTTCCAGACTCAAGTCAATGGACTCAGAGACAATTGAAGTGGTCAATCCGAGAGACGGTGTTTCGCATTGTCTGCAATTCGTGATTGTGGATGAGGATCTCGCGCCGATTCTCGGCATTGATTCGATTTTATCTCTTGGCTTTGTCATTTTTAACCATGCTCGTTTTGTGTACGCTTGTCAGAGTGAGGCCGATGTTAGTGACCTGTATCCGTCTGTGTTTAGTCCGGGTTAAGGGGAATTCGAGGGTACCGCTCACCTGTCGTTAGATCCTTTGGTAGGCCCGATTGCGTTACCTGCTAGGAAAGTCCCAGTTGCGCTAAGTGACCGATTTGCCGCGGCATCGAACAATCTTGTTATGCAGGGTGTGACTGTAATGGTTGATGAGCCAACAGACTGGGTTAGCCAGGTCGCAATCATTACGAAGAAAAATGACGAAATACGCGTATGTATAGACCCGAAGCCACTGAATGAGGCCCTGCGTAGAGCACATCATGCTCTACCGACGTTAGAAGATATTTTACCACGTTTGACAAAAGCTACGTTTTTCACGAAAGTAGACCTTTCTCCCGCATTCTGGCACGTTGTTCTGGACGACGAATCCAGTTCCCTCACCACATTTGCTACACCGTTCGGACGTTATCGTTGGCTGCGACTACCGTTTGGCCTGAAGGTGGCTAGCGAAATTTTCCAAAAGCGTTTGGTGCAAACAATAGATGATTTAGATGGCGTAACCTGTTTGGCAGATGACGTTCTGATTTACGGTTTTACCGAAGAAGAGCATGGCACTAAGCTATACCGGTTCCTGAGGCGCTGCGTGCAAAAGAACATCAAGCTAAAACGCGAGAAAGTAGAGCTGCGGAAAGAAGAGGTGATTTTCCATGGGCATGTGTTAACATCCGACGGAATCAGGGCGGACCCAGGGAAGATTAAGTCAATACAAGGGATGCCGTCCCCTAACGATGTGAAGGCAGTCCATCGCCTAAACAGTATGGTGAATTATTTAAGCCGGTTCCTACCAGGCCTCGCTGATGTCATGACTCCGATTAGGCAGTTAACTCACAAAGGAGTAAATTGGAGCTGGAGGAAGGAACAGGATTTGGCTTTCGCAACCATTAAGAACCTTATCAGTAATGCGCCCGTACTCGGATATTACGATCCAGCACAACCATTGGAGGTACAGTGTGATAGTAGCCAGAGTGGAATAGGTGCTGTTCTGTTGCAGAACGGAAGACCTTTGGATTTCCGCAGTCGAGCACTCACAGAGGCCGAGAAGCGGTACGCACAGATCGAGAAAGAGATGCTGGCAGTGGTCTATGCCATGGAGCGTTTCAATGATTATACTTTTGGAAGGAAGACAACCGTGTACACTGATCATAAGCCGCTGGTGTCGATAGCCACTAAACCACTGAATAACGTTCCTCGCCGTCTGCAGCGTATGCTTATCCGGCTCCAAAAGTATGACATTGACATTGTGTACACACCTGGAAAGAAAGATGTTCATCGCGGACACCCTGTCGAGAGCACATCCGTCGTGGCCGAACATCATCTAGCAGAGATCGAGACAGTTAGCATGGTGCAGCATCTGACAGTGACAGAAAACCGTTTGAAAGACACAAGGCGTTTCACGGAGGAAGACCAAACTTTTGCAGCTATGCGAGACGTTATCCTCAATGGGTGGCCAAAAACAAAGAAGCAGCTTCCGAAGGAATTAACACCCTACTTCAATTTTCGGGACGAACTCACTGTCTGTGACGGTCTGTTGTTCAAGGGAAGTCGAATCCTAATCCCTTCTTCTCACCGAAAGGAAATGCTGGAGCATGTCCATCGCGCTCACCCGGGTGCAAATTACACCATTAATCGAGCAAGAGAACTGATGTTCTGGCCAGGAATGACAGGTCAGATCAAGGATCATGTGTCTAACTGTGAGGCGTGCCGTTCACACGACATACGGCAAAAGAAGGAACCGATGATGCTGCATGATGTTCCGGACCGACCGTGGCAAAAGGTAGCAGTGGATCTATTCTGGGACAACGGAAAGGCTTACTTACTCACGGTGGACTACTATAGTGATTACTTTGAAATCGATTTACTCACCACCACGACCACGGAGGCAGTAATCAACAAACTCAGATGTCAATTCGCACGGCACGGGGTACCGGAGGAGCTAGTCTCGGACAACGGTCCCCAGTTCAGCAGCAGGGCATTCCAGGCTTTCGCAACCAAATGGGAATTCGCACACTGGTAAACCAGTCCCTATCACAGTCAATCAAATGGGAAGGCAGAGTCGGCAGCGAAGCAAGCCAAGCGACTATTAGCGAAGGCTAGAGATACTCGGGAGGACCCATACCTCATGCTGCTGGAGAGTCGCAACACTCCTTCAACGGATATCGGCCTGAGCCCAGTGCAGCGCCTATACAGTCGAAGGACCAGAACTGTGATGCCTGCATCCGCAACACTTCTGCGCCCTGTCACGCCACAACTTGAGAAAGTACAGAACAGTTTGAAAAGGCGAATGGCTACTCAGAAACGGTACTACGACAACGGCGCACGGGAATTACCTGAGCTGACAGTGGGGGAAGAAGTATGGGTTGAACTAATTCCCGATGGACATGAGCCATGGAAAAAAGGAGTCGTGGCTGCGAAAGTCGGTGAAAGGTCATACGAAGTAAATGTTGGAGGGAAGAAGCTGAGAAGAAACCGAGTACAGCTGAGGAGATGTCCGAGGCGACAGCATGAATCAGGGAGAGAGCGTTATACTGCGTGCGGCAATGAGGCGACATCGGCAGATCCAACAAAGAGGACGCTGAGTGGTAAAGTGTATGGACTATTTAGCAAAGTACAGCAGCAAGAACATGAAAAAAGGGAGGATGTGATGGGAGTATACACTCGAACGAACGTGCGGTGCCAGCCAAGCAAAAAAGCCGTTAGGCTGCAGCAAGGAAAGGCAGCAGCTGATAGGACGTTCACACGTTTCTCGCATGCACGCTGATTGGCCAACAGTTGGACGCATTGGAGTGAGTTTGTTTGACTGAATCAAAGGAAAAATGTCATGCATTCACAAAGGTCGTTAATTATGGATCCAACTAGCTGTATATACCGATATGTTTCACTCGCCCTCTGCCTGCATTTTCGCCTGGTCCTTTTGTTTGCAGGATATACGTTTTGTCCTTGAAGGACCGACTTTTTACACCTGGCCCCCGGCAACCTTTTACCTTAGCTTACGCCGGTCCACCGATCATGCACTTCCACGCATGCTCACAAACGAAACTCTCACTTCAACTGGGTTCGTCTGAGGTGACGTTGGCCATCTCCCATATGCAGGCAAAGCCAACCGACTGGTATACAATCCTCCTCTTAAATGCTCGATCTATCAAAAACAAAATGAAGCTCCTTGCCCTCTCATCCTTTTGTCCAGCCCGCATGTGATGCTGATGCCTGAAACGTGGCATGCATCTGAAACGTCTGATGCGTTGCTGCAATTCCTGGGTACACGAATTCTGTAGAGAACGCATCAATCGACGTCGCTGCGGGTGTCGTATATACGTCAGCAATGAAATCCACGCGTCATCTTTCCAAACCATACCACTTGGAGATCCAGAAGCTTCTTTCTGGATTCAGGTCAAAGGAGATCAAATGGATGTCCTTATTGGCTGCAACTGCAATCCACCGCATCCCATCAGTGCTGGAGTTGACGAATTAGCTAAGCTCTTTCATGAAGTTTCATTCCACTCCGCTCGTCATAAAATAATCGGCCGAGGCTTCGATATGCCCCGCATCGTTTGGCTTAATCAATCAGCACCATCCAGGTCTAGGGTCTTCTTAGGTACTGTCTTCATGCATGACTGGACCCAGCATATGCGCGCACCCACAAGACAGTCCAACACCCTGGGCCTACTATTCACTAACGGTATCCCGCAGACAAAGGCCAGTGTGTTAGATAGCATTCCCGGTAGTGACTACAAGCTTGCGAGGCTATCATGCAAGCTTCCCAAAGTCAGTTGTCATGTAAGCCCGACCTACGCTGTTTTTAGGCCTTTCCAGCACATAAATTGGGAGGTCTTCTCCTCACTTCTCCTTGCCGCTCCTTGAAGCGCTTCCTTCCTGGCAACTAGTACGGACACTGCGACTCGTGAACTGCGCAATAACTTCATGGTTTGTCTCGAGGTCCTAACCCCATTGCAGAGTTCGATCAAAAGACCTCAACATTCCGATGAAGCCCCCGCGCGTAAGCTTACCACCAAGCTTAGGTAAATATGTTCTCGCTACAAGAATATTAATGATTTCCACCTCATAATTCGCATGAACGAAATCCTAGTCGAATAGAGAAACTCGCAAAGTCATTTAGATGCTTTGGCTGATGCACGGCGCTGCGTAGTACGAACAGGGCTAGGTCACTTGTACAACTTATGAAACATCGCAATGGCTGCAACAACCTGCCGATTAGCTCTCTCGTGCTTCCCGATAATAGGGCCATCCTTGACGCAGCAGAGTTGTGCGAGTGCATTAACCCACACTTCTGTGATGCATTCATCAGCAATAAGTTGTCACTGCCAACTATGATTATAAACGGTACAGTAGATCGCATTCACACCATTGATTTCAACTTGAGCAATAACATTCGAGCTCTACGCTCATTAAACTTGTAACATAACCCCGGTCCCGACGGAGTCACATCTTGCTTACTACTACTCGGAGGCCCGGAAATTCCATGTCTCCTCCCTAACTATTTCACCCTCTCTATGACGAGTGGAAACTACCCAGTCATCTGGAAGAACTCAACGGTCGTTCCACCTCACAAACGTGGCTGTCACCACAATATCGACAACTATCGTCCTATAGGCCACAAACTCTTTGCGTCTAGAGTCATGGGGAGGATATGCTGGGAGCGAATGCTACATTTCCTACTGCAGTTCAACGTCATCCGTAGGTCTCAACACGGATTTCTGTCGGCTAAACGTTGCCAAACATGCCAGTTGGACTCCTTGAACTATGTGACGAACTCCATTGTCTCTGGGCACGCGTTAGTGATTAGCTTGCTGGACAAGAAAATAGGGCTTAACCGGGTTCCACGCAATGAACTACTGACAAAACTAGCTGCATTCGGCGTCCATAGCCAGCTTCTTTCTTGGTTTGCTTTCTACCTTTATAGCCGAACGCAGTCAGTATAACTAGGCGATACATCTTCCAACAGAGCACAGTAACTAGCGGAGTCTTTCAAGGTAGTGTGCTTGGCCCTCTGCTGTCTCTGTTTTATATTAATGACGCCTCCAGGTCTTAGAATAAGGCGCTGCATACATATTTGCCGATGATATCAAAGTTGTATGTTCATTCGATTCTAGCTGCATACAAACTTGCCTCTCAAACATTCAGTATTGCTTGGTACTTTGGAAAGTTCCTTAAATATTTAAAGGCTAAAATGCTCACCAGGGTAGTTCAACGTTTACTCTTACCGTTGCACTGCACCACACAACTCCCTAACTCTCGACGGTTCATCGTCAGGTAACAGCTTTACCAGGCGTGACCTCGGTGTGCATTACTCTAGCGCGCTAACGTTTCCAGAACAAGCAAACTATTGTTCTGCCAAAGCCAGCTCTAGCATTAAAAAAATAAATAAATAAATAGTTTATTCTCAAATTTATAGAGACACAACAAATCAGGCATGAGCAAGGTTTTCATGCAGTTGTGTATCACAACGATACTCTGGGTTCAATCGTGCGCAGTGTAGACGGCCAAGGCACTATGAGTGCAGTGAAACGGTACATGTAGTCGGAGAGTATCATATACTTGCAGGTGTCGGGAAAAGTTGAAGTATGAGTCTAGTCGATTTGCCAGTATGTAGTTGTGGGCAGTGACTTTATTCAGTGGCGAGTCACGTCCGCCACTTTGCAGTGTTGTTAAACAGACTTTTGTGGCTTTTTATAGGGTGAACGCTTGCCAGGCGAAAAAGCACCACCTCCTGCAACACTGCCGTAAAGCATTATGAACACTAATGTATAACTGGCAAAGGCGCTTGACGACTGATTTCATGTTTGGTTATTCGCAGTCAAATGCCTTACAATTTCCTCCGTTGGCTGAATATTAAGCTTGGCAGATTCTCGGCTCACGCTTTACATTGTATGTGCCCTGCCGATGTTAGAGTACTGCTCGATTGTTAGCTCCAATTCCCGTAACAGTGATAGGAGGAGGATCAAGAAAGTCTAGCGGTCTTTCACTAAACGTCTTCTGGACCCATCTACGCTCAACTATCAAGGACGCTGCAAACTGCTTGCCTTGAAGCGTCGTTGGTTGCGCAAGCTTAAAGCCAAGCGCATATTTCTCTATATACTTCTCAAAACCTCTGGCTCAAGCCTAGGCGAATTCTATCAACCAATGGGAGCTACACGTTACCCCAAACGCAAAAATGCCGCACACCTTCGCTCTCCCTAAGGTACGTAGCAACGTTCGTTCAAACTTCTTCCCCTATAGATATGCGCACGTATGGAACAAGGTACCAGAAATTTTCCGAGTGCTAGAAACTCCAGAGGAATGCTCCTTGGCCATAAAACGATTACTAAGTGTCCCCAAATTGACAGAACTTCTGAGCAGCTTCAATACCGAAGACGGGTTCTGGCAAAAGGCCCTGATCCGATATAGAATTATTTCCACTCAACCACCACCTACTTTTTCTCTGATTAATAAAGCAACAGCCTTTTGGCTGGCTGGCTGAACAACCTCCTCGTGGTGCCAGTTGGGTGGTTGTGGTTTACCCCCTTCCAGCAAGTAGTTCGGCGTCAGTGTCCCAAGACGTGGTGGGTTTTCGCTTGGCAAGCCTTCTCCCTGTAAAAAGCCACAAAAGTCCGCTTAACAACACTGTGACTTGACGGTTGTGACTCGCCACTAACTGAAGTCAATCATTTCTTATCCGGACAATCGCTTCAAGTCCACAGGTAGCAAGCATCCATTTAGCACTGGCGACACGTTCAAACACATTCAAACAAAACGACAGGAAACACTTACCAATCCCATAAACAAAGCTAAACACGCCTACATACAAACTTACATGCATTCATATATAAACATATGCAACACTCCCATTGTTCCATTGTACATTAACTGATTACATTTTGTACCATTAACATGATCATGCCTGCACAGGCGTGTCTCGCTTAGTCGAGAATACAAAATTTATTTATTTATTTAACTTATTAGCTCCATTCCCTGGATGTTTCCGTTCGCATGTGCCTTCAAGTTTCAGTTGCATGCCTCCGCTCCCCACGTGTTTTTCGCACTTATCTCCGTCCTGCACTTGTATGAGCGTGGCATCCTTTCTTATCACTCTGTCCCTTCCTGGACTACTGAAAACATGAACGACGCTACCTCCTTATCCTCTTATCCGCGATTTGCCTTCCTATTTGGACGTCATTGTATCGACTGCAGGTCTAGTTCCTTTGACTTGTGTGCGCAATACGCTACCGGCTCCTTAACCTTTCTTCCTTCCCTCGGATCATCATGTTCCTTCGGATTACCTGCCTAGTGGAACGAGGCGTCGCTGCCCAAAGCTATCTAGAGTTTTCATACTCCTTACCTACTGCATCACTGACATCTCCGTAGGCTTGCGTTGCTGGCACACACCATGACGGCATGGGCTTCCTTCGCATCCGTCAGTCCTCCTAGCCTGTTATCATTTGTCTTTCCTCATCCCGAACTTCTCTTTTCTGATATCCATACTATCATTCCACCTTTATTTGGCGGCATAGCGTCAATGCGCTGATTTATATGGTCTCGTCTGAACGGTCTCCTGTTTCTTGACTTCTCCCAGACTTCGGACGTCTAGGCTCTAATGATCCAGCCCTCTGTAACCCTAACGGCAAGAGTGTTGCCGGCCTTGACTCATGCTTATTATTATCTCCACTTATATCTTTAACGTATGTGCTTTTGCCGAGGCTCCCTGGTAGTATTCCGACCTAAATATTACGACTCAACCACACTAAGTTAGCATTCTATTATCATCTCAATGGTCTCCTGCTTTTCGATCACTAAGAAAATACCGATCAAGAATTGGAAGTCCCAACGGTATGTTCACATCACCCAGTTCTCCACAATAGTAGCGTTTTCCTTCCCGACGCTATGTTTCCCTTCTGCGCTCTCTGTTTGCATTCGTTCCTCAACTGGAGGGATAAATCTTCGAAAGCGGCCCTAGTCAAGTCTCTTCCGGCCAGTCTCCTGTCTACTCACTGCTTCCAGAGATCCAACATGTAAACGTCATAGGACCTGCAGACCCAATAATGTGTTCTACTCATCCTGGGCACTGTGCTCTGCCAGCTAACTACCTTCTCGTTTGTCTGAACTTTACCCAGTAACCTTTGCTTTCAATGACCTAGAAGCTTTGCCGCATCTTGACTATCACTTCACAGTACCAACCCTACGTCCTCTTGGAGTACTAGTTTACTAATCAGCGCTATCTCCAGTACGACTGGTTCCGCATTAGGACTAGATAAATGCTTCTCACATCACTGTCCATTTGCAAACCTTAAATTACTTTCCAACTTCTAGCACCCTTTACTTACCTTGTATTTAAAAGCGATAACACTGCCTGCTGCTGTAAAGGATGAGCCTCTGCATACCTTGCGTATATTCCTCCTTACATTTCATCAACCACTAGCTTCTTCTGATTTGTGCTTTAGCTTCGTTTTGTAGCAATTATCCAGTTAATCACGCCATATGCTTTGGCACATGCGTCCATTAGATATGACTGTCTTCCGTAGCTGTTTGTATGAACACTTTTTGTGACCTGTGGCTTCCATTCAAATGAAAGCATCAGTAAGCCCCCTCGACAGCATAGAATCCCACCTTCGGGCAGTTTACCTAAGCTATTTAAGCGCCGACGCGCCACGCTAATTCGCAATCGTTGGTTCATAGTATTGCTTGTTCTACAACCCTATCTTCTGCTACGGCCTGACTGCTTTCACTTTAACCCTCCTTCACTCAACTGACTGGTTGGCAACCCATGTTCCCTTTATCTCACAATAAAGAGCGGCTTCCGCTATGTAACCAATCCGGCATTTATCCTCATCGCTCTGTTAGTACACGTGGTTTTCTTTTGTCACCGTAGAATGGCACCTTCGGGTGGTTCACCGCATCTACTGAAGCGCCGATACCCCACCCTATTTTACAAATGTTAGTTTATAGTATTGCATGTTTTACAACCCAATCTTCTCTTCTGCTACCGCCTGTCTTCTTTCAATTTAACCATCCTCCACTTACTTGACTACTCGGCAGTCCATGTTTAATTAATCTCTCAACAACGAGCGGCTTCTGATACATAGTTACTTCGGCACTTACCCACACTGTTCTCTTTGTACATTTGGCTTCCTTTTGGTGCTGTAGCAACCCACCTTCGGTGGTTCACCTAACCTATTGTTGCGCCGAAGCTTCGTATTATTCCATAACTGCTGGTTTGATTGGATTGCTAGTACTTCAATCCAGTTATCGCTACAACTATGGTTCTTCTTTTTCAGTACAGCCCTCATCAACTTAACTAACTGCTTAGCAGTCCATGATCTCACATGCAGTTAGTTTAGGGCAGCTTCTGCTACGTGGCTAATCGGGCTACTACTCTCGGTTCTATGCGTACCTCTGGCTTACTGTTGACACCGTAGAATTCCACCTTCGAAGGATTCACCTTACCTAATGAAACGTCAACGCACTACCCTATTCCACAATGGTGAGTTCATAATATTGCTTGCTCCACAATCCAAAGTACGCTTTCGCTAAGGATTTTTTCTTCCTTCAATACAACCCTCCTTCACTTACTTGACTGCTCGGCATTCAGGTTCCCTTAACCTGTCAACAACAAGCCGCTTCTGGTACGTTGTTAATCCGGCCCATACCCGCACTGTTCTATGCGTCCATCCTGCTTGCTTTTGACAGCGTAACATCCCACCTTCGAATAGACCACCTAAGCTACTGAAGCGCCGGTGCGTCATCTTGTTCTACGATTCCTGGTGCTGATGTTTCTTTACCCTTCGATCGCCACAAGTCTTTGAAACGTCCTCTTTCTTCCTACCCATTAGTCCCAAGCCCTTAAACTAATACATCGATAACTGCTTACCGGAACCATGCACTAGATCTTTAAGCACATCACAATAGTTTACCCATTGGGCCAAGCTTTTCGTTGCATAATCAAGAAGCATGTTCAGCGTAATATCCTTTTCACATCTTACATCTTTGGCTCAAGTCTAAATATGTTACGGTAAGATTTCTCACACTGCATGGATCCATGTTTGTCCTTTTCGTTCTTCTCTCGACCTGTTCCTTACTCTCCTATTTCGCCGAGGTCGAGAACTTTACTAAGATCCGGCATTGGACTGAGGAGCTGCCTTCGTCTGCGTTGGGACAAAATGAACAACAAGGACTCACTTGGACCACGGCCTTATACAAAAGCCAAACAAATGCACCCAACGCAACGACTGACTTCCAGTGAGGATAGCCTGATGCGAATTCCTCACATCACAACAAGTATAAAATACCAGAGAAAGTGCGATCCCAGATAATAGGGTAATTTAGCTTACCTGCACAATTTACCACCCTGCTTGACTGGCCTTAACCTCTATGGCGGGCCCTGAGTGCGCTATCTGTTCAGTAAACAGGGGGAACATTCGACTGCGAATAACAGTGAACAAATGGTCGTTAAGAGGCCTTGCCAAATCTATATGACCGTTCAAACCAAACGACGGCATTGTGCCAGGACGTGGTGGATTTTTACATTACAAGCGTTCTCCCTATAAAAAGCAACAAAAGTCTGCTTGTCAGCACCACGACGTGGTGGATGTGACCCGCCAATGAGTAAAGTCATTGCGGCCAACACATTCAGCCGTAGCGACTAGCAAAAATTGTTCACTATTTTTGGACTTTTACCAGCACTTTACCCGTAGTCTTCGTATACTGTCGTCGCTTTACCTACTGTGCTTTTCCTGCTTAGGTTACGCAAACATCAATTCTCTTCATCGTCACCCCACCGACATATTTACTTCTCATGAATACTGCTTCCGTTTCTGCAGCTTGTACAACTTTTGGCTACAGCCGATTACGTGCATGGTAACGCATCTGTTGCGCAACATAATTGCTTAAACTTTTGAGCGTGCCTCAGTTGGCGTGCCTAAGAATTCGAGAATATGCTTTTTATATATTTATGTATAATGGCCAAAAAACGGATTGCGTGATAAAAGCGCCCGTGCGAAGCTCCGGGCTAAACCTAGCACTGCTACGTCGAATCATCCTGCCCCCGTCAGCGAATGTTTTGTCCCCTACGTGGGCGTTGTAACAAAAGCTCCAGTGGTTGCGTCATTGAGGAATGCGATGCAGTCTATGACATATATAAAAGAATCATCCACTGCAATGCATAGAAACTGCAGTGTAGTGTAGTCTGACCCACAGATAGAATTACATGCAAAGGTACCGTACTTAGAAGACAAGCTGACTATGCTGAAATATGAACTTGATTTCCCCAACGTGAGGCTGGCAATACTCGCGCGTTCGACTGTCTCATGCACCCACGAATGTTTTAACCCCACCACACTCAAAGCTGCGGGCAATGGATTTTCCTCTGGCGCAACGGAATTTAGTGAACGTACCAATCGATCGACTACAGTAACAAGCTTCTATGTCCCAGAGAGACCTCCGTTTGAAAACATAAACTTATGTAACTCAATAACTGTAGTCTGTTATTTAACACTTACAACTGAAAGCGTCTTTGGAAATGGAGCAGCATACTATGCTGCCCAGTTTTCTTCCCCTTTCGTAACTAGTTTGTTGGAAGATGTTTCACGAGGAAAAGCGAAATTATACTCGGGCTCAACCTTTACGGACATCCCCAACTGATGCGTTAGGCCAACCAATTAACTACGCGCCCACCATCTTATGACTATGGTGCGTTCGCGGATTGGCCTCTGTTTCTCATTGGTTCCTTTTGGTTCCACATATTTTCTCTTGGTTCCGGTTGGGAGCAGCGCACAGTTTCACAGTACCCTCCGGCGTTGGTGATTTTCTTACGTCTAAACGGACTACGGTTCCTTACACGGATTAGAAATACACGATGGGTGCGCTACCAAATGTCGACGGGCAAAATGAAAGCACTTGCAAGTCACCTCGTTCACTGGCCGGAGGCTTTAGTAAAACGTTCGTTAGAAACTTGGATTAAGTGAAAAACTTCGTTTTAACCTTAGATGCTTCTTTTCCCGGTGTTTAATCCTTCCATCATCCAACCAGATACTTACCGGATTGTATTGCTCCGCCAGGCTCTTGGTTCACAAGATCATAGACATTTCGACGCAATGAACCTAATGGTTAACTCTAGAGTCTCACAAGTGATTCCGTCATTTGAGGAACTACGGATGATTCAGAAGAGCGCGTTTCCCACTAGCTATTAGTTTTTGAAGTTATAGCAGCAGCGCCGAGAACGAATAAACAATTGTATCGCACGTGTTTACCAAGCTACCCCAAAATGTAATTACAACCCAATCGCTTCGACCCATATTGAAGAAATCATGAAAATTTAGTGACTGATAGCTGGAAGTATAGATGGATTACGAGAAAAATATTACCCCAGGATGAAGAAACTTTTTCTTGGGAAGCGGCTTGCAACCTTGTGTGGCCGAGTGAACAGGTAAAAATGCAGCTGTCTGCTTTTAACCTCGTCCAGTCTGCAGAAGCTGTGAACTATCAAACTCGACATTTGTCCGCTGAGAACATGGTGCGAAAGTTTGTTTGCCACCGATGCCGTGTTCAACGCACTTCCTCCAGCCAGTGCCCTCGCTTGCGCACGAAGTGAAGGAAGTGCGGTAAATTTTACCAGTTGGCTCGTGTGTGCCGTTCCCTACCATCACAAGTTTTGATTAAATCACTGAACGAAAAGCACGGTGAGTCATGTAATTCACAGTTAAACTTAATAAACTACGTATTTGCAAACTGTTCAAACGTGACCAACGTACCTCCGCATATGCTCACGCTTGTTGTTAAAAGTCAGGCTGTTTTATTTAAATTAGACACTGGCTCAGCAGTGGGGTTAATGAAGCAAAATGCACCTTTACCTTACCTAGTTTGGAACCGCGTGATACAGTTTTCAAAACTAACACGTGGGTGGTCATAAACCTACTGGGAACATGTCAGGTGTTAGTTCAACATCAGGGGAGTTTGCACAATTTAATGCTGCACGTTGTTCGGCGTGCATCGACCAATATACTGGGGCCTTATTGGATAAAACAGTTACTGCAGGATCCACATGCAAACAAATCGTGGAGGTGGAAGTTGTAGGCTCGGTTCTTAGGCGATAGGCAGAGGTATTTAATGCAAACCACCAGGGTAAGCTCAATAATTTTAATGCCAAAATCCCTTTGGCAGATGGTAGTACGCCAACGTTCTTCAAGGCTAGAATACTACTTCATTCTCCAAGGCCAAGGGTTCCGGAAGCATTAAACCGCTCCGGCACGAAGGTACAATCGAACCGCTTCAACAACCTACATGGGCAGCACAGATAGTCCCTGTGCTTAAGCCAGACGGCAGTGTGCGGATTTGCGATGTGTACAAACTAACAGTGAATCGCTGCACTATTATGGACGGCTACACCATTACCAAAAATTGAAGATTTATATGCCACTTTATCTGCTGGGGTCAAATTAACTAAACTTGATTTAAGTCACGCTTATTCCCAGGTGGAATTGGCGAAGATTCTCCCCCGGTTACTACGATTCGCATATATATGGGTATATTTGAATACACTGGACTCCCATTTGGGATTAACTGTTCCCCGGGGAGTTCACAAAGCATAATCGACAAGGTCATACGGGATATACAGTATACCAGTACATACCTTGATGAATGACTAAGCGCGGGCAAAGCAGAAGTAGACCATTTTCTCACAGTGGATGTAGTCCTACTTGATTGTCCGAAAACGGGTTGCATTTGAAGCCTTCCAAGTATACTTTCTTAGTCGATTCTTTTGCTTATTTTATCTATCGTGTAGACACAAATAGATTACATGCACTATTGCACAACTCGAGACATCATTAATGCACCGAATCACATTTACTTCGTTCGTTGGGAAGCTTCTACGCTAACGTCGTTTCTTACCTAACCGGGCCTCAGCGATCGCACCTTTCATGCTTAGGTTAAGAAAGTTGGCAAGTGGTCATGGACAAAAAATAGGCACAAGCGTTATTTGAAGGCGAAGAACCTACATGTCACTTCACCTGTATAAGTGCATGATGATCCAAACAAACAGCTTGTCTTACAACGTGAAAAATCGTCGGTTGGAATGGTTGCAGTCGTAGGACAGCAACTTCATGATGAAACCATTCGCCCTATTGCTTTCGCACTACAGGCCGCTGAGGGGAATTAAATAAATATATAAACAAAGCTTTTATTCCCGATAAGACAACGCAAGTCATTACAGGCATGATCATTTGACATAACAATGCGTGAACAATAATGTGCAAAAATCCGATACGTTTGCCAAAACTGCGTAGGTTGGTGTAGGGGCATGTAAATATGTAATTGTGTTTATGTGTACGTAGTCGTGTAGTTTGTGCTTGTAGTTGTGCTGCTCCAATCTTCAATGTTTGACATCGTCATCAATATGCAAGTAGAAGATTGGTGTCCGTGGGTTGGATAGGATTAATCGGATATCCACGGGGCAGTGACTTCAATTTTTGGCGTGTCACGACCGCCATGTCACAGTGTTGTTAAGCAGACATTTGTGGCTTTTTATAGGGAGAACGTTTGCCAAGCGGAAACCCAACACGTCCTGAAACAATGTCGCCGAACCATTTGCTGGAACGGGTTAAGCCTGAACCACCCAGCTGTCACCACGAGGAGGTTGTTCGGCTAGCCAATCACGTACATACAGCTAAACAAAGAGGCACTGGCCGTGATATTTGGAGTTAAGCGCTTCCATCAATACTTGTGGGGCAATCGGCTTATGGTACAGATAGATCATAAACCACTGATTTCGCTGCTTGATACGGAACGAGGTATAAAAAGTAATTGCACCCGGTATGATACGCTAGGCACTAGTGCTTTCAGCTTACAACTAGCGATATCGATAATCTCTGGTTCCCACCATCATGTAGCCGACGTTCACAGTAGATTGCCCAAGGAAGTGTAAAGTAACTTGCAAGGTGGAGCTCCTTGCGACTGCCTCCAGTGGCTACTACACTTAGACCACTCTCCGATATCTAGCGACTTGTGATGGAGAGCTACCGACCGAGCCCCGGTCCCGTCGATTGGGAACCGTTTGAGGATAGGCGATTGGGATTCCCGATCAGCTGAGGTCCTACCTCCTTTCAATTGCTGATTGGAGCTCAGTCTGCATGAAGGATGAACGATGCATTGATGTCGTGTCTTTATTCCGCCTGTACTCAGATCAGCCGTATTGAAATAATTACTTAATGCTGAACCAGGGGTCGTCTGCATGCATGCTCTATCAAGAGCCCACTGTTGCTGGCCGGCAATTGGTCGAGCTACTGATGCATTGAACGCATGCGCTATATGCCAGCAACATCAGAGAGACAAACCAGCCGGATTGCAGCAAATTCGTTTCAGGTACAGTGACTGTACAGACGTCCACCCAAATACCCGGCTCTTTTTAAACTGCGTACTGATGACGAAACAACCTTGTGCTTAGCAGGATCAGAGAGCGAAGGAATGCGCATTGCATCCAAGCTAATGCAGCCGTATTTCGGACCGCCAAAGCGTAAGGAAACGAAAGCGGCCCCAAGAAATAAAAAAAGGACCTAACGTATCAACCCTAGAGATAGTACGCCCGAGACGAGAGCTCCTTCTAATAATAACCCTGCAGCCCATCTTCGACCTCGGGCACAACAAAACTGCAATGATGCTAACCCATGCTTGCAGTTCGGTGGAACCGATTACTGGTTGGGCAATGGATGGTACAGCAGGTTGGTGCTGCACCTTCCAGTTGCCATCCCGGTGGTTGATTTTAAACAAGCATTACTCGCGGTCAACGGGTTTGTGAATAGCTCTGTACGGATTGGGAGGATCGTCAAAATATTCGGTAAATTTGCGGCTCCAATCCAAGTCATTATAAAGGATGAAGCTGCTCTGAACAAACTTGTGGCAACTTGCGATCAACTCCGCAACGCAGCCATGCTTAAACTTCTGTATCTGAAACTGCCAAAACACTGCATGCTACAAGCAGCCTTGGTCTAAGGGGCAGCGATCAAACATTCACTGTATGTAAACAATGCACCATAGGTTAACATCCGGTGCCGTAGCGCTTCATGCGACTCTCGACTGGACGGCATAAGTTCAGGCTTCAGTACCGTGGCTTCATCCTGCAGAAAGCTGCGAACGGAGCATGAACTTATGAGAACGGATGCACTTGTTACCAATACACAAAAAGAGCCCTTTTTATGTCAGTTGGGGATGAGCCGGGACAAACTCAGCCCGACGCCTAACAAGTCATTACCGAACAACCCAATCCTATGTCTGCTCACACAGCTCCTGCATCTTCTCCAGATAGCTCAGTAGCAATCAATAACTTCTTCGCGTCATCTGTAAAACTAAGAGACCCCGACAGTTTCTTCATACGCATACTTATTAATGCCTGCGACTTAGTAATAAGGTACGCTGTCCACCCCCACTAGCCATCATTACCGCACCGGAGGCAATTATTGTCAATGAAAGTGGTTCACACCACGCAAAAGCGATGATTCCCACACACTTCTTGGATATCGGCTGTATGTGCAATCTCGAATATACAAACGAGTTGGAGGAAATGTTAGCTACCTGAAACTAAAGTACCCAGTAAGGACGGAAATCATTAACACTGCAGACACCATGGACTCCGTCTGGATCACAGCCAATATAATGGGATTCACAGTCTTATTAGAATGCGTTTATAGAGCTACGGACGCATGGCAACTGTTTGTTACTTCGCGTATGGCAACCTACGAGCATGCATCGAGCCCGCCCTGTGAATACAAAATCGTCGCAGGTGATTTCAACTTGCTTGGTCTGGAATGGTACCCACCCACCGCTCCTACGAAGTCTGCAACTTCACTAGCTTGCATCAACCTGGGCGGCTAGGAGCAATATATTTTCGTCCCAGGTTAGTTACTTTAGATATACCACAAATGAGCGTATCCGTATACCAGGAATTCCATGGAAGCTGCCATGGAGCAGTACACTGCCGGTTGTAGTTAAGATGTTCCGTTAGTACCCCTGCGCAACCAGATGCAACCCAGCTACACCGACAAGGGACTTCCATAAGCCGGGCTACCTTTGCCTTGTGTATTAGGCCGAGAAATCGATACGAATTATTTTTATCCGACTCCCTAGAGCGATCTGTTGAAAGGATTTATAGGGGATTATTTTAGGTCTGGACTGCATGGCTCCGTTCACTGTTTAACAAGTAGCCCACCAAGAACCACCAGCCAAACATATTTGTTCACTAGAGTGCGTCAGCTACGGCGCTCCTACTGTGGGACGTTTAAGTTTGCCTATGCTACAAGGACAAAGGAACTCTTTATTTCGTTGTCAGCCAGCTCTGCGCAAAAGCGTGCTGGCAAGAACCGGCAGCCATGAATAGTGTTCACAGAGCCAGTCAACTCAGTTGGCTGCTGCCTTCTTGCACTTCTTAACAAGTGCCAAAGATATCCCTCATATGAATGGGCTCCAATGAATTTTCCAATAATCCACTAGTTATACGTGAGGCAGCAACTCCTATTTTAAAGAGGCACAGCGTTTAGAAACAGGCACAGTCAGCGATGAGATGCAAGTAACCGCTAGCCATTTACTGTGCATAGTACATTTTGACATCAAAGTTATCCGCTGTGCAATTTCCACCATCCAGCCGTCTTTAAACCTTGATCCAGATGGTATTTCGTCCATTCCAAGTTACAGCGGTGGCGAAGGCCTTCCTTTACTTCTTTTAAAGCTTACATAATCTACATGCTGTATGGAAATCATCCTTCTGCTTGGTAACACTATAGTGGTGCCGCGTCACAAATTAAGCTCATTGCGAAAGATTGCCAATTTTCGCCCTATAAAATATGCATCTATCCACGCGAGTGTATGGAAAAGACGGATAAACGAACTCTTGGACTCCTTGAATGATGTAAATCATATGAACAAGTCACAACATGAATTTCTGAGTGCTCGAACCTACGCGACCTACCAGCTGGCTTTCCTTAACATGGTTACTATGTCGATGAACTCAAAGCAGGCAATACTCACGCTCTACCTCGCCATGCAAAAGCATTCAACTGAGTTCCACATACGCACCTACTACACAAGCTCAAGGCTTGTGGTGTGGGGCGTCCTCTGTTGGACTGGTTGGGAGTATACCTAACCGGACGCACGCAATCACTGAAACTCGCACATATCGAATCCTCCCGGGCCACTGCCTCGAGCGGCGCCATGCAGGGAAGCTTTTTAGGTTCAACACTCTTTCTTTTATCAATGATGTGTGCAACGGCGTACAGTACGGTTGCCCCTTTCTATTCGGCGATCATATCTAAATGGTCTACATCTTCCCACTAGGTACAACCATATCCTCACTCGACCGAATAAGTGAACACCTAATAACCCTTGAGTCATTGCGTCAGCAATAGCACATGACTTTCTGCTGAAACGTTGGGTGCCATGACCTACAAATGCTTAGTACAGGATGGGGCGCTCACGATTAACGGTATTCCGATACAGCTTCATACAGCTGCAAAAACCTGGGCCTGCTTTACTCCAAGAGTCTCAGCTTTTCTGAGCAAGTGCAGTTTCAAGTCGCAAAGGCTCGACGATTAAACTTCCACATAAGCCGCCACATAAACCCTGTCGAGGAACATCTAGAACTTTACCGGAGTCACGTTCGCCCGCTCTTGGGGTACTATGCTTTCAGATGTAGCAGGTTGCGTAAGTCGGACTGCTTCTACTTGAAAAGACCCAACGGCGCTTCATGAAAATGCTCGCCCCACGATACCAGGCGCCTAGTTACAGACAGCGGTATGATCACCTCAGACGCCAACCCCTGTGGCTGCAAGGTAGTTGCTTTAACTTATGCTTCCTGAGCAAGAGAATATATAAGTTTGTGCATAATGACATATTCAGACTTAATCTGAGAGATGGAACAGAACGTAACCTCAGAAACAGACTATTACTCCGCTTAGAGAGGGGAAGAAACTACGCCCTCGTTTATTCTTAGTTGTATATATAAATATTTGGAACAAACTACCTGCGCGGCTGTGAGAATGCCAGAACCCGCAGGCTTTCAAGATAGTGGTGCAAAACTTCATGTGCCTGGATAATGCAAAACAGCTCTTCAACGTCTGTGACTCGGGAGATCGCTTTTGGGGCCCGAGCCGGATGGAGCATGAACAACCCCGGTGTACCCCGGTGTAACCACGTGCGTTAGCCAGATGAAGCATGCGACACGTGTACTAGGCATTTGTGGCATCCTTGGCTTAATATCTGTCCTTCCCAGGCCTGATTTCTCGCCCGGATCTACTGAAACATAAGCCTAAGAGCCAAGGCTGCAACTCCAAGTATATGACTAACTACAACAACTTTGATTCTCGCCAGATCCATTTCTAGCTCGCCTGTGGTCAATTAAGTTCTAAGCACCCACGTGGCAATGGTAAGTGCAGCTGCAGAGGACCCATTAGAGCCAATTAGCATCATCACCTTCGTGGCTGTCCTCCTCGCTTACCACTTTACTACGGCGACAATAGGGTCATACTTAAATAAACTACTAAATAGATTTTCATCCTGGGATATACGAAGCATGCAATTAAAGGCATAGCATAGTAACAGTCCAACAATGGACCAAGAAATGTGCAATGGTATAATAGAAGTTTCATATACGTGGATCCATAATTGTAGGTATGTGGGTAAGTGTGTTGCTTGTGTTTGTAAATGTGCTGCTGTTCTTTTGAATGTGTTTGCTCGCGTCGCGTATGTCTGGCGAAATATTGACGTCGGTTGACATGATAAGCTTGTCAGCGTAAGCTTGGGCACTGACTTGAGTTAGTGACGAGTCACATCCGCCACTCCACAGTGTTGTTACTCAGACTTCAGTGGTTTTTATGGGTAGAACGCTTGACTGGCAGAAACCCATCCCGTCCTGGAACACTTCCACCGAACTATTTTACTGTAATGGGTTAAACCCGAACAACCCAGCTGGCATCACGAGGTGGTTCGGCTAACCAATCTTGAACGGAGTGATAACTCCGCATGTTCGGTGAATGTGACCTTTCCACTGGCAGCGGTCCGTTAAACTGCCAGCACTTCCTTATCACCTTTGCCTTGCTTTCAGGAATACTGAGCACCACTGAGCACTCCATATCTCTCTTCAAAGTCTGACTATCAAATAGCAGCAACTCTGACGTTTGAGGGTTAAGCGGCAGTCAGTTGTAAACTGCACGGTGTGCATAGCTCGCAAGAAGCAGCTTGAGATACGACCCAAGTTTCCTTATCCACTGGTGTCCTATTTGAAAGGCTTCCTTCAGTCATTGCTCTATTCCTTTTCTCCGGCTTCCGTTCCGTTCTTCTTCCCTAAAGCCACAGATATTTGTCGACCATGACGTTTCATAGGCCGTGGAGCACTTAGCGACCTATTTATGACACACACACTTATGTATCTCGATCTTGCTTTTGCTATAAATGTTACTGAGGGCAATTGTGAAACCCTCTCAGTTGACAGATTATTTGCCTAAACAATAACCGCCACCATTTCCTTACCGTCAACTTCATAACCAGTACCATCCCTTAAATAGTTTGTCCTTCTGCTCCGCGTAAGTGGACCAAACTTGGCCAACTATTATCCTGCAACAGTTTCCGCAATGAGACTGGAAGCAGTCGCACGCAGCTTACAGGTGCTAGGACTAGAATACTGAATGCAACATGTATGCAGCCATTTCTGCTTAACTGCTTATTGCTTCGGTTCCCTCACTGACACTTTGGTCCGTAGGCTGCATGGACCGACCGGTATATACACCCCTCCGGCTTCTCTTCTGCTATGGCCACTTTGGGAATACTTAAAAGGTCAACAAACAGTACAGTCTGGCCTACTGTTTGGCAAGTTCGCAAATCCCTTGGTATTCCTCATATAGGATATCGCAGGGAAATAACGAATCCATCCGAGCAGGCAAACTTTATTACTTACACTTCCTCTACCCCTTCATTCCTTCGTCTTTACGTTTACCTTGTATCTTTTTCCAAATTCGTCGACCACTAGGTCCGTGGAAATATATTAGGCTTATGATCTTTAAGCTACCTCTAGTAAAAGCAACCTACCAGACCTAAGTATTGTGTAAGATGGTAAAATCTATTTTTGCTTTCGTACGCTTAAAGCACCTAAGGTTTGCATTAGAATTATCCAAAACAGCGTCTAAACACGCGCTTTAGGTGTAACTAAATATATCTTCGTAGATGGCAGTTGATATTTGGCTTTAATTGATGCATTCTTCTTAAACCAAATACTCGCTACTTTACTGCGCCGTCCTCTAAGTACAATCGGTATGAATGCCGCAAAATGACCTGCACATATATACATTCCATGTGGTCGATAAAGAAAACCACTTTAAATGTTATAGGCTCAAGAATCGACTTGTTGTTCTCCACTTATTGCGTTATGCGTAATGGTGGGTGAACGACCAGCTCCCACTGGTTTTTGTTACTATTCTACTCCTGATTTACCTTATCGCTCTTTGCTTCGGGTGCTAGAACAGCTCTTGCCAGGCAAATCACAAAAGTAATAGTCGGCGTGACATTAGAGTACCAGTTAACATTGCCATCTGGATGAACACCGCCGGCACTATCTTCGGAACTTAAAAATGGAGAGAAATAAATCGAAATTCATCAAAGAGCTGCACAACAGTGTGCATCTACACACGAGGCATAACAATAACTCAAGTGTGAGCAAGCTCAACCACCAGAAGTAGAGCTGTTAAAGCCCAACCAATGTAGACCAAAACGGATTTCACGCCCAAATGCAATTAGCTAAATTTTACTAAATTTTCCCATGCTCATTTCTTTATTATTGGTGACAGGCTCCTGTAGCTCACTGATGTTAGTGACAGAGCCTCATGAATATAGAAAATCGGCTCTAAGGGATAAATCTTGTGATGTTTAGCCAAGTAATGTGTCTATTTTGCAGGCCGAAATCTGTCAGCCGATCTGAAAGACCCCTGGTTTACTCAGGTAGACCTGGCTCATGCGGTCTTGTTATAAGCTTTAGTAAAGCTTAGAGGCTTAAAAAATGCTAAACTCTATTTTACTGGTTGTTTATGTGGCTCAGTATCCCCTGAAAACGGTATGCCGTGGCCTTCTAACCGTGAGTTAATTACAGGCTCCCCTGAATTCCTATGTAGATATAATATTCCTTGCTGGATTTCTAGTGTTTTCGCGCAAAACCATCCCTTATTTGCATATATTTATCATGTATGCCTACAAAGTTTACTTTTCGGCCACCTGCGCAGCCCGTAGTTGTCGCAGGGTATTACGGGCTAATTAGAGCATTTCTGGATAGCCATGCCCATCTAGATCATATGCCGCTTCCCTACTTTTTATGTTTTCTTTTCTTTTTTCTGCTATCTGCTTGCAAAGCAGAAAGCCATTTTTAGCGAAAAATAAAAATGGCCTTATTCGTAGACCATCATTTAATTGCGAATAACTCGCAAAATACTGCACGTATTGTGTTGCTTTTAAGTTCAGCGTATTCAGGCGCTAAAGCTGGTCCAGACCAGTGCAATTTTGTGCTACTTTAAGCGGTATTGTAACTGTAGAAGGGCATTTTCTTTTATCTGAGAATAACTCAGGTTGAAATTTCGCGCCGGAGAGCAATATCAGCGTAAGAAAAGTAGGGCTCTATTTTTTTGTTAATTGGTATTTTTCTACTGAAGCACACAGATTTATTTTCTCTCTTAACAAATTGTTTCTATTCTTGCCTGCATTTATCGAAATTTTTTTTTAAACTTTTTGTATGTCTTATAATCCCTTCACTCATTTCTTCCATGTGCGCAACAACAATTGAGGCAACTGAGTGGCCAATTAATGTGCGATCAATTTAAAGTGAACTTTCGGCGAATTGGATTCTGTTCCAAGGAGAAAAGGCACAACTCCGCGAAGTTTTTCACAATAAAAGACAAGGAGCTCAAGATCGCCCGAAGGAACCATAAAACGTCAAGGTGGGTGCCTCATACCCAGTAGCTGTATACCAAACAGTGCCAATGCATTTGGAATTTCTAACGATGAACATATATTTATATTTTGCCTACTTCCATGCAAGAGCATCGGATTAATGTAAGCCTTGATCTGAACCCTTTAGGGTGCAGCCTCTAGCAGGTCTAGAAATATACCTATTTATTTATTTATTATTATTTATTTATATATCCGGATAATTCTATCCAACCCACGGACACCAATCTCCTACTCGCATATTGATGACGATATCAAACATTGAGGATTGGAGCAGCACAACTACAAATACAAAATACACAGCTACATAAACATACACACACAATGACATACATACATTCCCCCTACACAAACACAGCTGCTATGGCAAACTTATCGGAATTTTGCACATTCTTGTTCATGCATCGTTATGTCAAAATGATCATGCCTGTAAAGGCGTGCCTCACCTTGTTGAGAATAAAAGATTTATTTATTTATTTATTTATTAGCTGCGCAACTATCAGAGGAGATTGGGTGCCATTTGACTGCGAATAACCGAATATGAAATCAGTCGTCAAGTGGCTTTGCCAGTTATACACTGATGTTCAAAATGCTTTGTGGCAGTGTTGCAGGACATGGTGGGATTTCGCCAGGCAAGCATTCTCCCTATAAAAAGCCACAAATGTCTGTTTAACAACACTGCGACGTGGCGGAAGTGATCCGACAATGAATAAAGTCACTGCCTATAACTACATACTGGCAAGTCGACTTTACTCGTATTTCTGCTTTTTCCCTACACGTGCAAGAATATGATACTCTCCGTCGACATGCACCATTTCATTGAACTTATAGTGCCTTGACCGTTTCAACTACACACGATGTAACCCAAAGTATCGTTGTGATACAAAACTGCTTATAAACCTTGATCATTCCTGATTTGGTGTCTATAAATTTGAGGATAAACTATTTATTTATTTATTTATTTATAGCACGGGGATCCAAGTACCGAGCCCTGAGGTAGGCCGCACTGAACTTCGATGGATTCCGGTAGGTTGCTTCTAACCCTCACATTTATGTGACGTTGCACGAGAAAGTCTCCTATCCATCCCAGAATAGGATCGCGGATTCCATATTTCTGGATTTTGTGCAGTAGAATGCGTTGGCCTGGACGGTCGAATGCCTTTGAGAAATCCAGGTAGGCCGCGTTGACTCCTACACCAGCGCCCACAGATTCCGTCCATTTTGCACGAGCAAGCAACAGCTAAGTGGTACAGGACCGATTTTGGCATAATCCGTGCTGCTCAGGGAGAGGAATTGTGTTATTCTCCAGGCACCCCATCATATCCTCAGCTACAATTGACTCCAAAACCCTGGAGATCACAGGAAGTTGTGTTACCGTGTTATACCTCAAGATTAATTTTACAATTTCCAAAGCTTGGACAACTTTCGGCTTACTGTCGATTACATATATAGCAACGTGTTTGTTGCGAAACATAATTGCTTGTAAACGTTGATCATGACTGGTCAGGTGTGTCTCGGAAATTCGAGAATATACCATTTATTTATTTATAATCTGCTGATTCAGCACGGCTGCAACTTTTGTAGATTGGCGTGATGATTCCGTTCTTCCACATCGTGGGGACGTGCGTCACGTTCTGGCATCGTTGGAAGAAAATTGCTAGTGGCGCCGCCAAATTCATGGCAGCAACTTTCAACGCCTTCGGTCGAATGCCGCCCGCACCCGTGGAGCTGAACTCGCGCAGACATCAGCTTCTTCAGTACAGCTGCGGAGGTAAATGACATGTGATTAAGCTCTGATGGCGACATTATCTGCTTAAGCAGGATGTATGATGATTGCACGCTTTGGAAAGTGCGGCCAAATGGTTGTCCAAGGACGTTGGCAGCCTCTTGCGCGGTTTAGGCTAGCCCGCATGCTGTGTGCAGAGCAGGAATACCGAGCTTGACACAGCGCAACCTGTTTACGTGTCTGTATAACACTTTGGGATTGGAGCAAAACGTTTCCACTTGACCTTGTTGGTTCTTCAGTTTATCCTCCCGGAAGAGTTTGACACAGTGGTTTCTTTGTATTGTGTAGACATCCCAGGTATGGTTGTTCGGGGAGGCTATGTAGGTGTGCCATGCCAAGTCCCTTAATTCCATGCAATTACGTGTCCTGCTCCTTACGAAAGACTTTACCCTTTTAGGCCGGCAGAGTTCTGTTTCAGATGTCCTTGCCACTATCTTGGTAAATATGTTGACGAATTCTCCGCAGGTCACGTCAGGGGTTAATTCGACTAAGAACGACCAGCTTGTTGCATCAATGAGGTCGGACAGGTCGTCATAGTTGTTTACGGCATGGTATTCTGCGGCATGCCTTTTAAGATAATCCGCGTAACATATGCAATAAAACACTAGCGTCGCATGATTGCTGCGGCCCAAAGGAGTATTGGTTATCACTCTCGACCATCAGTTCTTCATTAGGGAACGTTCGGTCCAATATGGATGACCAGTTAATTCCCCTGAATCTGGTGGGCGTAGTGATGTGGACGTAAAGCGGGAACTCTGAAACCAGATGGTGCAGGTCTGCTTTGAACTGCTCTCCTGGTGTGGCCTGGGATTCTAGAGCATGTAAGTTGAAGTCACCGGTGACTAGAATGTGACTGTACTTCCTGTTTATCACGCCTCAATGCAGCCATCAAGTTGAAGTTTGTCTCAGGAGTAGACGATAATGGGCGGTAAACAACGACCAATAGACCAAGCTCGTTCCCTCTTAGCTGGAAGGTAAACCAAATGGAGTCATGTACGTCGGTTTCCCAATTGTTTAGGGGTCGCATTGCAGGTTGCTACAAAAGTAGAGGGCTATCATACCACCTTTGCTGGCCCGATCTTTCCAGTTAGCGCGATTTCGGCATCCGTTATCCAACAGCGCAACCAGGTTTCGGTGAACGCCATGAGGTCCCAAGCTGCTGACGCGTGTTGAAGTCTTAATTCAGCTAATTTGCTGAGTAGACCTTGGGTATTTGTGTACATGCATGAGAGCTTCTCGGAGACCAAAGTTGTGTTAGATTGGATGGATGAAGCAGGTGCGTTTACGCCTACCAATCAAGGGTCGGCGACTTATCGTTTTTTGGATGGAATGCATACTGTCGAGCCGATTTTGGCATTTTTTCAAGTATCAGATGCCTTGGATTCAGACGTTTGCTCGTGCTCTGCTGCGTCACTCCGGATATTACGGCTACGGTTGAAATAGTCCCCGAGTCGGGTCCTGCCGTTGGCGTTTTCCTTAAGAGCTGTGCGTACACGGAATTGTCAGTAGAAGTTGCTGGTGTTCCCGCTGCTTTCAGCCGAATTACTGTTGGCAAGCTGCAACGGAATTTAGTCCAGTTGTCTAGAAGAGTTTGTGCTGTTAGTTCTGATTGCAGCACAGGTTTTAAAGGCTTTGGACCGCACCCATTATAGTTTTTGATATGGGGATTCTAGTCAACGTGGTGGCTAAGATCTTTTCGAGTGAAAGAGCCTCCCGGATGTAGTGCCACTGCTCGCGGTCGTGCAGAGCATCGTCAGAGGAGGCATCTGTAAGCTCAAGAACACCGTGAGCAAGCACTGTTTTCTTACCTTGTCTGTTTCTGTACCTCACTCTGTTAGCGGGATACGCTGTACCTACTTTCCACGGGATTTAGATAGCATGCGCGCTTCACTTAAGTCGCTGCGGAGACGACTCGCAGACAGCAGCACGTTTTCTCTCTCGTCCGCCGAGGGTAGTGTTACACGAACTAACCGAAGTTCACCCCAGGGCAACGCGTTTGGGTGATGCGAGATTCGTTTTATTGTCGTAGGATTGGCATGGACTCCGATCGACGTGCAGATGCAGCCCCATTGATTTGGGTCGTCCGTCAACCTACCCTTACTTGTATTGGCTTTGGATTCGGGTACATTTGTGCACACAAGGTTTAAGGCACCATGGTTGCGCCTGGAGGCTACTGGTTTTGTGAGTTGGAGCCTTAGTATTCGGTGTGTTGTTGAATTTGGGAGCAGCTCTGATGGGTGCCATCCGTGCTGCGACACTTTGTTTCCTCTAGTCCGGGCACAAAGGTTACCCGTGCTGTTTCCTCTGTTTGCTTGGCAGCGACGGATGCGTACATTGCCGGGTTGTTCACTATGGCTGGCTGACGGTAGCTTACCGTCTCCTGTGTAGCGCACAGACTACTAGGTGCAACACACTGTAAAGAAGTTGAGGCAGGCGCGCTGCAGGCAATGCTTTTACGTAAAGGAGAGAGAATGGAGATGGTACTGCTGGAGGCTGAGGCTTTGGGGTTAGGTTGGGCTGCCTGGCTCCCTTCTTCGGCCTGACTAGGAAATTCGCGGTGTTATTTTCACTTAGAACTGTGAGTCCGTTTCCTCCCTTGGGTGTAACCCTGGCGCTCTCCAGTTGCTCGACCGCTCCTGTAACTCTTTCACACCTCTTCAGTAGCACAGCTAGACTGCTAACAACTAATAAAGAATTGCATACTTGGCAGAACCAAGATGCCTCTGCTGGGTTATTGTACCGTTTTGTCTGCTCCGTCCCAAGCTAGATGGTGTGATAGGATTGCAAACACTAGGTACACACCAGACCATTGTTTTCCACTTTAGCACAGGATTTGCCTTTGCTATTCATACGAGACATGTTCACAGTAGGCCTGCTGTTTTAAGGAGCAGCACGAGGACAGAGATACTGACGCACCATGTTTGATTGCATTACTTTTCGTTGCGTGTCTACCGGCGCTGGTTTGAGGTCAGATGGGGCAGACGTGTCGCGTCCAGATGAATCACACCTTCCTTAGGGTAGATAAACGACGTGCGTGCTATCGATCCGGTCGCTGAGTAAATAGGCAGCGATGCGGCGTAGGCTTGAGGCAAAGCAAGATAACTTGAAAAAACCTGTCTAATGACGACAGTGGCTGTTCCAAGGGCGAACCAAGTTGCCAACTATCACTTTGTACAGCGACTTGAAGGAATGGTCGTAAGCGGATCGGGGAAGCTCAAAAAGCGCTTTATAATAAGACCACAAGAGTTCTTGTGCTATGAGAGGAAAACTAAATGCTCCGATAAGGTTCAAACACAGTTGACTCCGAAACTGCACAAACCACAGTTTGCTGGTGATCCGTGAATGACAGATCCAAAAGATGAACCGTGGTAAGGGGAGCACGCGGAGCCAAATCGAATGATGGCACATAGGTCTCTGTGAGAATAAATCCGAAGATTTTTAAAGGCGAATAACGCAGTAGGACATTTTTATTTAGACCGCTCGTGGGCGTGAGGGTGTATACGTTATACCAGCACGACCATGCTGATCCGCGCTTCGCTTGCTGAATATTACGTATCCGGGAATGTGGAACGAGGCATAAGATTCATGCGCTGGTAATCATGTTTCTGTGATGAGCACTAAATCGCATTAGCTAACGTTATCAATGTGCCCATTATATGCATCTTGTTTACAGTGGAGCCAGCGTTCTTGAGGAACACGGTGTAAATAACCTGGCTACTCAGTCTGCTTGGGCTTTCCGACGAGTATTGAAGCATGGCCGTGGCATCCTTAAATGTTGTTGTTACATCAGGATGGTCTGTGACTGATTGAAACCCAGACCATGTGACTCGGGACGCCAAAGTTGTAGACTCTTATGTAGTCTGCGCAATCAGTCGTGTCGGGGTGGCTGTCTAAATTTGCAGATGAAATTCGGCGCTGGGTAGGCGCATTCAGTGTTTGTAGGGAGATCAGCGCCGCATGTGGTCATGCAGCATTGCAATGCTTGATGTGTGTGCTGATGTAGTCGGATGCAATTGGGTCCACCAGATGGGTGCAGCGGAGGATATCCTGGTAACAACGCTGAGCGCAAACAGTAGGAGAGGTTTGGGAAGCGTGTGATGAGAAGCAGTAGAGGAGGGCGCAGATAGGGTGTATTGGTTACTGATGTGCCTAGGTGGATGGTGCACTGTGAAAGGGCTTAACTCCGACAAGGTGGTTATAGAACAGGAGTCATCAGGAGTAACCTGGGGGTTGGAGGTGGCTGCGCATTGCACGATGTGACTGGTGCGATTTGGTGGTTGTTGTGGCGTTCTATCTGAGGCACGAAAGAGCTAGAAAATATTGGAAGATGCATGTTGAGAGTGGATGCGCAAGTTATCAAATTGGAATCCGTAGGACGAACCCACGAAGCGGAGTACTGCGGTGGTAAGTTGTCCGGGATAGGTGTAAGAGGTGTAAAAGTTGAACTTGTGCAGTTTGAGGCATATGTTGAGGTTGTGGGGGCGGGCTAAATCCCACATAGTTCCAGAAAAATGTGGATGGATCTAATGGGCCCCAGCGTAATTCCTGTAACCTTGGTGAATTGCCGATAAAATTCGTGTAGTTGGTTTGTCCAGTCGGTAGTGAAGCCGGCACATGACTCACCACTTTAATTGAACTGATCATGCCCAAAAGGCGTGTCTCGCTTTGTCAGGAATAAAATATTTATTTATTTATTTATTTATTTACTGCCTGCGTACGGTCTCGCAGAGGCCGCGTCTGCTTGAGTCATTGTGGTCGGCCTTTGTAAAATTGCGAGCGGCAGTGTGCTGCCTCGGAAACGGCTGTGCCTGAGATGAGGTTGGTTTGTGTATAGAGGCACGAAGGTTGATAGCGTGCGTCGCATTGGATCCTGTCTCATTTTCCGCGTGTGTTTAGCGCCAGCTCTATGTGTAGGCGTTAACTCATCAACTCTGTGCCTATTGTTGTTGGTGTGTTGCAGCTTGACGTCTTAGCTTTTACTAACAGCGAGAACCTGTAACCCGAAGATGGCTAGGCGCCATCAAGGCGATATGTAGCGGCCGGTGATCGGAAGTCGTTTGCAGTAAACACCTGACTGGTTGCTGCATATTAGTCGGGAACGTCAGGCGACTTGCGTAGTTACGGACGACGGGTCTTGTTGAGTCCACCAACATTTGAGCAAGCAAGTTTCGAATCACAGTGACTTGTGCGTCTTAGCAAATGGTTTCGTATATCGTGGAATGACGCGCAGGTAATCTATTAACAGGGGCTGGGTCAGCAAACTCAAAACAGGCAGAGTCATGAATTTGCTTCATGTGCGCCGTACGCTTCGGGACAGAAGGTGCGCCATGGTATCGGTTGTTAGTAGATAACCACCTACGTATGGGCTTTGGTATGGGTGTTGGTACGCCCATACCAAAGCCCACAAGGTAAAGATGCACTTAAATTCATGTGACCATTTTCATGCTCAACCGACGTAGACAATTGCGCTTCCATGCCCTTGCTGTAAGTCGTTGACTTGAACGCACCCCAAAGCGTAGGACCCGTAATTATTATAGGTTGACTTTTGTATGCTCGCTGGATGCCGACAGTTACTGGTGAAACTTTCAATGAGACATGTGGCGGGGACAGCTCAACGTCTGCACTAGGTAGTGTCGCGGAGTGAATAACAGTGCTGTCCGTCACAACCGCTCTGGAGCCCATTCGTGTTTCTGACTTGCCTTGACTTTTGGGATTTTTGACAACGCAGATGCCCTTCGTAAATTAGATTCATCGGGCTTTATTCGAGTTGGACCGAAGTTGATGTTGCTTATCGATCGAGTATTCCTACTCCGTGCAAGTACCCATAGTCTATTTAGATGTAAGAAAAACACTAACGCCGGATGGTACGCGTGAAACTATGCGCCGCTCCTAACCGGAACCAAGTGAAACCATATAGGACCAAAACGAACCAATGAGAAACAGAGACCAATCAGCGCATGCTCTAGCTATGTGCTTGGGCGAGTGTAGTTAGTTGGTTAGCATGACGCGACAGTTGTGGCTGTTCGTAACATCCCTTCACCTGGGAGCAAAATCATGGTTTTAGCATGTAACGTTCTATTATCCTGGGTGAACGTCGTGGCACGCGAACAGTGATCGGTAGATCAAATGCATCATTCGGCTTTTCAGTCGTCTGAGTTTGTTCTGTATCAAAGGTTCCATCCACAAAATCTGCTACCGCGGATGCACGGGGCCGAATAAATTCGTTGTGCCGGCGTACGGTTTCTCCGGTTTCCAGCTGTATATCGCCTTCGGTTCGCAAACTGTACAGTAAATAAATAAATAACTAAATAATTTATTCTCGAAAACTGAAGCACACCACATCTGGTGTGATCCGGGCTGCCACACCAGCTCAAATGGGAGTTTTTATACATATCCTGTTCCGGTAACAGGCTCTGGGCTTTATCCCTTACGTGTCCACTCTGTTGCATTCGCTGTTGTTAAAAGGGCTGGCTTGACAGAGGTCTGAAAATAATACATCTAACATTTACTTAAGCGACGCCCATGCATTGCCACTTCAGGGCTTTTGCCGATGGACTCCAAGGGTGTGGCATGCTAAGCCAAAAAGAGTCGAGCCCGTCTGCTGCGCAAAACTCCTCGGCTTTGTTTCATGCAATTAGCCTTTACGGTTTTTACCACTCTGCAAAATATTGGATGCTGGAGCACATGATGTAGAAGTCATATGGTAGTTGTCGTTACTCTGTAGATACGTTTCGGTAGCTGTACTCGTAACGTATGGAGCGTTATCTGTAACTAAAGATTTTGGCATGCCATATATGGATAGGTTAGGGTGCAGGTTATTAATTGTAGTCTCCGAAGAAGCATCAGGGACAATATATGAATAAAAAATAAGTAAATATAGGCATATTTCTAGACCTGGCTAGTAGCTGTGCCCTCGAAGCGTCAGATAATACTGCGCAGTAATCACATGTTCCTACATGCGTGATACTGGTGTTAAGTTTAGGAAACTGGCTCACTATGGAACCGAGCGCACTGGGTTGCTTCAAGGTCATCCTCACACACGCGTGACGTGCGTACTACTGGTTCATTTGGATTATTTCCCTCTAGCCTCTCTCCATCTTCTCGCAGCGTTGTCACTGTACGCTCATTCGAACCGGATTTACCAGCTCTACACAGTGATCCATCATACGTGGAAATATCTTCTACGATTAGAGGCTGTGCCATCACTAACCGTTTTCACTGGCATCTGTGATTAAGCGCAAGTGTTTAATTCAATCGTATCGAGCCGATTGCCTTTCTGTGTGACACCATTCGATACAGAAATCTCGAGGCAGGCCAAAAAGCCTAAGCTTACTCCGATCCAGTGTTTCTCAACACAGCTGTGAAAGAATCTGTGTTCAGCGCTCTGTTCAGGTTACAGTCACTCGCCATTCCTTGTGACCTTGTCAGCCAGTGCGGCTGCATAACCCATCACACGGACCGCGCGACCACGCCGACCGCTCATTTGACCTTGCAACCACAACGCTCGCCTGACCGATGTGCGCCGCTCTCAAAGCTGTAAAAGTACAGAACGCTAACCAACCCACTGGGTCAGGTAACGACACCAAATTGAATGGCAGAAAGGCGAAACCGAAGAGACTCCCATCGAAAGGCATTTGTGGGTTAGGAGAATGTCATCGGGTAGTAAAAATCGGTCTGGCTTGTTCGCACTGTTTGGATTGGTACCATACGAAATGTGCAAATGTGTCCCAACAACAGTTACGGGAGCGAAATAGCTCCCAAGATGCATTTTGGTTCTGTACTGCGTGTTCCACCATCCCTCTCGTTAAGTGCTTGCTCATGCTAGCTGAGGAATGCAACCGGTTAATCGCAGAAGCAGAGCAGAGGATCAACAATAAGCTTACTTCAATGGAAGCGAGTATGGACCACAGAAGCGTAGCGGCTGCTAAGCAACGGAATGCTGAACAATCCGCTTCCCCTGCACCGCAATCAGTTACGTACCCATCTCCGTTGTCTTCTCCAACTTTGGTAGAACGCCGGGCAAAAACAGACTGTACCTACGTGAATCAAACATTACTCACAGCAACGAAAATCAGGAACCATTCAAAACGTCTGGTTAAGCAAATTCCACTAGACCTGACATCTAGTATTAACAAGGATGAAGCAGCCAAACACCAGCCCTTGGTACCTGTAGCTCAAATATCTCTTGTCGAGACTAAGCCTCCCAGAACACCAGTTACTTATGCAGAGATTGCTGCAAAGGTCCACCGAGAGGCTGCCGTTGCGTCCTCTGCCATTGTAAACACCGTTAACGCAAATAGAGAGAAAAAGAGCAAACAATCACTTGTCAACAAGTCAAGACAAATGAGTACCATACCTTGTAGATCGATTAAAAAGGGATCCAACAACAGTGCCCGGACTGTTGTATGCTCAAATGTCCCTGAATCTACCGCCATCACATTGCGGGATAAGTTATCAGACGACCAAGACCAATGGAACTCATTGTGTATGCAGATGAGTATCAAAGCCAAGCCCATAAACTTGTTACGAATTACTCGTCATCCGAACTCGCCACACTATGGTGAACCCAGACTTATTCGAGTAACTCTAGAATCCTCCACTGACGTAGAAAACGTTTTGCTCTCCGCAAGCGCGCTAAAACACGAATCCTGTGGGATACGTATCTATCCTGATGTCCCTTGGAGCGCGCGACAACCAAAACGAAACACCGAAGAGGGGCACAGCAAGCAAGACCGCCTAAACACAATCTTCATACATGGCGTGCCAGAACATCCTTCTAACGATGTTCAAGAGACCGGAAAGCACGATTTAGAACAGTGGCGGTTCATTCGCGAAACACTTTCTTTGGATAATGTTGTGGCACTATCGCTCACCAGGATACCTCTCTCATCGAATTATAGAGGATGCGGCCCTAGAATCCTAAAACTTGTGGTTCAGTCAGAGCAACAAGCAAAGGATGTTTTGGATCGATGGCGGAGAAATCGGAAACATCTTCCTTCCGAACTTCGGTTAAAGGTCTCAAACACTTTGCACAGCTCAAATATTAAAGCAACTGGAGCAGCAGGCATGCTGACGAATGTACAGAAGTGTAACTTGACTGCTGCTTTAATTGACTCTGACGTAGGTCTAAACGAAGGCTGGGACGCACCTTGGCCGAATCAAGTTGCAAACGAGGTATCATTGACCCATCAAAAAAATCGAGTAACTGCCGACCTCCCATCGGTCGGCATTCTCCCACACTTGACAGCTTCACCTCTCTGCGGGCTCCTAGAGACCGAGAAACTGGCCTGCTTGTATACAAATGCTCAGGGACTTTCTAACAAACTGGCTGAACTGAAAGATCGCCAAGCTTCCGGCTCGTATGATGTCATTGGTATCACCGAGACATGGTTGCACACGGGAATGACGGACGCTGAAGTGTCGCTACCCGGCATGTCACTGATCCGGAACGACAGTCTCACAAAAGGAGGAGGGGTAATCCTGTACTACCGAAACGACTTACAGTGCGAAGCCGTGGAGGATTCAGACTCGCAGTTCCCTGACTCTCTTTGGTGCCGGTTGCAGTTAAAAGGCAGGGACGCTTGCCTTATTGTCTTGGTGTACCGCGCCCCTAACTCAACACCCGAAACCGACTACCACCTAACGACTGCTTTAAGGTGCAGTTTACAACCAAAGTGCACTCACATTCTTATCATGGGTGATTTCAACGTACATTGTTTAGAAGCCCCTGCCACGATCGGAGAACAATTCAAAACCGATCTACAAGATCTAGTAACTACTGTTCCTCTTTACAACCACATCACTTTGCCCACTCGGTTCAGAACTGGTAACAGGCCACCTGTGCTAGATCTTGTGCTTACCAACGAGGAGCATGTGATTGGCGCGTTGGTTTTAGACTGCCCGTTGGGTCGCAGTGATCACGCAGTCATCAGTTTCAACTTCGTCTGCTATGCAGAATATCTGAATGATAACGATGATACTGTGCGAACCATCACAAGGTACGACCGACTCGCCCAGCTAGTCAGCGCCACAACATGGTCTTTCCTCGAAGAAGAACCCCCGGAAGTCGCCTGGCTCGAGTTCGTCAACACATTCATTCAGCTGATTGCACAGGCTTCAGAGATAAAAGCTTGCAATAAGTGCAAATCAGTTTCTTTCGTTAGGAGCAGAACCCGAAAATGGATGACAGTACGCAACGCAGCATGGCGAGTGTACGCAGAAGCACCTGCACCAGAAACTAGGGACAACTACGTAACCCAACGTAACCACTGCACTCAACTGTTAAGAGAAGACAAAGCCACCTATCAGCAGAACATCGCAAAGACCTTCAATGCTGACCACAAACTGCTGTACAAGCGCGAATTTTCTAGTGAGAGCTATTCTACTTCGTCGACAGCACAAATAAATAACAGTATAGCGCAGGAACAGCAAGGTACATAGGAAATGGGAGCTGGTTCGCCACCCACCTTTACGCATGATGGAGGGTGGGCAATGGAGCCAGTTAAAAGATAAATTTTGTACAGTGGACCAAGATAAGTCAAACAGTGGTCCGAAATAACTGGATTTCCAGCTAGCCAGTGTGACAGGGGCCTCTGGCACATGGTTAACTTTGTGTCAGTGTAAGAGAATATGAAATACTAAAGTTTGGGGTGGCATGAATGGCGATCAAAAATGGATCTCGTTCATCATGCCGCCAATCTACCAGTGTTTACCATGTTGGTTGGCAATGGTTTAACTCTAATAAAAGTTCAGAGTCATGGGCCAAGGGAAGATAAATTGGGGTGCAAAATGTCTAGTTTAGAAGACCGGGACTCAAATGACGGTGCACATTGTGTTGCGTTTGGCTCAAAAATTTCGTATCAACCTAACTATTTCCATTCTTCGTAATGACAGATTGGAGCAATTTATGCTTCCAGTGACGGCGACCTCGCGATGCTGACATCCACCAGGATGCTAAGGGCTACTGGATTTCCCCTAATAGCCAGATATGTAGTGCTGCTAATAGCAACCATATTCGCAGAGACACGGTTGGACGTATGAGGTAATAATAAAGGATACATAGATGAATTATGGTGGGCGTTGAAAATATACCTACATACATAGCTTATTCTCAAATTCGTAGAGACACACCAAACCAGGCATGACCAAGGTTTATAAGCAGTTGTGTAACACGACGATATTTCTGGTTCAATCGTGTGTAGCTGAAGCGGTCAAGGCACTATAAGTGCAATGAAACGGTGCATGTAGACGGAGTATCATATCCCTGCTTGTGTTGGAAATAGTTGAACTATGCGTCTAGTCGACATGCCAGCTAATGTAGTTGTGGACAGTGACTCTTTTCAAGTAACGAGGCGCAACCGCGACGTCGCGGTTGTTAAACAGTCATTTGCGGCTTTTTATAGGGAGAAAGCTTGCCAGGCGAAAACCCACCATGTCCTGCAACACTGCCATAAAGCATTTTGAACATCAGTGTATAACTGGCAAAGCCACTTGACGACTGATTTCGTATTCGGTTATTCGCAGTCAAATGGCTCCTAATCTCCTCTGTTAGTGGCGCAGCAAATTGATCAGGGCCGCCATGATTGTTGAGGCCGGTTGAGGATGGGAACATCGTGAATAGTCATCTTGTTGTGTGTCCAGGTGAGCAAAAGTTCAAGTTTTCTGCTGTCTGGATTTTGTATATGTATAATTTAGGGGAGTGTGCATATGTGTCCAGCTCTCCATACTGGACAACGGTTGTAGTGATTGCAGTTGAGCCCCTTCGGTGTACAACCATGCTCCATGTAGGTCCTTGTCGGTTGTTACGTCCGTCTTGAGCGAAAACTGTTCCTCAGTTTAATTCTAGATCCCCAAGAGGTTCCGGACCTCGGAGAAAGGGAAAGTGAGGGACAACCGAGAGAAGACCGCAAGAACAGGTGTGGAGTTGAACATTGTTAAAGTCTTATGTTACATCATTTGGAGTTGAGATAAAAGCACGTATACTGTGCAACAATGATTATGCTGAAAGTGTCTTTTGCATATTCTATAGAATCATTAGCCATATGGGTAGATTGCTAACACATGCGTAGAGACAAGAGCATTGCACCAGTAAGTAATCTACGAAGTACCAATTTAGTATGAGGCAAATATTGCGTAGGGAGAGCACAAAGAGTGTTGGAAGGCTGATGGTGACTGCAAGGTGCATGAACAGCAAGTAGCTAGCGTAGTAAATAAAAAAATAAAAAAATAGTTTTTATTCTCGACAAGGCGAGGCACGCCTTTACAGGCATGATCATTATGACAACAATGCGTGGTCTAGAATGTGCAAGAATACGTTATGTTTGCCGTACCAGTGTATGTTTATGTAGGGGGTATGTAACTATGTAACTGTGTGTGTGAGTGGGCGTGTCACTGTGAGGTTCCTGTTTGTAACTGTGCTGCTCTAACTTTGACTCTCAAATGGTCGGAAATGCTCGAGTAGAAGATGGATGTCCGTGCGTTGGAAAGGATTATTCGGATACCCACGGGGCAGTGACTTTATTTTGTGGCGAGTCACGACCGAAACGTCACAGTGTTGTTAAGCAGACATTTGTGGCTTTTTATAGAGAGAACGCTTGCCAGGCGAAAACCCACCACGCCCTGGAACACTGCCGCGGAACTATTTGCTGGAACGGGTCAAACCCGAACCACCCAGCTGGCCCCACGAGGAGGTTGTTCGGCTAGCCAGCCGCGAGAGGGATCTGAATGTCCATTGGCGGTAGGGCAGCGGAAAGATTGGATGCAGATATTCTAAAGGAATAAAGGTTTTTGAGATACGGAGTGGCTCCTAACAAGCACTGGATAATCGCATATGCATGGAGCCCGTGACCACTAGCTACTTTTAAACAGAGGTGCCGAATTTAAGACGACCGACAGATGGTGGCGCTAGGAAAGACTATCAGTGACCAGATGTAGCCATTCCAATAAGACGCTTGGGCACTAGTGTTTGCCTATAGAGTCACAGAAGGTAGCAACAAGCCAGCGAATGTAAGCGATACAGACACTCAAAGAGAATGTATGACGGAGAGACGAGGAGTGTATCCTAGCAAGCTCACGATGTTCGCAGACGGGACATGGTGCATACGGGGAATGGCTGCAATGTGGTGAGGAAGATAAGAAGAGCGACAGATAGTGGCGCTATGATATAGAGTAACAGTGGCCAGCAAAGGCATTCGGATTAAGCCCTCTAATTACCGGTGGATACCTACTTCTTGACTCTCCAGCCTTCATTCTCTTCTGCCGTATGTCACTCTTAAACCTCACTTGCCTGTTGACTTCTTCATCGAAACTTTAGGTATCTAGTAGTGGACAAACGTCTGAATACTATGGCTGCACCAGCCACTGATTCATTCTTTTCTAGAGCCACTATCTCCGCTTAGCCACAGCTAGTCGCCATAGCTCCCATTTAACTCTGCGGATATCAGGAGATTTGTAGATGTAGCTCCATGCGTACAATGTTCATAATCTTAGAATGTTTGCGTCACAGCTCAGATGTTCTGTTGACCTATTATGTGTACCGTAG
>OX104064.1:195359667-195451385 GCA_944474145.2 Dicrocoelium dendriticum | reverse complement strand
TTAATGTTTAAATGGTAAAGCCACTTGACGACCTATTTCATATTCGGTTATTCGCAGTCAAAGGGCTCCCAATTTCCCATGTTGGTTACACATATAATTGATCAGGGCCGCCATAATTGTTGAGGCCGGTTGAGGACGGGAACATCGTGAATGGTCATCTTGTTGTGTGTCCAGGTGAGCAAAAGTTCAAGTTTTCTGCTGTCTGGATTTTGTATATGTATAATTTAGGGGAGTGTGCATATGTGTCCAGCTCTCCATACTGGACAACGGTTGTAGTGGTTGCAGTTGAGCCCCTTCGGTGTACAACCATGCTCCATGTAGGTCCTTGTCGGTTGTTACGTCCGTCTTGAGCGAAAACTGTTCCTCAGTTTAATTCTAGATCCCCAAGAGGTTCCGGACCTCGGAGAAAGGGAAAGTGAGGGACAACCGAGAGAAGACCGCAAGAACAGGTGTGGAGTTGAACATTGTTAAAGTTTTATGTTACAACATTTGGAGTTGAGATAAAAGCACGTATACTGTGCAACAATGATTATGCTGAAAGTGCCTTTTGCATATTCTATAGAATCGTTAGCCATATGGGTGGATTGCTAACACCTGCGTAGAGACAAGAGCATTGCACCGGTAAGTAATCTACGAAGTACCAATTTAGTATGAGGCAAATATTGTGTAGGGAGAGCACAAAGAGTGTTGGAAGGCGGATGGTGACTTCAAGGTGCATGAAGAGCAAGTATCTAGCGTAGTAAATAAAAAAATAAAAAAATAAAGTTTTTATTCTCGACAAGGCGAGGCACGCCTCTACAGGCATGATCGTTATGACAACAATGCGTGGTCTAGAATGTGCAAGAATACGTTATGTTTGCCGTACCAGTGTATGTTTATGTAGGGGGTATGTAACTATGTAACTGTGTGTGTGAGTGGGCGTGTCACTGTGAGGTTCCTGTTTGTAACTGTCCTGCTCTAACTTTGACTCTCATATGGTCGGCAGTGCTCGAGTAGAAGATGGATGTCCATGCGTTGGAAAGGATTATTCGGATACCCACGGGGCAGTGACTTTATTTTGTGGCGAGTCACGACCGCCAACTCACAGTGTTGTTAAGCAGACATTTGTGGCTTTTTATAGGGAGAACACTTGCCAGGCGAAAACCCACCACGTCCTGGAACACTGCCGCGGAACTATTTGCTGGAACAGGTCAGACCCGAACCACCCAGCTGGCACCACGAGGAGGTTGTTCGGCTAGCCAGCCGCGAGAGGGATCTGAATGCCCATTGGCGGTAGGGCAGCGGAAAGATTGGATGCAGATATTCTAAAGGAATATAGGTTATTGAGATACGGAGTGGCTCCTAACAAGCACTGGATAATCGCACATGCACGGAGCCTATGACCACTAGCTACTTTTAAACAGAGGTGCCGAATTTCAGACGACCGACAGATGGTGGCGCTAGGAAAGACTATCAGTGACCAGATGTAGCCATTCCAATAAGACGCTTGGTCACTAGTGCGTGCCTACAGGGTCACAGCATGCAGCAACAAGCCAGTGGATGTAAGTGATACAGACACTCAAAGAGAATGTATGACGGAGAGACGAGGAGTGTATCCTAGCAAGCTCACGATGTTCGCAGACGGGACATGGTGCATACGGGGAATGGCTGCAATGTGGTGAGGGAGATAAGAAGAGCGACAGATAGTGGCGCTATGATATAGAGTAACAGTGGCCAGCAAATGCATTCGGATTAGGCCCTCTAATTACCGGTGGATACCTACAGTGACGGAATAAGTCAACAAACCAGCGAAGGTATGCGATGCAAGCAGTTCAAGAGAGTATGAGATGGAGAGACAAAAGGCGGCTGCTACCGAAAAGATGTATGCTACCTACAATGACTCGCTGCAGCAGAAAAAGTGGTGGCAGCTAATACGAATAACTGCTAATGATACTAAGGGAGAAAGAGTATCGACGGATAGCAATGGCATTTGAGTGAAGCCTTCAAGTTGCTAGTGGATACCTACAGTGTCCCAGAATAAGTCAACAGACAGCAAATGTGGGTGACGCACGCAGTCCCAGAAAGGAATAAAAGAGTGGCTCTTAGCAAGCTCCGGATATGCACAGAGATGGTTGGAGCCTACGAAGAATGGGGTGCCAGATGCAATACAAACAACTAATAATGGCACTAAGGGGGACAGTATCGACGGCAAGCAATCGCATTGGGGCGAAGACTTTTGGTGGCTAGTGGATACCTAAGTTGTCTCAGAATAAGCCAACAGTCAGCAAATGTAAGTGACGTAGACAGTCCCAGAGGATGAAGATTGGAGATAAAGGAGAGTGGCTCTGAGCAAGCTCCGTATATGCGCAGAGATACTTGGAACCTGCGACTACTTGTTGCTACTAAATAGAGGTGCTGAGGTTAAAAGGATCGACAAATAATGGCGGTACGAAAAACCGTCTGTTGCTAGATGAAACCATTCCATTAAGCAGTTTGGTCACTAGTGGATTCCTGCCATGTCACAAAATACATTAGCAAGCCAGCGAAGTTGAGTGATGCAGACATTCTTAGAAATTACAGGGTGGAGAAACAAAGGAGGTCTCCTAGAGGTCTCTAGAGCCTCGTTAACTGTCGCATTTCATATCCGTACACGTAAACTCTCAACTCTGTCCTCTCCTTATCGCGGCCTGTCTTTATTTCTTCTTCAACCGCATAGCGAGCTCTCAGAGCCCTGCCCTATTATCCTCTTTGACTGCTTCCTAACTAGCGAAATGTAGTTTTAGGCTCTGTATCACCATCACACAACTTCTCTCCCATTGCGAGCATGCCTGACTTGCATTCCTTATATTCATGTAGCCTCTTGCATCCCAAACCATCCCTCTCCGCTGATTCTTTATTTACCTTCCCACCGCAACTGTACTACTTACTCTAAGTGTGCCGACTAATCCAGTCTCGTCTGATCGGTCCCCTGCTCTCCGAATTCATTCAGACTGCTGTGACGTTACCGGCATTGATTGAGAAGTGCGAACGCTCTGTCCCCATTACCTCTCGAGCCGCGTGGACTTTTCCACACCTTATAAGTAAACCTCTCTCTATCCGGACCGTCTCCTCTCCTTATGGCCCCTCTACTATCATTTCTTCTCTAATCGGACTGCCAACTCTTAGTGCCTTGTAATAACCTAGTCTCATGTGACCGGTATGCTCCTTTGACCTTTTCCAGTCTAGCAAGATATACCGAACTAATCTCTTTAGACTCACAACTATGTCTTGCTTACATTGACAGCTCGCTAGACTTGTTTACCCTTTATTAATATAGGCACTTCCATCAGTAACTTGTACTCTCACATCTTCAATCGGATGACCGACGCTTAGTGCCATGCCCTTCTTTGTCATCATCTGATCAGTGTAATTCTCTGGGACTACTACGAGGCCTCCGGATGTATCGACTTCTCGAGTCTCGTCTGTTTGGTCTTCGGCTTTTAGAGTTCTCTCAGATTACCGTGATATTACCGGTGCTATTTCAGCACTGAACGTTTCATACTTCGCACGAGAGCGTCCTTGGCTCACCACACTTTAGTAGTAAACCTTTTTCATCCTGACTATCGTCTCTTAATTGCTCTCATGAGTTACTCTTCGCACTGCCGTCCGCATTCTTCCGCTCGTAGCTGATTCCTTAAATTTCCTTTTCTTCTTGGAACGTTGCTTTACCTATGTTGCTCCCGCATTCCGTCTCAACCTTGTTGTCCTTAGTTTCACCTAAGATGCCGCTCGCATTCGGTCTGCTGTCATCATCATCGGTTTACCTGTTACTCTCCAACAATCATATTAATCGCTTAACGTTGTCTACACGATTTGTTATACCCTTCTTTCTACCTAGTAGTTGTATTCTGAGGCACACCAGCGACGTGATGTAAAGAACGCGCTTGCAAATCATGTATACTAAACAAAATTACATAAATTTTAATGTATCATAGGCACCGTTGCGCGCCACCAGTCTATGTTTGTGCTTCTTGCTTCCTTGCTGTCTTTCTGTTTGGCTGCCTCTTGTCCGTTGCCTGTTTTCTCTCGAGATTTCCACAGATACATCCGCCAAAACAAGAAGGTTTATCCACTGGGAATAGTCGACCCACCCTCAATAGCCAGCTGGTTTACATGCTTGTTCTTTACTCCGGGAGATGAAGAACCCCCACGTCGTTCCAAATGGAGCTCTTTCCGCCATTCTGGAGAAGCTACCACCACGGGGTCTAAACAAATGGGTTTAGCTCGCCTCGTACTCACAGTAGAACAATTTACTCACCTGGAATATTGTAGTTACATGGATCCACTGTTCCACAACCGGAGACTGACAATGCTGGCGTGATTACATTCAATGCCTTAAACATTTAGATTCTCCAGTCACCTGGATCTTTTCTGATGTCATTTCACGGACAGCACTGCGCGCGCATAAGAGGCTTTTCCGATGATGTTCCCTGGAGCTCTCACTTGGCCATGAAGACAATTACACTTACATTTGAAGGAAATACTTGTCCACTTCGCGGAGAATTGCATTTATTCCTGTTTTGGACATATTCAGACACAAGAAACAACTGCACTCACCGTCCCTATGACAAGTCCAGCATGGATAGCTGGACACGGGTTGCGAGCCGGACAATATAATAGAAAAAGCCGGCCTCTATTAACAATATGTTTACTCACCCGCATCATTATCATTCGACTCTGCGACTCTTTTACATCATTGACTGGCTTCAACGACTATTGCCGGTTCAGTACTAAGCCATTTGGCCAACCAACGAAAAATTTTGGCTGTCAACCGACTGCGAATAATAGAGTGCAAAATCGGTCTATACGATGTATAGCCGACTATCACTACAGTTCAACGGAAGCTACGACAGTGTTCCAGGACGTGGTGGGTTTTCGCCCGGCAAGCGTTCTCCCTATAAAAAGCCACAAATGTCCGCTTAACACTGCAACGTGGCGGATGTGACTCGCCACAAAATAAAGCCACTGCTTTGCATTTCACACTGACGCAGTCCTCAGCCTCCAACATCGAACCTGTGCAACTGCTTTTACTATGAAGAATGCTTTAGTGGAGTACCGATCATCCCGGCTTCGTAATGGTCATTGATTGCACTAACCCTTGTTCGGGCTCCTGTGCTCATGGATCACTACATGTCAAATTTACCCCCCACTTGTATCTTGACGCAACGGTTTTGCGCGCCGTGGCGCCATTATGATCCTTGGTCTGACTATTACCTGACAATATGCTCGCTCTTATGGACTACATCTTTTCGTTTATTCCTTTCATTGTAACGAAATGTTTTAATATTCCAAAGAAGCTGTGCTTGTATGCATATTTGATCATGCCTTTTAGAGGTGTGTCTCGTTTTACAGAGAATATACTATTTATTTATTTATTTATTTAGTAGCTCCGGATATACGCAGATGTACGGAGCCTACAATGAAACGCTGCAGAAAGCGTGATGAAGATAGGAGGAGTAACGAAGGATAATGGTGCTGAGAGAGAACCAGTGGGCATCAGCTGAATTCGCATTTAGCCTTCTACTTATTAGTGGATAGTTACAGTGACAGAATAAGTCGACAAACCAGCGAAGGTGCGTGATGCAAAGGATTCAAGCGAGTAAGTGTTGGAGAGATAAGTAGTGGCTCCTAGCACTAAGATGTATGCTATCTACAATGACTCGCTACAGCTAAAAGATGGTGACATAGGAAATACGCAGAACTGATAATGGTACTAAGGGAGAGAGAGCACCCATGGCTAGCAATAGCATTGGGGTGAAGCCTTCTACTTGCTAGTAGATAACTAAAGTGTCCCAGAATAAATCAACAAACAGCAGGTGTAGTTGACGCGGAGAGTCACAAATAATAAAGATTGGAGATAAAATAGGGTGGCTCTTAGCAAGCTCCGGCTATGCGCAGAGGTGCTTGGAGCGTACGACCACTAGCTGCTTCTAAACAGAGACCGAATTTAAGACGATGGACGGATGGTGACGCTAGGAAAATCTATCAGTGGCCAGATGTGGCCATTGCAATTAGACGCTTGGTCATTAGTGTAGATCTACCGTATATATCTATCCTTGGCATGCTAACTGGCTTTCCAAATAGCCGCTGCCGTCCCGAAAGCTTCTTTTCTTATGACACTCATTATTGTTATTCACACATTAAGTAGGCGGCCTAGCTTCATCTTGCTGGCTTATCCGGACTCGTCTGAACGGGCTACTACTTTCTGACCCACCTCGGACTTCTGAGATCTAAATGACCTAAGTTCTGCCTACGTAACATTATATAACCCTGAACGGAAATTCATTGTTGTCCATGATTCATCCTTATTACTATGTCCCCTTTCTTCCTGTACATATCTATTGTGCCGATGCTCTCCTTTAGTACTTAGACCTAAAGTCTACGGATTTCACTCTTTGAGCTGATATTCTAATCTCCTCTCAGTGGTCTCTTTACTTCCGACTGCTATGACCCTAATGATCAGAGATGGGCAGACTTAACAGTCTGCTCACGTCACCTCGAGAACATGCTTGACTTTTCTACCTCCTCAATAGAACATTTTCATTTCGCACTCCGTTTGAATTACTTTTTTCAATTGGACGGATATCCCTTCGGACCTGGCTCTAATCTACCCTCGGCTGACTAGTCTCCTGTTTCTGACTCTGTTCTACGGTTTTCACTCTTTGAGCTGATACTGTAATCTCGCCTCAATGGTCTCTTTGCTTCCGACTACTGTGACCCTAATGCTCAGAGATGGGCAGACTTAACGGTCTGCTCACATCACCCAGAAATATGGCTGGCTTTTTCACTTTTTAATAAAGCGTTATATTGTTCGCGCTCTGTTTGCATTACTTTTTCAATTGGACGGATATCTCTTCGGGCCTGCTCTAATCTACCCTCGGCTGACCATTCCCCTGTTTCTGACTGTTCCCCGACATCCGAGACGTTACTACTCTAGGCTCTACATTCCAAACACTCTGTTCCCCTCATCCCGAGACCTTTCCTTGGCATGCTACGCTTAGCTTCATCTTGCTGGCTTATCCGGACTCGTCTGAACGGGCTACTACTTTCTGACCCACCTCGGACTTCTGAGATCTAAATGACCTAAGTTCTGCCTACGTAACATCATGTAACCCTTAACGGAAATTCATTGTTTCCATGATTCATCCTTATTACTATGTCCCCTTTCTTCCTGTACATATCTATTGTGCCGATGCTCTCCTTTAGTACTTAGACCTAAACTCTACGGATTTCACTCTTTGAGCTGATATTCTAATCTCCTATCAGTGGTCTCTTTGCTTCCGACTGCTATGACCCTAATGATCAGAGATGGGCAGACTTAACGGTCTGCTCACATCACCTCGAGAATATGCTTGGCTTTTCTACTTCTCCTCAATAGAACATTTTCATTTCGCACTCCGTTTGCATTACTTTTTCAATTGGACGGATATCCCTTCGGACCTGGCTCTAATCTACCCTCGGCTGACTAGTCTCCTGTTTCTGACTTTGTTCTACGGATTTCACTCTTTGAGCTGATATTCTAATCTCGTCTCAATGGTCTCTTTGCTTCCGACTACTGTGACCCTAATGCTCAGAGATGGGCAGACTTAACGGTCTGCTCACATCACCCAGAAATATGGCTGGCTTTTTCACTTCTCAATAGAGCGTTATATTGTTCGCGCTCTGTTTGCATTACTTTTTCAATTGGACGGATATCTCTTCGGGCCTGCTCTAATCTACCCTTGGCCGACCATTCCCCTGTTTCTGACTGTTCCCCGACATCCGAGACGTTACTACTCTAGGCTCTACATTCCAAACACTCTGTTCCCCTCATCCCGAGACCTTTCCTTGACATGCTATCTGGCTTTTCATATAGCCGCTGCCGTCCCGAAAGCTTCTTTTCTTATGACACTCATTACTGTTATTCACACCTTAAGTTGGCGGCCTAACTTCATCTTGCTGGCTTATCCGGACTCGTCTGAACGGGCTACTACTTTCTGACCCACCTCGGACTTCTGAGATCTAAGTGACTTAGGCTCTGCCGACGTACCGCCTTGTAACCTTCACTTCAAAAGCATTTTTGGTCACGATTCATTATTATTATATCCCCCTTTCATCCTTAACATTTCTCTTTAGGCCGATGCTCTCTTTCAGTATTTAGATCTAAATTTTACGGCTTTCTTTCTATGTGCTGACACTCTATTCTTGTCTTAATGGTCTCTTTGCTTGCGACTACTATGTCCCTTATGATCAGGTTTTAACAGACCCAACGGCCTGTTCACACCACTCCGAGGCTAACTGCCGTTTCGGTTAGCCAATTTCGTCCTAAACTGCTTCTTTTATGATGACACTCATTACCTTATACATAGTTATATTGGGCGGCCTAGCTTCATCTTGTTGACTTACCTGGTTTTGTCTGAACGGTTTCTTGTTTTCTGACCTCGCTCGGAATTCTGAGATATAAATGACCTAGTTACAGCTGACGCAACGCTGTTACCCTCACCTTTAGTACATCACTAGGCATAATTCATCCTTTTTATTAACAAGGATGAATCATCACCTGAAGAAGGTCGGCGGCTTTTCCACTTCTCCTCAATAGAACCTGCTTAACCGACCCTTTCTTTCCTTCCTGTGCTTTCCGTTGCATTCCTTCTTCATTCGACGCTAACTTACATGCGTCTGTCCTCTCTGACTCCTTACATTCCTACCAATTTAAGTCTGAGGCAACGCGTCCCTGCCGCTCTTTCTGAGTGATATTCTTTCCCATAATCTGCACATCTCGTCCTCTTCTCTCTGGTTCCAACCGATTGAGCATATGCGCATTAGGACCCCTCAAACTCCCTTTTCTTCATTCCTATTTTTGAACACTCTTTCATTCTCTACTGATCCGTGTTCGGCTTGTTTCTCGTCGTATTTCGCCACTTAGGATACACATGTATATGCGATAGTTAAATAACACTTAAATGTATATGGGTACAATAGTTCAGTCATCGCCGCAATTGATCGACTGCATTCCAGACGCATTCCTTTCTTCTGTCTTTGTGGCTGTTTCTGTTCGTTTCCTTTTTTCCTGAGTTTGTCACAGGCACGGCGACACGCACCCAAGGAATAATCCATCGTTGCGACAACAATACAAGCTATACAGTTCCTTTATCTGGACATGAGCGGAAGATTATCAACCCTTTTACAACTTACTAACCGGACAAATCATTCGTTATCATGCACGGATACAATTTTTCCGAGGCTTGAACCTTTGGGTTCAGTTCGCCTAACGCTATCTCTTCCACATAACCCTTGCCTGGAGAACTACTTTTGACTTCGGAAGACACATTCTCCTGCGATACAAAGCCAGAACAATTGGTCATTATAAGCTCTTCAATCCGCGTTGACGGCTCAATTGGCCGTGGTTTCCTATATTTCTAATCAATTTTACCACATACCCCGGGGGATCTGCGTTTCTTTCTTGGGAACCATATTCTATCCTTCAAGACTTCAACAACGATTCAACAAATTTCAATGTATATCCCTCGGAGGCTTCACGTGGTTCTGCAGAGGATCAACACGTCATATTCAAAAAGACAGGACTCAGGAACGCAATAGGCACCCAGCTAACGCATCAGCCGGCAGAAAAATGGGACGCAACCTGACTGCGATTAACCGAGCAAACAAATGTTCAACCAGAAACATAGCCCGTTACAACTTGCCATTCAATGGATTGGCGGCAGTGTTTCAGGACGTGGAGGGTTTCGCCTGGCAAACTTTCGCCCTATAAAAAGCCACAAATGTCCGTTTAACAACACTGCAACGTGGCGAATGTAGCTCGCCACCGAATAAAGTCACAGCCCATAACTTCACACCGGCAGGTCAACTAGCATCCCCATTCTAGATAGGTACGTTACACTGGAACGTCTGCATCTGCATATACTGCCGTCTTTTTGCTTTCTACGATATCACCGTTGACCTTTGCGTTACTTGTGCACGATCTCATTGTATCGTCATATCTCTCTTGTGCGTGCTCTTCAATTATCTGCCAATGGATCATTCAGGATTCTCAATCTATTATTAGCCGAGTTCCCGGTTTCACGACAGCCAAATTATTATTTCGCATTTTCACCATTGTACAGTTCCAATCATGGACATATGAACAATTTTCTACTGTCACTGTTACATTTGCCATAAAATGTCTGTGCAGTTGTACATATCTGATCCTGCCTCCATGGGCGTGCCTCGCGTAGTCGAGAATAAAATATTTATTAATTAATTTATTCATGTCAGCGAAAGTAAGTGATTCAGATATTCCGTAATGAGAGAGGAAGGCCAGAGCCAAACAAATAAGAGAAGTAATAGGAATATACGGTAAATGGAAGCGCGATTAAAAGAGAATATTCAATGTTGTCCTGATGCATAGGGTAAAAAGTATAAGAGAGAACGGTGTCAGCTTGGCGATTAGGATATATTTGGGTAACGTCAACTGGTACTTGAGGTCCTGCGCACGCCAGCTCCAACATCTAGGTAGTAGCCAGTTATGTTGATGCGATTAGCTAGAGGCGGATGTCTCGAGCTAGTCAGATGTGGGAGGTTTGAGGGAATGCAGAGGCATTCAGTATCCGGTGGCTGATGCCTAGGTGATGGAAGGCTTAATGGGTTGTTGGAGGAAGCAGGCAGATAGGCATATTAGGAGTCGGGAAGGAGATAGTGTGGGAAGGTAAGAAGAGGCGATTATAAGTGGTCTAGTCCAGTTTCAAAAAACTCGTCTTCAGGACAGTTGATATTCAGTAGTTTGGAAACTTGTGTGACAGAGAGGTATTTGCTAATAGAGAAGCGGAACTGGTTTATAATCATAGTTGCCCTTATTGTGAGAGGTAACCTATTCCATATATGTGCGTATCTAGAGGTAGACGTTAGAGGGAATATTACTGCGCGTTCTTGGTAGGATGAAGGAGCGGAGTCTATCACGTAGAGGTACGAAGCGTTATATGAGTCTGAGACAGGGGTTGGTGGGATCCCATTGGGATTGTTAATAACCGAGTATAGGAAAGCGAGGTTGGTGTTCAGTCGGCGCAGCCGTAACCGGTCGAGCTTAAGTGTGCTGCATCGATCACGGTAGCTGAAACTTGGGTGCCCCAGGAGGCGTTTTGTGAAGGTACGCTGAACCTTTTCGAGGGCTATTCTGTCGCATTTTCTTAGGTTGGTGAATACTATAGAGCAGTACTCTAGCAGAGGCCGGGCGCATGTTTTGTAGAGCGCAGTTCTAGATTCCTGTATTGTCATGGTTTGAGGATGTATCCGATGAGAGAGCGTGCTTTAGCTGCGGAATAAACTACTTGTTCCGCGAAATTCAGCGAAGAGGAGTAGTGCACGCCTAAGTCCCGCACTGTTAGGCAGTTCCCTAATGGTGTGCCTTGTAGCATAAAGGTATTGGGTGGCATGGTGTATCTGTTTGTAAGGACATTGCATTTTGCTGGTATGAATGCCAACTTCCATGTCTCGCGCCATGCAGCTAGGACGCTTAAGTCGTATTGTATATGAGAGAGGGCGGTGTGGAAGTTTGACGGATGAAATGGGGAGACAATTTTGATGTCGTCGGCAAAGAGGTAGGGTGTCCCATGTTTAAAAACCTTGAACACATCATTGATATATAGCAGGGAAAGTAGAGGTCCTAAAACGCTTCCTTGAATTACGCCACTTTTGACTGGTTTTGGAAGTGACAAAGTCTTCAACCGTTACTGACTGTGAGCGAGCTGTAAGGTATGATGAAAACCAAATGTGCGGTTTGCCGGAGATGCCGTATGATTCCAGCTTCATCAAGATTTCTGTATGTGGTACTCTGTCGAAGGCTGTTGTCATGTCTGTGAGGATGATGACCTGAAGGTCTAAAGGTGTAGCATACTATACCTGCAGTGGAGGGTCACACAGTGTTACAGGAAGACCTGGACAATGCGTACCCATAATTCCTCGAGAAGGTGCTGCATTTCAATGTCACCAAGTGCAAAGTTCTCAGCATACGGCACAAAAGTATGCACAAGTACCGCCCAGGACCACAAATTCTACAGCGGGGTTTTCACAAGTACGATCTCGGCGTGCTGGTTCATGCTGACCTCGGTTGTTTGAGGAAGACTGAAAGGACCTCAAATAAAGCAGATCTGTATTTCGGCCTTCTTCGCAGAGCTTTCGGAAAGTTTGACCCTCCAGCCTTTCCAAAAATGCTTGGTGCGTAAGTGAGGCCCCACACGGAATACGCTATTCAAGCGTCTCAACCCTGGCACAAACACCATCCCACCGCCCTCGATACTGCAAAACGTAGGGCATCGAAGTGCGTCAGAGGTTTGTCTAGCCTCCCCTACACACTCACGCTGAAGGCTCTCAAAGTATGCAGTGGACGTTATCGGCCTCTAAGATGCGATCCCACAATCGTGTACCAGATCCTGAGAAACCCCAACCACCCATGGCATTCCCTTTTGATACTCAGTGAAAACACCCCTCTAAGGGGTCAGCAATTTAATCTGGTCACACAGCATAGCCGACTGGAATGTCGGCAAAACATTTTCTCCCTTCGATTGTCCCAGCCGTGGAACGCCCACAAGGAACATGTAATTAATGCTCCCACCCCATCCTTTTTTAAAAAGTGCCTTGACGCAACTCGATCACACTTGCACTACGTGATACAGCCCATGACCACCAGCTGCTAGCACTAATGCGTCACCCCAAACCCTTTACACACAATTTGATGAAAGCTACTACTGTAAAAACTGGATTTCTGTATCCAGTCGACCAGAGGTAGCTGCACACGAGTAGGCGTTGTCCTTGCTATTTTTCATGGTTTTCTCGCTTATTAAGTGATCAATAACCACTCCCCTGATGGCTTTGTGTACACACATTCTACTTTCAAACCCTTTATATGGCAGTGCAGTTAAGGCTGTAATCGCCCGAACCGGCAATTTCATTATCCTTGATCAATCTTTTCTCACTCTAACCACCCTACGGGACATGTCAAGCACCTGCTATTTACTCGTTATTAATCATTGTTCATTGTTCACTGTTATGGGTTTAATGCACCACAGTTTGAAGTGACCTGCGTTAAATGAATAAATAAATAAATAGTTTATTCTCGTCATTGCGAGGCACACCATCTAGGGCGTGATCATGGTAATACAGACAAATATGTTCGGCAATTGCACAAATCAGTACATTTTGACAAATAGCATAGGAATTTGTGTGTGTTGACATGTAAAAGTATGTTTATGTCTGTATTTGGAAGTAGCCATGTTGTGTGAGTAGGTAAATGTGACTCCGTGTGTGTTTTTGTTCGTTGGGTTTACCATCAAAGGGGGGAAATCAATGGAACGCTTCGCGTCGGCTGACTTTCGTGACGTGGGAATGATCTTCACTATGAATGAGACTCACTATTACTCCACAGTACAGATGAGTGACCACACATCTTTAACGGATGCATATACAATCCACCGCACGGCAGCAGAGCCAATGTTGATGCGCTAGCCCAGAGTTTTCTTGTGGCATAGAGTATTTCCTTACGCTATAAGAGAATTGGAGGAGACTGCAGCCTGCGCACGTCTCCAGGAAGGAGCACTCTGCATCTCCAACGTATCAAGTGTTCGTTGCTGATACTGTCGCAGGTGGCTGGACTCAGCAAGCCCTTACGCCCACTAGGGGCTACAACCCTATGGCTCTATTTTCTAACGGTGGCTGGCTAGCCGAACAACCTCCTCCTGGTGTCAGCTGGGTGGTTCGGGTTTAACCCGTTCCAGCAAATAGTTCGGCGGCAGTGTTCCAGGACGTGGTGGGTTTCGCCTGGCAAGCGTTCTCCCTACAAAAAGCCACAAACGTCTGCTTAACAACACTGTGACGTTTCGGTCGTGACTCGCCACAAAATAAAGCCACTGCCCCATGGATATCCGGATAATTCTATCTAACCCACGGACACCAATCTCCTACTCGCATATTGATGACGATATCAAACATTGAGGATTGGAGCAGCACAACTACAAACACAAAATACACAGCTACATACACATACACACACAATGACATACATACATACCCCCTACACAAACACAAACTGCTATGGCAAACATATCGGATTTTTGCATATTCTTGATCATGCATCGTTATGTCAAAATGATCATGCCTGTAAAGGCGTGCCTCACCTTGTTGAGAATAAAAGATTTATTTACTAAGGCGACAGCCACTGTACTAGGTAACATTGCTGGTAGAGATCACAATGTGGTCCAACTCACCTACGGTATCTACGGCCCACTTTCCTGCATATCCAAGCAACGCGCAACCTGCAGACGCTTCCAAGGAACCAATTTGGAATTTGAAATCTTCCTCTTTATTCACTGCGTCTTTGGATTGGAACGGCTTTTCCTTGATGCTTACGTTGATACAGCCACCTGCGAGCTCTAAAAAAGCTTTACTTACTGTCGTATTGTGGGTACTCTAATGCAAAAGAAAAAGCAAAAACCGGCCAAAAGGCGTGGTTCTCACAAACAAACTGCTTGCCTAACTCAAGCAGTTGCACTCGAAATATAGGCGGACGCACGATTTTTAGCCTATAATACTAATGAATGAACTTCTCGCCCAGTGGAGGAACTACGAGAACAAGATGCGTATGTCACCAGAATGTGCTGCGCGGGGCAAAACGAATAACCTTAAAGCCCTCTCGTAATGACTGCGGTGTCGCAGCGTCTCAGTAACAACCTCCATAAACGCACTATTACGTCCGTATAAGACCATAACATATGATCCTATAACAATACGCGAAGCATTCAGTGAACAGTTTTACCAAGCCTTCACCAATATCGCTTTGGCACTACCAGCTACGCCGCCTAGACAAACTGCCGATGAAGAGGGTACTATAGTCTATGACGTGGGCACTATTAACCGCGTTCTAAAGGCACACAAATTTTCTGTCTACCCCGGCCCAGCCAATTTCCCCTCATCTATGCTTATCTTAGGCGGCCCGGATGTACTTCCTCGCCTCCGCAACCTGTTTATACCCTCCGTGAATGGTAGGACCTTCCTAGCCATGCGGAAGTATGCGGGTGACGTGCCAACACAAAATCGGTTGTCGCCAAAATGTGGATATCTACCGACCTATCTGTCACACGGCTAGAGCATCTAGAGTTATGGAGAGAAAGGTTAGGGAGGGTATGCTCATTTTTCTACTGCAGCCTTACTTATTCCACCAACCCCAAGATGGATACCTACCTTCTCGATCGTGCCAAGTGGGACAGTTCGCTTTCCTGGATGTTGTGACACAGCGTGGACATGCGCCAGCGGCCATACTCCTTGTGAAGACAAAAGCCTTAGATGGTTTTCCTCATGTTAGCCTCTTGACAAAACTTGCCTGCTACGGGGATTTCAGACAAATTGCTCGCTTGGTTCTCCTCGTACACCTATGAACTGTTGGCTAAGTATAGAAACCTTATCATAGTCGGTGTGGGTGCGGGTTCCGTCTGCCCGCAGTAATGCCGGTATACATAGTTTTCCCGTTTTGCCTACATGTAGGCAAAGTACATCCTGGGATTAGCGGCTACCAAGTAAGCCAAACGCTTCTCGTATTGGAGACAAGTAGTCCCGAGCTGTTGCCTATGTTTATTTCCAACTTTTCCATAACTGTCGTTGGAACTGGCAGCTGGAGCTGCTTGGTAGTTCGCCAGTATTTATATCATTACTTGAGTATGAAGGCGGCCGGGAAACATCTCCACTTCGGCTGTGCCCGTGGTCCTCTTTTCCTCACAAGTGAAATTTCTGGAGCAGAACCGTCCTTATGATGTGCTTTGAAGTCATCCTTAGCCGCGCAGGTTCGGCCAGCAAGACCTCACAGTACAGGACTGAAGCCTTAGCTCGCATCGCACACAGTCCACACGCCAAACATTCAGAAATAATGCAACGACGGTATGTTTGTACATTGAACGCGCGCATCGAACGGATATGCAGCCGTGATCGTTGTGCACGTAAGAAACAACAATTATAAATTCATGGGACTTAGCGAAGACCAGAAGTAAAGTAGATGACAAGTGGTTGTCCACATAATTAGTGGTGAAGTCCATGAACTAGTGTAACGACACATGAAGGGTCGGTTCTACAACTTTTGCACCGGAGGTTCCTGAAGACGAAGCGCACGATGCCTCAGCCCAACAGACGTCCGAGAGGTTAAAATCGCTTAAAACTAAATACCTAATTACAGACTGAGTACGAATAAAGCCAATTATCTTCCGTATGTGCTTCCCGGACTCCTGTATTCCACTGCAACAGTAAACTGGGTGGAGGAAGTGCATGCAAAAGCCTAGTGACTATAACATGCAGGTCTACTACACATCTAATTCAGAACTTACATAAAGTACAACGCTTCCACCCAGACGACCAACGGGGCGATCCGTTCTAAGCAATGCGTAGCCATGTAAACTAACTTCATTTGCAGTAAAATCCGGAGAGAAGTATGTAAAGGCAAGTATATCAAGACAAGTTTTGTCAGCAAGTAAACCCAAACCGTGCACGTTGTTCCTTAAGTAAAGCACATTGCTAGGTAACCGTGCGAATTACTGCTACTGGTAAGGCAGTAATTTAGCTCTGGAAGGTTACCACAAAACCCACAAGATAAAGACTATGCTCCGCAGCCACTAGCAAAGGTTTGAGGTCTTACACAGCTTCTTTCATCTGCATACTACCTGCCAGTACGTGATGCTTAACACTGACCTTGCTACACTTATTTTGAAAACAAAGCGCAGTAATGCATTGCAACGTTGCTTTCACAAAGGGTACTCGTGCTGGATCAATATGCTGGCTGCTCGAGTGAGCTGGGGCAGCGTCTGCTTATAAAGAAGAAGAAGTGGACGCACTGTTCATTAACGTCTACAGAGCGATTGACTAGATTCCACATTCTGGTCTTTTCCTTAAGACGCGTCTCTGCGGCAACTCTGGGCACGCGCTTCAGGGGCTATCACCATTTCTCGAGAAATGCGCGTTTGGGTAGACCCTACTCGTTCCTTCCGATAAACTGTTCAGAGCGGCGGCCCACATGGAGCAGTCCTTGGTCCGAAGCTGTTTGCTGTGTATTTTAATAAACGGCCTGAAGTGCCAGGGATGCCTGCCGCAGATGAGTTGAAGTTCCGCGGCACGGCAAGGGACACTGTTGACTCTCAAACTTTGCAACTACATCCTGACGGACGCTAATTGGGATGTTGACTGATTAAAAAATTTATTACATTGTTTACGGTCTTTATTAGAATGCAGTTGCAGTACTGCGTCTAGGCTCATCCTCCTTGCCTGGCTCTTGACAGGATAGCAATGGAGCGGGTCATGAGGAGAGGTAAAAAACTGTCCAAGTGTTGCGGCACCTGGCCTACTCTGACAGGCTGTACAAGCTAATGTTGTCCTCGCTACATTCTTGATGTCATCCCGGCGATTCAGTTCGCGCTTACCATATATTTACGGGGTGGAGCTGTGCAGCACTATTCTAACACCTTCAACCTGCCTGGTAAACTACTCTTCGAGGGCACCCGTTGAAGCTGCACAAATTCAAACATGATCGGGTTCCGACTAAAACTCGGTGGCCACGTAGAATGATAGACTCTTAAAATGCGCTACCTGAGGACGTCGTATTGTGAACATCAGGGACAGGGTTTAAACCTCGCCTTGACACCGACAACTGGCAGCGCCGGACCTTACATTTCCCTCCATAATGTTGCTTTCGGTTGCTTTACAGTTCCATTCCTGCTTAAATACTCTTACTAGATATCTACAAATTATGTATTACACTCTTGATTTATAACAAGAGTACAATTTTACTCATCTTTTTCTTATTGCAGGTGACCGGCGCAACAGGGACCACCAGTACCAAATTAGTCAAGACTACGCGAAATAGTCGCGGCAGTGGTTTTGGAGGGCCAAATTGTCCAGCTGCATACGAAGTATACCTTTAGCGTTTCATTCCCTTCGGTCGAGTACAACCCACGCACACACTGGACACTGCAGCTCTCGGAAACCAAGACCGATTGGAAAATACATGCGCGAATTCATTAATTTTTATGGTTTAAACCTATCGAGACTTCAAAAGTTAATAGAAATTCTAGCCTTAGTAACTAAGGCGCAAGCCACACTTTCCTAAGAGTTAAAACGCTTCACATTTGAAACTGGTTAAGCAAATCTGTTGGTTTTATCCCAATTGACCCGTGGCATTGCTGAAGGACGCAGGCAAAATTGAATGAAGCTGGTAGACTTTCAAGGTCACCAGAATCGTGGATCTGTCTTCTCTGTTTGCTTTCTAAATTCCTTGCTATCTTGCTGCTTTAATCAAGTCCTACATTCATTGTTCGTACTTCTGATCATTTGCATAGAAACGATCAATGTTAATTTGTCATAATGGAGTCCGAATTTAAAAATCCTTGGGAGGATATCCTTTGTGAATTTTCAGCTGATACTTTCAGTAGGCCATTCTTTGATCGATTTTAGCACCCTTAGGTGAGCCCCCAGATGTATTCAATAGTATCAAGCTCAACGGTAGCCTCACCAGATTTTTATGCAACAAATTTCAGATTTTCCATTCCTAAAGAGCAATTTTTCTTTCGTTGACTACCTAGTGAGATGTAACTTATGCCAAATAATACTGCTCCCAGAAACAGTGCATTCGCACTATGGTATGTTTTGTTTACTGCTTAGCTTATCTTTTCAGAAAGTCGGCACCTAAACTCGTCTCGTCATCATGATGTCAGTTGCCTTCCTTATCAAGCTTTCTCTCACTACGATGCACTAGATGCTGCTTCCAAAAAAGATCGGGGTGCAAGTTCCAAGCGCCAAAAAGGCTCGTTCAAACGTGTGAAGCGGGGCTCTCTCACTGTTGATCGCGAATCTACACCTGTTGGAACAGTATCAGAAACTGATTCATTGTCCAGTTTCACTGATGATAGAGTGAAGCGCCTTTCTCGAAACCCGAGCGAGGATGAAAGCGAAAAGTTACGCGAGCCTGTTTTACTTAAACTGGCGAGATCGGAATGTTGTACGACGAAGTTTGATGGATGCAAAATTGCGGCACCTAAGACGGAAGAGGGAAACAATTTCCCTCCCTCCGATAGATCACTGTGGTCCCTGGTTTATAGGGAGGGACATACAACATCGGAAACAGATTGCGAGGTTGCCCCTTCGGTTCAATCCTCGCTTTTGGAACAGTCGGTCAATGGTGATCCCTCTGTCACCGAACCAAGGTCCTCAGTTCTTGCGAATGCGGTGCCACCAGATTTAACGTCGTCCACAGTTTCCTCTTATCTGCCCACCCATTTGCCGTTTCACTTGTCTAGTCCGGATTCAAATGTGTCAGATGATGTAGTTTTCCTTGGGTCTACGACGCAACTACCTGGTGATCAGGCCACTCGCTCGATTTCTAGATCTTCTGTGCAACCTAGCTCCAGCAGTAGATTCGAAACTCCTGTTAACTGTGGTTCTCGTTCAACTCCAAACGCTAACTCGTATAACTCCCTAAAGAATCGCATCCTCCATAGGCGCGCTGGCGATAACGAAAATGAGCACATGCAATCGTCGGGGAGTCGCATTGTTCCACCCTGCTCGCAAGCAAACTTTACTGACTCAGCTTCTATATCCGGATGCCCCTCTGCGCATGACAATGAAGAGAAGGGTGTCGAAATTGATCTTCACGCTGATCCTGTTTGTCATATTCGGACTGGCAAGAAAGTTGCTACATGCTTCTCTGGGGAGAGTAATCTTGAGGTCGAAATACAAAAACCTGGATCAGCAAATGTGAGCTCTCAGAATGGCTATCATTCATGGTTAAACAATGCACGTAACTTGCAGGCCAATTTTGTCAACAAGCTAGTTGCTGGTAACTCAGACGTTTTAGCCAGACAAAGATGCACAACTTCACAAATCCTTAGTCGGCGCAGAATAGGTCCGTCGGATGTGCGTTTGGCCCATGAGTTCACCCCTCCTCCCGCAAGTTCCTCACGTTGGTGTGATTCTACTCTATTTCGTAAATCTACTATTCCTCCAGTCAGCGTTTCCCCTGTCGAACGTTCCAAAAATGCTGTTTGTCTTCCAAACGGGTCTACAAATAGGACTCTCGATATCGTTTATCCACGAAGACGTTCCACAGGATTTGAGGAAAGTCCAAGTGAGCCTTCATTAGATACTAAGTATATGCTTTTCTGTATAATTATCAACAAAAACCTTATACCAATGCATAAGCTGTCATTTTGGTAGTATCACTGTGAATGTGATGCACAAGCCACCGGCCAGGGCCAACGCCATGTTTTCTGCTTCCGTATCTTCACCGACGAAAGCTTCTGGCATATGTTCATTTAAGTTTATTCGTCACTATGACAGGTTACTGCAGTTTGACATGGCCCATTCCGCATCCACTAAGCTCTCTTTTGCATTTTCTTCGTTACATGAACAGAATCGTATTCCTAAGTTCATACATGACCTCACCGTCTTTTCACTTCTCGTCCTCCACTTAACTAGCACGCCAGCTCGTAGCCTAAAGGATCGCAAGCCTGAAATGTTCCAGGCTGCATAGGGACCGGACGACCCTCGTAGTATCCCTAGCCCACGTGCGACCAGTGGTGGTTTCGCGGCGGCGAAGCGTCCATACTGCGTACCAGCGTACTGCTGATGCCTGCCTTGGTTGGCACACTTATTATTTTTGTCCACAATAAGTAGGCTTGTCCGTAAGACAAGTGCAATACTGCCCGTCCCTGAAGCGCATCCATCTTCCACAGCTGTTTTCGCCTTGTATTCTAAATGGGATTGATGATCTTGTTACATCGCTGCTAGGTGCCGCCACTTTGACGCATTGAATGGCTTTACCTGTGTTCTTCATATGTGCTCAGCATTGTCCATTTGCCTAATTCTGGACAGGTGCTCCTGGGCGACCGATCCTCTCTTGGTAAGTTTTTCACATTCTTAAGGCATGTGCTTCATTGGAAAAAGCACTGAATTTTCATATTGTTGTTTCCACGCGTCTGGAAATAACTTGGGACACCTGTTAGCCATTCTTCTGAGCTCTTCAGAAGCTCAGCTGGGTGGTAATTATGGACTTAACTCCGAACGGACTGACAACGGTGAGCGTCTGCTGTAACTGTGTGCGGAGCACCAGTTGTTTCTTACTAGCACTGCTTTTAGACACAGTGGGCGCCGAAGTGCCACTTGGCGTCCACCTGTAGCTGACCAGCGATGGACCCAAATTGACCACATAGCCATAAGTTACAGATGGCGCGGTTCCATTCTGGATTGCCGCTCGTACTGGAGTACCTGTGTCGACTCTGATCATGCCTTGGTGCGCTGTCGTTTCTCCATGAACTTTACCGGAAGGCGCACAAAGCGTCTCCTCCGATTGACAACGGAGAAATTGTTTTAGTCCTCGGTCAGGCAAGCTTATCAAGACACACTGCATACCGAACTCTCGCTGTCTTGTCCTAATGACACTGAACTTAAGTGGAATAAGATCTCGGCTGCCATGCATGACGCAGGAGCATCTGCTTGTGGCACTATCCATCGTCACCGCACTAGTCACTGGATATCCGAGAGGTCGGTGAACCTGTTGGAAGCTAGAAGACACCTCCCGGCTGGTTCTGAACACAATGTGACCAGACGGGCTATTAGGCGTGAACTAAAGCGGAGCCTACGTGCTGACAAGGAAGCCTGGTGGACCAGTAGGGCTCAAGAAATGGAGGAGGCAGGAGCAGTAAGCAATTACCGCAAGCTCTCCCAGATAATATGCACCACTGGTCCCAGAAAATCAGGCGTCAGTGAGACAATCAGAGACAGTGCGGGTGCGCTGATACACAATAAGGAGCGCCGTATGGCTCGTTGGGCGGAACACTTTCAAGATCAGTTCAGCTGGCCCCCTGCTCCCGGACGTCTTCCTACTCAGGTGATGCAGGACGAGCCATGGACGGTTAGTTTAGAGCCTCCGTCGGAGGTCGAGGTCCGAAACGCGATCACAGCCATCAATCGTTTTCGTGCCGCTGGCCCGGATTCCCTCCCACCTGCACTATTTAAGGAGGGAGGTGAGGTCCTCTGCAGGGCACTGACCTCCCTATTCGAACGTATCTGGAACGAAGAGAGTGTGCCGGCTAATTGGAGCGAATCGATTATAGTGGCAATATACAAAAAGGGCAGTCGCACAGACTGTTCTAACCACAGGGTTATTAGCCTAACGCCAGTTGTGACAAAATTACTGGCCTCGATTATCGTTCGTCGCCTCACTGCAGAACGGGAATCTCGGATTAGGGAAGAGCAGGCCGGTTTTCGCCCAGGGCGTGGCTGTATAGACCATATATTTACTTTGCGGCAGGTGCTAGAGCAGCGCCACGCATACCGCAGACCGACAATAGCTGTGTTCCTCGATTTCAAGAGTGCGTCCGATTCAGTCGATCGATCGATTCTGTTCGAATTACTTGCGCGAAAAGGTGTTTCCACGAAATATGTGAACATCCTTCGTGCTCTATACTCGAACACTACAGGCCGGGTCAGGGTCTATGGTGTCTTATCGGATAGCTTTTCGACTACAAGTGGCGTTCGTCAGGGTTGTCCGATTTCCCCATTTTTGTTCAATTTCGTCGTGGATTCTATCATGGAGTGTTCCCTGACGGAATCCAACGATGTAGGCGTTGAAGTGCTGCCTGGTGGAAGGTTAGTTGACCTAGATTATGCGGACGATATCGTCTTGCTTTTCGACGATTTTGCGGCGGCACAATCAACCCTGAATAGCCTGTCCAGAGTGGTCCCATTATTTGGTATGCACTTCGCACCTCCAAAGTGCAAAGTGTTGCTGCAGGACCACCAGCCACTTGATGACCCCTTGACGCTTGCTAACGAGGAACTCGAGGTGGTTGATCATTTCACTTATCTTGGCAGCTTCATCAGCAATGATGGGCGCATAGAAACTGACGTGAGCTCACGCATTGCAAAGGCCAGAGCTGCCTACTTGAACCTGCGGCATCTTTGGCGACAGAAGGGAGTTTCCCTCCGTCTGAAAGGCCGTGTATACAAGGCCACAGTGAGGGCCGTTCTGCTCTATGGTAGTGAAACTTGGCCCCTTCGGTCTGAAGATCTGAGGCGCCTTCAAGTCTTTGATCATCGTTGTTTGCGAAGCATTGCTGGTGTCGGATGGCACCAGCGTGTCCGCAACGATGATGTGCGTAGGCGAGTACTAGGTAGTGATAATCATGCTAGCATCCTAGAACAACAGATATCACTGAATAAGTTGCGTTGGCTCGGGCACGTGCTACGCATACCTGGTCACCGCTTACCTAGGAGGGCCTTGTTCAGTCTACCAGGTGTAGGATGGCGCAAGGCTCGAGGTGGACAGAAGTTGACTTGGCAGCGGGAAATGAAGTCACTGACAGCCAAACTGGGTGCCGTTGGTCCGTCTCGCCTTCCAGGTTGGAGTCCACGTGACTCACCTTGTGCTTGGCTCGAGACTTTGCAGGACATGGCTCTCAACCGACACCAGTGGCGCGTCTGCTGCCGTCTTCTAATCGGATTGCCTGTTTAAAGTATGTTTGGTGCTGAGTTATCTGCGGGATAATGGCTGATTATGACGCGTGGCAGTGAAAGCCGCAAGGAAGCTGTCTCGCCGATGCCGCCTTATCTTTGCACGATAACCAGCTGTTTGTGACGGTATGTTGTCTACACAAGGTGTAGGCGCCTTGATCCTGAATGTTTGCTTAGGGCAATAAGGTTTTCAGGTAAGTCCCGCTTCTCTCCCTCTTCGTATTCCTTATTTCATAGGTCCTCATGGTTGTATGGCAGCGAAGCATCAGTTCAAATGGCTGATGTACTGCTGTTGATGATGATGATGATGTTAGCCATTACTCTGGGTCACTGCATCAAAGTTCACTATTGTTGTGCGTCCGCCCTGTCACAGCCATAACTCCGTCACAACATCTGCTTCATTCGGGAGCGAAGGCTTACTAATAGGCCGTTATCCTTGTCTTTCTTTTTCACTTTATCCTGGACTCATCTTGTCCCTCATTAATGTCCTCTTCGTCTCCACCTCAAGGTAAACATCTACTGTGCTACTGTAGTCCATTCACATTCATACGTACAGTTACAGTCCTCAAAAATGGGGCCACATCAATACATCAGAGTTGCTTTTTGGGCTACTTAGATTCAGTAAGAAGCTGACGTAATAAGTCTCGCTATCGACGAGATCCTGCACAGGCCAAGGCTCCTTAATCTAGACAACTGACTTCCCATTCTCGTTGCTGATGTGGTGGTTCACTAGTGGCTAGCTTGTCTTTGCTTGATATTATTTAGTTTAAAGAATAGACGCACTCCAACTGTCATGCTCATCTTTGAAAAGAAGCCAAAGACGCCTTACTACGATTATTGTGAGACAAATGCGATCCTAGTTATCTCTGAACGGCTGACGTGCAACGCTATTCTTACCGCGTATTGCGGCACATTAGTTAAGGTGTTTCTCAACTTCAGCCCATGTGTATTGAGGATAATGATGAGCGGGAAACGAATAAGTGAAAATCAAACTTGTTTCTGTCCAGGATAGATTTTTTCTTTACTACTGTTGTTTAAACATCCCATTTCTTACAGGCACCGTGTCGTGGTAGCTTTTATTTGCTTGAGGGCCGCTTTCGAAACAAGAAAGACTACCATGACACGCGGCTGCTATTTATGAGCTGCTGAATGGGCTAACGAGTGGCGCTGCTGTGCATTTCCACGGAGAAAAAGCATGGGGGATTAGGCCGACTCAACTTCGGTTCTCACTATCACCGAACAGCTGCTGAAGATGTCTGCCGGTCTCTTTGCCTAGAGGAAACGAGCTTGTCTCGTGATCTTGCGGCGCGGGTTCGAGCCTGCATAGGGGCAGAGCGACTCTCGCAGCCCACATGCGACCGGTGGTGGTTGCGCGGCAGCAAAGCCTCGGTATTGCGCACCGGCGTACTGCTGATGCATTTGCCTAGGTGAGTTGGTCATGTAGCCGAAGGCGTCAGTGCATGTATTTCTAAGGCTCGTATGGCTTTTCAAAGCATCAGCCACTCATAGCGAAGGGGATTTGCTCTCAATTCAACGGAGAGTACGACTGCTATGCTGCGAGTGTCAGTGCGTGGCACAGAGACCTGGTTGCTGTGCGCTGAGGGTGCTAGGAAACTGATCATGTTTAGTCACTGATGCCTTCGGTGTATTGCTCGTGTATGACGAAGGTTTGACGACACTCCGGTGCTTCACTGGCGTACATATTGTACTCGAGTCGCATTCCTTTGCTCGTTCGAGCACTGCATGACTTCAAGCTAACTCTCTTTACATGTTGTATTTACCAATACGGCTTCTAATAAAGTGAAGGCTTGAGGCGCTCAGTAAATGACGGGGTGTAGGAGTGTGAATAAACCCATTGATTGGCCTAATCGGGTTGGTACTTGTTTTGCCGAATGAGCTCCTCGGGGTAAACCACCTAAATGATTAGACGCCTTATCGGGTGTGATGTGGTCACGGAGTTAGTGTTGCTCCTACAGTTGTTACCTTAGTTCGGATCATCGACTATATTATCTTGCCACTTTAATTTTTGCTCAGTCCTCTTGGATTATTATTATACTTATAATTAATATAATCAAGGCAGCTGGCTCCTCCACGCCTTGGTACACCGATCGGACTTGCTAAACTGGACTGAACCAGTAGTTGCATCACGTGATCTTGCCCATGTTTAGTTCCGGACACTTAGTTTACCCAGTCGACACGATTCGTGTCCTTAACCTTGGTGAAGAAGTTGAGGTGAATCTCAAGTAAAACACAAATTCAGAAGAAAAATGCGTGTGGATATCATCAGCTGAAGACAATAAACCGAATTCAGGTTCATTATCGATCCCACAACTGCGCACGTATCAACCAGACAGGACTTTAACGTGGCACGACGGTTTGCGCATCTCTTCGACAAATTGACCCATTCTTGGTGGTTCCCGGGCGCCATGAGAGTTAGAGGTCAGACAAACTCAGGAATGTGATGGCTTCCACTTCTGTACAACTGAGTAACTGCCATCCCGCTGCCTTTCGGATAGGCTTTTAAGCTAAAGGCTTTGGTTGAAGACCTTAATCGCTCTTCTGTTTAGCTTCCTGCGCCATGACAGTATCTAGTCCCACCTGGTTGGCGGCATCCGGTTCCGGATTTGCCTGTCACTGCGGCCGCCATAGGACAGACACAGGACGCCTGCACCTACATAGGGGCTATGCGTAGCTTGTGTTGCACCACCCACTGCTCCATCCACACACCCTATGTCCAGTGTAAACCCGAAGGAATAAGACCGGGAGGTATGTGGATGGGAGCCACGTTTCGTCAACGTAGCCGGCCCACACTCCTTCAACAAGCAGAGTCGAAGCATTTATGCCCAATTGGGAAATCATGCGTACCAAACGTACACAAGGCGGTGGCTGAGCCGTAGCCTGTTCCACACTGGATACATGGAACCACTCTTTGAGCCTAGCATGACTACGAAGACCGTGCACCCAGTCCCCTCTAGCAACGACCAGCTGTCTCCTGTAGCCTGTATAGACGAGGTGATGGGTGATAGACGGGTAAGCTTCTTGTCAACATTCACCTCAAATGCAGTCACACCGGGGATACCATTCAACAGCCAACACCTGAAATGCAAGAATCTCAACACACAAGCACATGCACAGACCAACTGCAATGACGATGTGGCACACGTACAACATCAACCGCCTTATTGTTCTGGGTTAGTAAATTGAATCCGAAGCAGCGAACTTACCAGTCGCATCGCTGATGATGATTACACGTTTAGCATACTGGTCTTCTCTTAGATATTGGCCCAACGTGGCGACTTGTGGTTTACCGAACCCTCTTGACTGAGGCACTCGCGGCCGCATGTGCTACAGCACAATGCGCTCGGCGTCGATGAGCTATCCACCATCAACGCCTGTCGCTTTCACAACTGACGTTTCTTTTCCGCATGCAGTAGTGGTTTCTCTTGCACCTGGATAGCCGCCCTCCTGATATGCTCTCGACATCAGCGCCGATCCACTGCCATCGACTCCCAACACCTCAACTCAACATCAGTTAGTAATAAACTCATCTGGCTCATGATCTGGTAACGTAACTTCGGTTTTCCCACGTGCCGCCCCTGCACGCAGTTGGCCATTTATCATCATATCATCATCATACACGTTAGCTAGAGGTGGGGAACACCTCAGTTACTGTGCCGCAATACACAGAAAAAAGGAGAAAAAAGAATGCAACTAGTGCAAGCCGGCTGAGCTACCGGTAACGGATGGGCATCGTTCCGGTAAGCTACCGGCCGGCTACTGTGTATCAAAAAAATTACTATGCAAAATTATATAAGGCTAAATAATGAGATCGTGATTGGAGGGGGAGGCTAAAAGGGATGGGGTGGGACAAAGAAACTCACAGCACGAACGCCACTGAGGTCGGCTCCTAGCCATATCAGCAAGTGTGTCCAACCAAACGTGTTCATCGTCTTTCGGACCCCAACCAGGGAGCCGAGATGCCCCAACCGAGGCCAACTCAGAAGTGAGGGCCTTCATTCCTCTGGACCAAGTCATCGCTTGGCCACCCCTCCTCTTCTTCCATCCACACCCCCGGCGCGCAAACAACGCACGTCGCGGGAGTCGGTGGGCTGGCATGCGTAACACGTGGCCGAGTCATCGGAGCCTGGTGCGTGAAATGATGGTGCTGTGCCTGTGCCGTAAACAAGGCATCGAACACGCTCGTTGCTCACGCGGTGTTCCCACCAGACGTGAGTTAAATTGCGAAGGCACCGGTGGTCGAACGTGACTAGCCTCTTCAGGTCCGCTGCTTTAAGCGGCCAGGTTTCGCAACCGTACAGTAGGGTCGAACGTACCGCTGCATTGTACACTCTACCCTTCAGGGTGAGAGTGATGTCGCGCCGGCGCCATAAGTGGCGAAGGTTAGCAAAAGCGCCCCGAGCTTTTGCTATACGGTTCGTGATCTCATCCTCAATCCTACGGGCGCTGATACAACTTCCCAGGTAGTTGAATTTTTGATCGACTTCTAGCTGATCCCCACCAACGGTCAGCGTAGGAAGCGGTTCAGACCAATCTTGGAGGAACGCTTTGCACTTCGAGGGTGCGAAACAAAGCCCGAAGTGACGGACAGTCAGTGCTAATCTGTACAGTGCCGCTTGACACGTTTGTGAGTTGTCACAGATTAGCGCAATATCATCAGCATACTCCAAGTCAATAAGTCGTTCTCCTGGGAGCAGATCCACACCTTCAAAGTCGTGTCCTGTGAACGCGATTTCCATGACTTCGTCAACAGCGAAGTTGAAAAGGAAAGATGACAGAGGTCATCCTTGTCTCACGCCGCTGGAGATATTAAAGGGCGACGACAACTTGCCGTAAGCCCTCACTCTGCCCGAGCTACACGCATATAATGCTCGGATAATATTTACATATTTCTCAGATGCACCTTTCCTGAGTAGACAGTCCCAAAGTGTATGTCTATCCACCGAATCGAATGCACCTTTGATATCGAGGAACACGACTACGGTGGGCCGCCAATATATGGGACGGTGCTCCAACAACTGACGCAAGGTGAAGATGTGGTCAATGCAGCCACGACCTCGGCTTGCTCTTCACGAGTGTGGTTTTCACGAGTGCCAGTCAGTCTGTGAAGGATGACAGAGGCAAGCAATTTGGAAGCGATGGAGATCAGACTGATTCCTCTATGGTTGCCGCATTCCGATCGTGAGCCTGCCTTGAAAATTGGGACTATGACGGAACGGCTCCAATCGGTTGGGACAGTTTCCTGCTCCCACAGTTTGACTAGTAACTCGTGTAAATCATCCACAAGAGCAGGTCCCCCGAATTTGAAGAGGGCTGAAGGAAGATCATCTGGTCCCGCGGCTTTATTTAACTTTAACATTGCGATCTCACGTTCGACTTCTGAGCGAGAGAGTGGATCCAAAGGGACAGCTCAGGGAGCAGGGCGATCACTTGTCGGCGAGAAATCTAACCATTCCGACCGATTAAATTGCCTTTCAAAGCGATTTGATAAGTTGTGGATAGGCTGTCCACTTTCGTCACGTATAGTTTCACTAACACCAGGTCTCCTGCTGCCCGTTTCCCGTATCAGACGGAATAACTTACGATGGTTACCAAGGGCAGCGGCCATTTCCATCTCTGATGCACGATGAGACCACCAGGATTCGCGGTCTCTCTTCAGGCTAGCACGGAGTTTTGCCCGGAGCTCTTCGCGAGTTTCATTGTGTTCGCTTCCAGGCGGAATACGCCGGCGAGCATCTATAAGTTCCAGACACTGTGAAGAAACCCAATGTCCATGTTGGGGATTAGACATACCACATGAGGATTTTCCTGCTGCTAATAAGGTCTGGTGAATATGACACCAGTGACCTTCAACTGCATCCAGTGAGCGTTTATCCAACTCGAATGACAGCGTACTTTGATAGGCGTTCAGAACAGCTGGCTTCGCCAGTTGGCTGGTGTCAATGCGCTCACAACGTCGTCGTGGGCGTCCGCCAAAGCGCATCCGCAGGTCAGCGCATACAATTGCATGGTCGGTGTCCACACCTGTGCTCCAAATCGAGCGACAATTCCGGACGCAGCCTCTCCATCGGTAACTTATCGCAATGTGATCGATTTGCGTCCATAGCTGGTTCGAGGCTGGTGGGCGTCAAGTCACCCTCCGGCGGGTGCTGTGTCAGAAGTTAGTGCTCGCAAGAAATAAGCGAGCATCCTCACACAAATGAAGCAACCACTCACCGTTATCATTACGGGAGCCTAAACCATGTTGGCCGCCCAGATGCAGCTCATCTGTGGATAATTCTCCAACTTGAGCGTTCAGATCCGCAGCCAGCACTACAGTGTCCGAGCTTCTTCTGTGGCTAAGGAGCTCGTTCAATTGACGATAGAAGTCGTCTTTTATCGAATCATCGCTAGATTGTGGGTGCATAGGCAGCGATAACGAATAGACACCTGTTAGCCCCACTCGACTTCGAAGTTTTGTACGAGCCAGCCAATCGGACCGCACACACCCGGCTACTGATTGGAATCCAATCAACCAGAGTAGCTTCAGCCCGGGAACTCAGGGCAATACCAACACCGGCTTGGCCGGTGCTCGAAGCTGCATCGTCACCGGATAGGCGCAATGAGAAAGTGCTGCTAGCTTCACCTGAAGGGGATCGCAGAGTGAGTACAGAGCTCGAGTCTTGCAGGCGGGTCTCCGATAAACAGCAGATATCAATCGAGAGACTCTCTAATGTTCGGTCAAGTGCTGCCTGTTGACCGATCTGAAGCAATGTGCGAACATTGAGGCATGCCAATCTGAAGGAGGATCGAGGGCTCCAAATGGAAGCCGATAAACTGGTATGGGCCGCCTGGTTGGACATTGGCCTGTTGACAGTGCAGGAATGACGCTCCGTGTTCACATGTGAGTTGAAACTAGAAGACAAGCGACTATTGAAGCAAGATGGGGGAGGGCCGAGAATTGGGGGTTGAAAACAGGGGGGATAGAAGTGAAGCTGGAACGGGACGATAAGGGTGAAAAAGCGTAAGAGGGGGAATAAGAAGACGGGAAGGCTTGAGCAGTAGCATCCAAACCCCTATCCACCCTGCCCGATGCAGCAGATAGGGCACCGTTGATTATCCTCTGCGATGGCCAGAGCATCAGAAATTTGTTTGAAGTGAGATTCATTGTATGTATTGCGTGTTGTTGTATTGTATTGCGTGTATGTATTGCGTGGGCAGGATACTGTCAGGTTGTCCAGGCCTAGACAGGAAAACGATTAGGGTTCTCAACCAAAGCCTTTTGTTCAAAAACCTGTCCGCAAGACAGCGGGTTTGGGACTAGGCTAAAAGGAGTCCGTTTTAAGGAATAAGGAGCCACCCTCATTCCAACCCCCAACCTGGAGGACCAGGAGGCTGAGTTTGTCTGGCCTCTAACCATTGACCAATCTGGTATGAGTGCCTCTGAATGTGCAATAATGCACCACCCAGTATAGCTCAACGGATCACTGAGGCACACAAACCATCGCACCACGGTAAGGTCCAGCCTCATTGCGATGGTAGTTGGCCATTAAACAGCTGTTTCGGATCCATACAGTGAATATGCCCGAGCCAGCTCAGGTGCCTCAACAGAAGCATGTATCCCACTGCATACCTGCCACTGCGTCGAAGCACCTCCGTGTCTGCAACTCGGTCACTCCAGCCGATGCGTATAATACGACGCGAACACTGCTGATGGAAGCGCTCCAGATAACGGACGTCCTTCCGATAAAGCATTCAGGTTTCGCTGCCGTACAGAAGAATGGGCAGCACCATAGACTTGTATACCAACAGCTTCGTCCCAACAGTGCGGTACTGGATGTTTCACACACGACATTTCAGCTTGCCACATGCAGCAGCCGCCTTCAATCTGTGGTTGTGCAGCTCGCTCATCATCCGTAGGTCAGTTGTTATTCCGCTTCCAAGGTAGCAAAATCTCTGAGTGCTTTCAGCACTTTGTCGGCAACATAGGTTTGGGGCAGAAACACGGAATCCATTCCTCGTGAAGTCTGGCAAAGATAGTCTTGCTTGTGTGGATGGTGAGCCCGAATTTGGCCGCTGTCGTAGCAAGAGCCGAAGTCATGTGCTGCAACTTATCCGCGCTGTGCGCAAACAGCGCACAATCGTCAGCAAACAGTAACCTACGGATACTTGTCTCACACTCGGGTTCTGGCCCCAAAACGACAGATATCCGGCAGCCTACCATCAATATGGTGTTCCACACGTACACCGTGATCACAAGCGGTATCAAAAGTACCAGACCTCATTGCATGAAGGTAAATAACAAAAAGAGCAGGAGCTAAGACACAGTCTTGCTTCACACCAGAGACAACATCAAAGTCATCCGAGGTTTGTCCACTCAGCTGCATCCTCGCCCACATACCACTGTGCAGACATCCAATTAAACTTACAAACTTACTCGGACAACCAAACTTATCCAACACCAGCCGCAGTGCCTCTTGGTTCACTGTATCAAATGTCTTGGTGAAGTCAACAGATAGCGAGTATAATAGCTGATGTCGTTCTCTGCACTTCTCTTGCAGCTGAAGAGCCGCAAACACCATATCTATAGTGCTGCAACCCGAACGGAATCCACACTGCTCTTCCGCCACGTTCAGTTCCACAACCTGACTGACGAGGCGGTTGAGCAGGATTCGGGCAATCACCTTCCCCACACATCTCAGCAAGTTGATGCCACGATAATCCGTGCAACATTGCTTGCTCCCTTTGCCCTTGTACAGTGGTAGCACAAGGGCATCCTTCACATCAGAAGGCACCTCCTCCTCAATCCATACGCGTTGCACCAAGTGGTGCAGCGCAGTCAACAACGTGGGTCCGCCGTGTTTCAATACTTCAGGCGGGATCCCGTCGGCCCCGGCACATTTGCCATTTCGCAGCTGAGCAAGTGCTCTCTGCGTCTCATCCAGTGTCGGCGTGTCAGCCAGACTTGCCTTCACATCGTGCTGCTTGAGGCCGTTCAATGTAGGCCAGTCGGTCTCTGAACGGTTGTTCAAGAGACAGTCAAAGTGTTTCCGCCAGATCTGCATTATGTCTGCAGTCTGTTTGCAGGTAGCGCCTGAACTACCATCGATCAGCATCCTCAGTGGCCCCAACCTCCGTCCATACACCGCCTTCAAGGAGTCAAAGAATTCCTTGTGTTGGCGGCGTTCGGCGTAGCATCCCATCTGCTTCGCCTTCTCCGTCCACCATGCATTTTTAATGCGACGGAGCTCTCAGGTCAGTCGCCGTCGAAGTTTGCGAAACTGACTACTCTTCCCCAAGTCACTGGGGTCTGCGACATGTGCAGCAAATGCTGTACTCTTCTCACACACCAGTGCGCCAATCGTCGCATTGTTGTCATCAAACCAATCAGGCCACTTACAGTTTGCGCGCCCGATGGTCACCTTGGTAGCAGCTGTTACCTGATCGCGAATGTGGTGCCACAGGTTGCCCACTGTGGCTATGCAGTCCACATCACACAGTCGTGCAGCCATCGCCTTCTCCAGCTGAGTACCTTTCGCCATGGTACCGAGGGAGATAATGTTAAATTTACGCCGATTCACGGCGGGAGTGCAATACATCGATTTACGAAAATATATGTACAGTTTGATCCGCACCAATTTGTGACCAGTGCCACACTCAGCTCCACGCAGTACACGTGTCATGCGCACTTCACGCATGTCACGCTGACGTACGATGACATAGTCGAGCAGGTGAGCGTGACCACTCCGTGGGTGCATCCACATTGATATATCACTCGCACTCAGTACAAACCGAGTTCATGATCGTCAGGCCGTGAGTAGCACACAGGGAGAGCAGCCTGTCACCGTTCGCATTCGCTGAACCAATGTCATGTGGGCTAGTGACATCTGTCCACACCGGTGCATCACAATCACTGCGCGCGTTGCAATCACCCAGTATAAATAATCGGTCGCTCCTCGACACACCGTATCACGGTGGATGGCTGGGTGTAGCATTGATCACCCGTGTCATCAATCTGACCCATGCTCGGACCGTACTTGCTTATAAAACTGGCAAAGTTACCTCTTCCGAGTCGAAGGCGCACAGTCCTCAGTCGCGCGCTGATGCCAGTGGGCTCCCCCACCAGCTGACCATTTATACGATCGGATAGTACAAATCCAACCCCATATTCACTTGTTGCTGAGGTGATCTTTCCCACCCAGTAGAACGTATAGTCAGCACCAGTTTCATGCAACTTACCTTGCTCAGTGATCCGGGTCTCGCGTCGATCAGGACACGCCCTTGTATTCCGGTCGAGCAAAGTGCGCAGCTTTCAACACCCGGTGTTGAGCGCCTTATGCGGAGGCATACGATTGCGTTGGCGGGCAACCTTATGGGCTGTGACCACTTGGATTGGAGTAAGTGGTGGGTTAGGTTAAACGAGGACGGGGAGAGTGCAACGTAAGAAGAAGAAGGGTGGCGCCAGCTGTAGCATGTTTTCACTTATCCACCCCCTGTATGTAGTAGCTAAGACGACTTTTTTCCTAAAACTACTGCGCGACGGCCGTTGCATCATCGATTTATTATTATTGCTTTCCGTCGCAACGAGATGCGACTGTTTGCAAACCTCTGTGACCCATTGCACTATACCAGGTGCTGCCCCCGGGCCTCTTGAGGACTCCTCCTGGCAGGTTGGTCATTGGTTAGAGAACAGACAAATTCACTCTCCCGGTCCCCCAGGTTGGGGGTTTGAAATGAGCTATTTTAGTAAAACTAAATCCTTACCAACTTCCCGCTGCTTTGCGGACAGGCTTTTGAACCAAAGGCTTTGGTGGAGGACCATAATCGTTCTGTTGTCTAGGTCTGGACTGCCTGACAGTATCTCAGACCACATACAACCATGACAATTTCTCCAAACTCTAACTAAGTCCTGCATCGGCCGTCGCGCAGATTATCAAGCGTCGCCTTATCTGCTGCATACAACAGGGCGGATAAGCGGACACATGGTACTTCTGGCGCCTCCCCTCTTTCCTTTCCACCTGTTTTAATCATTTCTTTCTCAACCCCCATTAATGAACTTCCATTTATAATTCCCAGCTTAATTGACAGCAACCGAAGTCCCACTGGAGTCACAGCATCCGCATCCATCTTCCCACAACACCCACCGGACGCCTATCGGCAGCCGTCCCTTATAAGGTCACGCTGTCCCGTTTCCCTGTCGGCGTTCAACGTTCGCACTCTAAGACAAATAGGTGAACAGGCTGCAATTGCACGCACGTTAGACACACTGGGTATTGACGTATGTTGTGTGTCCGAAGCTAGGATCACTTATCCTAGTGGGGTTGTTGAATTGACTGTGTCCGACTTGTCCTCTCACCATTGGTTGCACTCATCTACTGACGCTGATGCAACACTCACGGGTCAAGCTTGGGTAGGTATAATTCTCAGCTCCAAGGTTGAGCCATCGTTAGTTGATTGGATTCAGGTGAACAGCCGATTGTGCGCAGTCCGTTTGAAGACTTCATCTTAGGTTGATTCACGAAATAGTGCAAAACGCTTATGCTCCCACCGACTGCAGTTCTGATACTGCCAAGGACACATTCTACCATTAACTGAACGCGCTACTACACGATGTAACTAGTTGAAATATCATAATACTAGCAGGGATATGGACGCACAAGTAGGGCGTCTGAGCTCTTCAGAAGCTGAGCTAGGTGGTACTTGTGGGCTTAACGCAACAGACTGACAACGACGAGCGTGTGCTGCAGCTGTGTGCGGAGCACCAGTTGTTTCTTAGTAGCACTGCTTTTAGACACAGTGGGTGCCGAAGTGCTACTTGGCGTTCTCCTGTAGCTGGCCAGCGATGGGCCCAAATTGATCACGTTGCCATAAGTTACAGGTGGCTTGGTTCCATCCTGCATTGCCGCTCGTTCCCGAATACCTGCTTCGACTCTGACCATGCTTTGGTATGCCGTCGTTTCTCCGTGAACTTTATCGATAGGCGCACCAAGCGACTCCCCCGATTGGTAACTGCGAAATTGTCTCAGCCTGTCTAGACGCACTGAGTACCGAACTTACGCTGTCTTCTAATGACGCTGGGCTTCAATGAAATAGGATCTCGGTTGCCATGCACGACGCAAGGGCCTCTGCTTGTGACGCCACCAATCGTCACTGCTCCAGTCACTGAATATCCGAGAGGTCGGCGAACCTGTCGGAATCTAGAAGAAAACTCCCAACTGGCTCTTCACAATGTGACCAGACGGACTATTAAGCGCGGACTAAAGCAGAGCCTACGTGCTGACAAGGAAGCTTAATCGACCAGTTGGGCTCAAGAAATGGAGGAGACAGGAGCAGTAGGCAATTACCGCAAGCTCTTCCAACTGATCCGCACCACCGATCCCGGGAAACCAGACGTCAGTGAGACGATCAGAGACATCGTGGGTGCACTAATACACGATAAGGGGCGCGTATGGCTCTCTGAGCGTAATGCTTTCAGGCTCAGTTCAGTTGGCCAACTGTTCCCGGACCTCTTCCTACTCAGGTGATGCGGAAAGAGCAATGGTCCTTTAGTTTATAGGCTCCATCGTTAGCCGACGTCTGAAACGCGATCATGGTCTCAATCATTTTCCTGCTGCTAGACCGGATTCCCTTCCAGCTACGCTATCTAAGGATGAAGGTGAAGTACTCCACAAAGCACCGTCCACCATGTTCAAACATGTATGGAAAGATGAGATTATCCCAACTGACTGAAGTGAATCGAGTATAATGGTAATATGCTAGAAGGACAGTCGCACCGACTGTGCTAACCCCAAGGGTATTAATCTAATATCAGTTGTGACAAAATTACTGTCCTCTATTCTCTTTCGTTGCCTCACTGCGGAACTAGAATCCTGGATTAGGGAAGAGCAGTAGGCTTCCGCCCAAGACGTGGCTGTGTTAACCACATATTCACTCTGCGGCAGATGCTAGAGCAGCGCCACGCGCACCGCAGACAGAATAGCTGTGTTCCTCGACCTCAGGAGTGCGTTCGATTCAGTAGATCGATGTATTCTGTTCAAGATACTAGCACGGAAACGTTCCAACGGAATGTGTGAACATGTTACGTGCTCTGTACCCGAACAGTGCAGGTCTCCTCAAGGTCTGCGGTGACCTGTCGGATAGCCTTCCGACAACAAGTGGCGTTCGTCGGGGTAGTCCGATTTCCCCGTTTTTGTTCAATTTCATCGTGGACTCCATCATTGAGTATTACCTTACGGAAGCCAGCATGATTATCAATACCTAGTACTCGCCTACCCATATCATCGTTGCGGACACGCTGGTGCCATCCGACATCAGCAATGCTTCACAGACAACGATGATCAAACACTTGAAGTCACCTCAGATCTTCAGACCGAACGGGCCAAGTCCCACTCGCATAGAGCAGGACGGCCCTCATTGTGGCTTTGTATACACGGCCTTTCAAACAGAAAGAAACTCCCTTCTGTCGCCAAAGCTGCCGCAGGTTCAAAGAGGCAGTTCTGGCCTTTGCAGTGCGTGAACTGACTTCAATTTCTATGCGCCCATCGTTGCTGATGCAGCTGCCAAGGTGAATGAATTGGTCAACCACCTCGAGTTCCTCGTTAGTAAGTGTCAAAGGGCCATAAAGTGACTGGTGGTCCTGATGCAACACTTTGCACTTTGAAGGTGCGAAGCGCATACCAAATAATGGGACCACACTAAACAGGCTATTCACGGTTGATTGGATCACCGCAACATCGTCGGAAAGCGAGACGATATCCTCCGCATAATCAAGACCAATTAACCTTTCAACAGGCAGGATCTCAACGCCTACATCGTAAGATTCCGCAAGGGAACACTCAATGATAGAGTGCACGATGAATTTGAACAGAAATGGGGAAATCGGACAACCCTGACGAACGCCGCTTGTGATCAGAAAGCTATCCGACAGGTCACCGTATACCCCGACGCGGTCTGTAGTGTTCGCGTATAGAGCACGATGGATGTTCACACATCGATTGAATCGAACGCACTCTTGAAATCTAGGAACACAGCTATTGTCCGGCTGCGGCATGCGTGGCGCTGCTCTAGCACCTGCCACAAAGGGAATATATAGTCTATACAGCCACGTCCTGGGCGGAAACCGGCCTGCTCTTCCCTAATCTTAGATTCCCGTTCCGTAGTGAGGCGAGGAACGAGAATCAAGGCCAGTAATTTTGTCACAACTGGCGTTAGGCTAATACCCCTGTGGTTAGAACAGTCTGTGCGACTGCCCTTCTTGCATATTGCCACTATAATCGATTCGCTCCAGTAGCCAGGAGGAAGCTCAGTGTTTTGCAGAGGACCTCACCTCCATCCTTAAATAGTGCAGGTGGGAGGGAATGCGGGCCAGCGGCACGAAAACGATTGATTGCTTTGATCGCTTTTCGGACCTCAGCATCTGACAGAGGCTCTAAACTAACCGTCCATGGCTCGTCCTGCATCACCTGAGTAGGAAGACGTCCGGGAGCAGGGGGACAGCTGAACTGATCTTAAACGTGTTCCGTCCAACGAGCCATACGGCGCTACTTATTGTGTATCAGTGCACCCGCCTTGTCTCTGGTTGTCTCACTGATGCCAGGTTTTTTGGGACGAATGGTGCGGATCAGCTGGAAGAGCTTGCGGTTATTGCCTATTGCTCCTGCCTTCTCCATTTCTTGAGCCCGACTGGTCGACCAGGCTTCTTTGTCAGCACGTAGGCTCCACTTTAGTTCACGCGTAATAGCCCGTCTGGTTGCATTATGCTCAGATCCAAGAGGGAGGTTTCTTGTAGATTCCCTGCAGGATATTGCTTATGTCGGGTAGCACCAGCGTGTCCGCAACGATGGTGGGCGTAGGTGAGTACTGGGCGTTGATAACCAAGCTATCTTTTTAGAACAACAGCACTGAATAAGTTGCGTTGGCTTGGTCACGTGCTACGTATGCCTGGTTGCCGCTTACCTAAGGGGGGGCCTTGTTTAGTGTGCCAGATGTAGGGTGGCTCGAGATGGACAAAAGTTGACTTGGCAGCTTGAAAGGAAATCACTGATGACCAAACTGGGTGCCATTGGTCCCTCTTGTTTTTCGGGCCGGAGTTTACGTGACTCGCCTTGTGCTTTGTTCCAGATTTTGCAGGACATGGTTCGCAGTCGGCACCAGTTGCGCGTCTGCTGTCGTCTCCTAGTTGAGCTACCTGTTTTATGTGTGTTTGGTGTTGAATTATCTGCGGGGCAATGACTGATTATAACGCGAGGCAGCGAAATTCTCAAAGAAGCCATCTCACTGATGCCGCCTTATCTTTGCACATTAGTCAGGTGTTTTTGACTGTATGCTGTTAACGCAAGCTGTAGGCACCTTGACCCTGAATGTATGCTCAGAGCATTAAGTTTTTCTGGTATGTCCCCTTTATCTCCATCTTACCATTCTTCGTACTGTGGGTCGTTATGCTTGTGTGGCAACGAAGCATCAGTTCAAATGGTTGATGTATTGTTGAAGATGATAATGATGGCGCAAAGCATCTGCCGAAGTTTGCAGCGCTACGCGTCAGTCTACCCAGCGGTGTTTGCATAGCTATTCCATCAGACCCAAGATGAGCTATGTCATCCGGATACTCCAGATTTGTCAATCGGTCACTTGGCAGAACTTCCTCTCCGTCAGAGTCTGAAAGAACCGTGTCATTCATGATCATTTCCATCACAAAGTTGAAGAGGAAAGGTAATACAGGACGACCCTGCCGAACCCAACTTGTCATGGAGATCTCAGGAGACAGTTTCCCGTGGATCCCTACAGGATCTCGGGAATCACGGCACATAATGGAAAGGAATTTTAATGTGTTCGTCCCAGCAGCTCACAAGCTACCTAACACAACCGCCAATTCGGGTAAGCACTAGACGCGTTTCGCCACTGTTGGCCTACGGGTGACAAGCTTGTCTTCTAGTCTGACGGTGCAGGTTCGAGTCTGCGTCGGCGCAGGGCGACCCTCGCAGTATCCTTAGCCCACATGCGACCGGTGGTAGTTGCGCGGCAGCGAAGCGCCGGTACGCAGTACCAGCGTACTGCTTATGCCTTTGCCTTTCCTCAATGGTACGCATTCCTCGGTCCCCTACTGGGGATCGCTCGCATGACCGCTAGAGTCTAACGCTACCTAGCCAGCAACTTAAGCCACTTAACAATGGGAGACGAAGGTTGAGCTACATAATTTGCAAGCTAACTGGGATATAGCGCGATCTATCTTCCACTACCACGCAGTGGAGCAAATGACAGTGGCTAGCCTCCGAGGTCATGACTTCCTCACGCTAGACGCTATGTCCATAGCATTCGAAACTAGGTGAGGCTGCATTATTTAGCCCAACCACCGTTTCCCATGGCTCGGTGTGTAGTTTGTGAACTGCTAGGACGAATACATTAAAATTATGACTAGAATCCTCCTACCCATAATGGAAGGAATTTATCCGGCACGCTCTTCATTGATGGGCAGTGTCCCAAGTTGGTGCGGTCAACAGAGTCGAAGATGGCTTTCATGTCATGGAAAACCACAATCGTCGGTCGTCTGTATACATGTCTCTATTGTAAAGATTGCGAACAATAAATAAGTGATCGATGCATCCACAACCACGACGGAAGCCGGCCTGGCTTTACTGATTCGGTCCTCACGGGTCCTCGGAGGATACTACCCATGAGGGGTTTGGAAGCAATTGCAATAAGGCTAATGCACAAACTACGTTGAACCTGCTTGAAGATTCTCATGACATGAATTCTTGCTAAGCTCTGATGCTCACTCTTCACACTTCGAAGAAGCCCCCTTCTTCTAACCTTCAAACCTGTAACTTGAAATCACTGTCTGTGGTTCAACAATATCACAACGAATTGGCCTACCAATTATCAGTGATGAATGAGCTTGGTGAGTCGAACGTCATAACTGTGAATGGGATCTATGAGGCACCAATCAGTTTGATCGAAGCAAGTGAACAGGTTCCACAGGGCACCGAGCTTCAGCGTATTCGTAGCTCTTAAAACGACGTCTGACAAGGAGTCTTCAAGTTGACCAGGAACAGTGGTGGGTTGCGAAAGCATGTGAGATGTAGAAAGCCAGTGCTATTCCAGATCATCTGGAACACGGTTCCGAGTAAGCCATCAGTTATCGAGACAATAGCTGAGAAAATTGGAGAGTTGATTCATCCTCAGCCTCTTTGACTAGCCCTTTGGGTAGAACATTGTGAGGAGCAGTTCAGTAGGCCTGCTGCAACACCGTCGCTTGCCGAATCACCTGAGCCTACGGGGAATGTATATGACACACCTCCCACTTTAGTAGAAATACGACATGAGCTTTCCGTGTTGGAACGAAACGAGGCTCCTAGACCCGACACCTACTCCCATCTTTCCGGAAAGATGGAGGCAACTCTTTGTTGACTGGACTTGCTTCCCTTTTTAACACAATTTGTGACACTGAAGAGGCGCCTTCAGACTGACGACTGTCAATTGTCGTGCCCATATTCTGGGCGACCGACTATGGTGGTTTTCCTTGACTTGATAGCCTCCTTAGACTTTATTGGCCGCGCCAGCTTGTAGCATTGCCTATCCATGAAGGGCGTACCAGCTAAACTCCTTTCCATTATTCAGCCTCCACTGTGATTCCAGAGACCGTATGAGCGTTTACAAGAAACTGTCTCCTGAGTTCTCCACGACAAGTTGGGTTCGCCAGGGTTGTCCCTTATCTCCTTTCCTCTTCAACTTTGTGATGGAAATGATCACAAATGACTCGGTTCTTTCAGACTACCGAATTTGAAGTTCTGCCAAGTGACTGACTGACAAACCTGAAGTATGCGGACGGCATAGCTCTTATTGAGTCTGACGTAGTGGCTATGCGAACACTACTGCGCAGATTTGTGCGCAGCGCTGCAAACCTCGGCATGTGATTTGCACCTTCAAAGATTAAAGTGCTGCTGCAGGACTGTACCGACACACCAGTTCTAGTTGTCACAAAAACAGCCACTGGAAGCGGTGGATGGCTCCACTTACCTTGGTAGCTGTGTCACCCACGGTAGCCACATCCTTAAAGAGATCACTCCGTGTATCAGCATGGCCGTTTGACTTTCAGAGACTCAATCATCTTTGAAGATGACGGGAGATCATCCTGTCAGTGAATGGTAGGGTGTATATCGCTGCGATAAGACCGGTGTTACTGTGTGGATCAGAGATCTGGCCAGTTAGATGCGAACACATTACACGCTTGATCCTGTTTAACCACTGGTGCTTGCGGAGTATTGCTCACGTCTGGTAGGAACACCGCGTGAGCAATGCTGAGGTTCACTAGCTAGTTTTTGGCAAGAAGTCTTCTGGTGCCTCCTTCGATTGTTTGCTGAATCTTAGTCGCTTACGTTGGCTAGGCCATGTCCTCTTTATGACCGTTGATCGGCACCCCGTCGCAACAAAACTGGACCATAACGTGGTGCGACTGTTTGCACACCTCTGTGACCCATTGCACTATACCAGATGCTGCCCCCGGGCCTCTTGAGGACTCCTCCTGGTCCCCCAGGTTGGGGGTTTGAAATGAGCTATTTTAGTAAAACTAAATCCTTACCAACTTCCCGCTGCTTTGCGGACAGGCTTTTGAGCCAAAGGCTTTGGTGGAGGACCATAATCGTTCTGTTGTCTAGGTCTGGACTGCCTGACAGTATCTCAGACCACATACAACCATGACAATTTCTCCAAACTCTAACTAAGTCCTGCACCGGCCGTCGCGCAGATTATCAAGCGTCGCCTTATCTGCTGCATACAGCAGGGCGGATAAGCGGACACATGCTACTTCTGGCGCCTCCCCTCTTTCCTTTCCACCTGTTTTAATCATTTCCTTCTCAACCCCCATTAATGAACTTCCATTTATAATTCCCAGCTTAATTGACAGCAACCGAAGTCCCACTGGAGTCACAGCATCTGCAACCATCTTCCCGCAACACCCACCGGACGCCTATCGGCAACCGTCCCTTATAAGGTCACGCTGTCCCGTTTCCCTGTCGGCGTTCAACGTTCGCACTCTAAGACAAATAGGTGAACAGGCTGCAATTGCACGCACGTTAGACACACTGGATATTGACATGTGTTGCGTATCCGAGTCTAGCGTCAATGATCCTCACATGAATGTCGACCTAACCGCGCCCGACTTGTCTTCTCCCTATTGGTTGCACGCACCCGGAGACAGATGTGGCAACCAATGCTCATGCTGGGTTGGGCATCGTTCTCAGCTTCAACGCTAAGTTATCGTTGCTTGATTGAATTCCGTTGGGCAGCCTTTTTTACTCAACACGTTCACGATGTAGTGCAAGACGCTGTTCGTTGGTAGTTTTTGCTTATGCCCCTGCCGGCTGCATTTCTGGTGTTTCCGAGGACACACTACCACGAAATGAACACGCTGCTTCGCAATGTTACCAGTTCGGATATCATAGTTCTTGCAAAGGACATGAATGCGCATGTATATCGTCCGAGCTTTTCAGAAACTCAGCTAGGTGGTTATAATGGACTTAACTCCAACCGGACGGCGATCGTCCGTTACAACTGAGTGCGGAGTACCATCTGATTCTTAGTAGTAATTTGAGCCGAAGTGCCACTTGGCGTCCTCATGTGGCTGGCCAGCGATGGACCTAGAGAGATCAAATTGCCATTAGTTACAGGCATCGGGGTTCCATCTTTGACTTCCGTTCGTTCCGGAGTATTTGTGTCGACTATGATCATAAATAAATAAAAATGTATAATCTCGGTGTTACACTCCGTCTTTTTTCCATGAACTTTACCGGGAGACATACGTAGCGTCTCCCTCGATTTGCGACTGCGAAGGTATTTCAGTCCTCCGTCAGGCAAGCCTCTCATGATACTCTGCGTACCGAACTTCCGCTTTCTCATTCTTATGTCAGAGTTTCAGTGGAATAGGATTTTGGCCGCCATGCACGATTCAGAAGCCTCTGTTTGCGGCACTATCACTCGTCACTGCACCAATCACTGGATATCCAAGAGGTTGCTGAACCTGTTGGAATCCCGAAAAAAAACTCCCGCCTGACTCCGAGCACAATGTAACTCGACGGACTATTAGGCACGAAATAGCGCAGATCCTGCCTAAAGACAAGCAGGCTTGATGGACTAGTAGAGCTCAAGAAATAGAGGAGGCCGGAGCAGTAGGCAATTATCGCAAGTTTTTCCAACTGATCCGCACCAGTGGTCCCAGAAAACCAGGCGTCAATGAAACAATCAGAGACAACGCGGGTGCCATGATGTACAATTAGGAACGCCGTCTGGCTTGTTGGGCGGGCCGCTTTCAAGTTCAGTCCAGTTGACCTCCTGCTTCCGGACCTCTTTCTACTCGGGTGGTGCAGGATGAACTATGATTCGTTAGTTTAGAGCGTCCGTCGGAGGCTGGGGTTCGAAATGCGATGACAGCCCTCAGTCGTTTTCCTGCTGCTGGCCCTGATTCCCCTCCAGCTACACCATTTAAAGATGGAGGTGAAGTACTCCACATAGCACTGTCCTCCCTGTTTGAACATGTATGGAAAGATGAGATGATCCCAACTGACTGAAGTGAATCGATTATAGTGGTAATATGCGAGAAGGACAGTCGCACCGACTGTGCTAACCACAGGGGTATCAGCCTAACGCTGGTGGTGACAAAATTACTGTCCTCTATTATCTTTCGTTGCCTCACTGCGGAACTAGAATCCTGGATTAGGGAAGAGCAGGCAGGTTTTCGCCTAGGACCATATATATAATGTGTCGAAGGTGCTAGAGCAATACCTTACTTACCACAGACCGATAATTGGTGTGTTCCTCGACTTCAGGAGTGCGTTCGATTCAGTAAATCGATGCATCCCGTTCGAAATACTTGCGCGGAAAGGTGTTCTCATAAAAGACGTTAACACCTTAAGTGCCCTATACTCTGTAGACTACATCGGGGTCTGCGGTGTCTGATCTGATATCTTCCCGACAACTGGGTGCTTTCATCGAGTTTGTCTAATTTCCCCATTTCTATTCAATTTCGTCGTGGACTCCATCATGCAATATTTTCTTGCGCAGCCTCACGATGCAGGCGTTGCCGTGCTGCCTGGTGAAGGGCTAACTAATGAGTATACGGATGATATCATCTTGCTGTTTAGTGATGTTGGGACAGCGCTATCAATCCTTAGTAGCATCTCTAGTGTTGTCCTATTGTTTGATATACGCTTCGAACCTGCTAAGTGTTTTTGCGGGGCAACCAGCCACTTGATGACCCCCTGACCCTTGATAACCAGGAACTCGAGGTGGTTGACCCATTCACTTACCTTGGCAGCTGCATCAGCAACGATGGGCGCATAGCGACTGAAGTGAGTTCACGTATTTTGGATGCCAGAACTGCCTTCTTTATATATCGGCATCTGTGGCATCTGAAAGCGGTTTCCCTGGCTTTGTAAGACTGTGTTTGCAAGACCACAATGAGAGCCGTACTAGACTTTGCGTGTGAGACTTGGTTCCTACGGTTTGAGGATCTGAGGCCCCTTCAAGTTTTTTCTCATCGCTGCCTGCGGAGCATTACTGGTGTCGGGTGGCACTAGCGTGTCCCCAACAATGATGTGCGTAGGTGAGTACTAGGCATTGATAACCTAGCTAGTTCTTTATAACAACGGATAGCACTGAATGAGTTACATAGGCTTGGACACAAACTACGTATGCCTGGTCACCGCTTACCCAGGAGGGCCTTGTTTAGTATGCCACATGTAGGATGGCGCAAAGCTCGAGATGGACAAAAGTTGACTTGGCGGCGTAAAATGAAGACACTGATGGCCAAGCTGTGTGCTTCTTGTTCGTCTCGCCTACCAGACTGAAGTCCACGTGATCCACATTTTACTTTGCTCGAGACTTTACAGGACATGGTTCGCAGTCGGCACCAGTGGCGCGTCTGATGTCGTCTCCTAGTTGGGCTACTTGTCTTAAGTGTGTTTGGTGCTGAGTTATCTGCGCGGTAATGGCCGGTTTTGACGATGCAGTGAAGGCTGCAAAGAGGCTCTCTCGTTGATACCCGCCTTTGCACGATAGTCAGGTGTTTGTGGCTGCATGTTGTCAACACAAGGTGTATGTGCCCTGACTCTGAATGCTTGCTTGGGGCATTTAGGTTTTTCACTGGTCCGTAGCCCTAACCATTCTTTTCGTACTTTGTAACCCAAGGGCGTGGCTTGGTACCTGCATAGGGACTGGGCGACCTTAGCCACATTCTTAACCCACGCGCGACTGATGGTGGTTTCACGGCAGATAGGTCGGTACTGCGTACAGGCGTACTGCTGATGCCTTATTAAGGATTTTCCTTAACTTCTTTTTCCCTATTATTTTTGTTTCCATATCTCTTTGTCGTTGTACGGCATCGAGGCATCAGTTCGGATGGCGATGTTCTGCTGGCGATGATGATAATGGTGGTGGTCAATTTGGGTCGCTATTTATTCCTGGTTGTATCTGGATCACTTGAGTCGCCCCTGGTTCGAGTTATGGTTCTTTTATTTCTACCTAGCATGTTCATAAGCACCAGCGGGCGACACTTAGCATTTAACTGCTACCACAGCCAACTATGTTGAGTCATTCTTAATGATGATATTCACAACGGTCGCAAGGTCTGCGCTTACCCCAAAGGCACCAGATTGCAGTCAACAGTGACGAAGTTATTGACCTCTGCTCTCGTCTGCTGCGGAGCGCATACTGAATTTGATCAAATCGCGTAAAACTGCGTCGCCCATACTTCTTAACTTGCAGTTGGTATAATGGCGGAATCACATGTATCGTAGGCCGATTGTGGCTATTTATTACGTTCAGGCACATGTTCGACTTAATCGGTCTGTCCGTCCTATTTAACATACTTGCACGGTAAGGTACTCCCATACGATTTATGCTCCTTTACCTGCTCTGTACTCGAACAGCACAGGTCGCGTCAGGGTCTACGGGGAATTATCGGACGTTTTCACAGTAACGGTGCTTTACATATTTTTGCTCATTTATCTCGCGAACTTCACCACAGATTGTTTACTTGCAGCATCTTACAATGCATGCATTGAGTTCCTATCCTGGAAAGCTGACCGATTTGAATCGCGCGAACGACATCATTCTGCTGTTTTATCATCGCGAGGCACATTCAAACCTGGTTAGTCTGTGAAGCTGTACCATCTCTTAGCATGCGTTTCGCACTTTCAATGTTCGGCATAGTCACAGTACCCTCAGTCGCTATATGTAATCTTTTGGCTCTTGCCGACATGGAACTGTGGATATTTGCACAATCCATTCATCTTGGCAGCAGTGACCGCGTCTTTGCTTTTGGCCGGGACACTTCTCTTTTTTGGTGTCTTTCTGTACTCCGTAGCGTTGAACCATGAATGCGAACTACCATTATTAAATGCTGCTAGTGCATGCACTTCGTAGGCTGGAACTGCGTTCTTGAATATGTGCCATATGTGGAACCAAACGGGGATTTCCTCTGGTCTTAAAGGTTATATTTACAGCGCCACAGTGAAGGCCTTTCTCATTTGCGACCCCTTTAGTTCGAAGGTTCCGGCTGCCTCATCTTCTGGACTATTGTTGCTTGTGTCAGCTAGCCCTATCGTGTCCGTGCATTGTTGCCAAGGTGTGATCACTTTAACCCTAGCGCTTCCTTGGATGTTTAGTGGCTCTCCACCTGAGCCTAACTGCAACGAGTCTTCACAAAATACCTAATGAATCCCCATACTACTTACAATTAACCCTGACTGTTTGTTTGGTGTGCTTTGGTTTCACGTTAGCTCTCCTCCCACCACACACTCCCCATTAGCCGGGCCATTATGATTTTGCGATACCAAATCTCCACTTCCACGTACTGATGCACCAATGTTTGCCTGACACATGTGCACGAGCCAATCATCTTTCTCCGTCGCATTCTTAATCGGGAGAATTTCTCCTTGGTCCATGCATCGAACGAGTTGCAGCGATTCACGGCCGCTCTCAGTGGCATTGGCCCTCTTCATCTCAGGACCGCCGCCATTCACCAACACGCCTAACTCATCATACCGCCTTCAATCAGACACTGTTTCAGGTTTTTGCAGAGGTTGCTACTGACTTACCAATAAAAATATTTTCCACACTTAAACCAAACTGACAAATCCTCCTAACCGCAGTCTCAGTTTGGATGCTGCAAGTCGGTTGAACAAGCGACGTTCAGTTCGTTTTTCATACCGCGTCGGGGGTGGTTCTAATCGGTACCAAGTTCGCCCACCATGTTCATCAATGTCAGCTGACTTTTCAGTTCCCTTAACGATTCTTTATAGATTTCCAGCTTAGGTGCTGCATAATCAGCCTCGGAGTGGTGCGCTTCGCGGGCGATGGAAAAGTTATTAGTAAACGATTATGCACCATATCGCCGTTTGTAATCGAGCTATGTGCTTTTGATCGCATTTGTTTGTTTTATCTGTAACTAGTTGCGTTTTAGTCAATTGGGGCCCGGCGTGATTTATCTTTCAGTGGACTCCATGAATACTTGTGTTGAATATCCTGCCGCCGATGTGGATTTTGCGTTCTGCGTGCATCTAGAGATAGCTGCCATCAGTAACCCAAACGCAGAGTGCATGTTGACCTTCTAACTAATATTCTGACCCATGGTCTGTCTACTTGAGACTTCCTCATTATCAATAATCAATGTCTTTGACCATTCTCACTGGAGACCTAAACTACTTGTTAATTGATCTTTGAAGATCACTGCGAAAATGCTGCTTTCAGCTGCTCTCTGTTGAGCTTCAAACTTGAAACGCTGAGGTCTGTTCTAGTGAAATCTTCACTCGCCCATTGAGCCCTGAATTCGGCTTGACTAGAGACCCACATGGCTAGTGCGAAGGCGTAGCTCGCCTTATCATCATAGAAGGATAAAAATCACCGCACCACATCCACACCAACTTCTTCGTCACGATGACGTTGGCCCTCAAGCCCTATCCACTGGTCACTAGCTCTAACCCTCGCTGGTTGGGGTGACCCCACCGTATGCCGTTGTGGATGCAGCAACTGGTGCCTGCGTAGCAGCGAAGCGTCGACGTAAAGTCTTGCCGATGTCTTTCTCACTCGTCTAAGGCGTTTTCTTTTCCACTTGGTTAACCTGGATTTTCACAAGTTTCATGTGTTTCAACAAATGTTCCCCTGTGTATTCGTGGTTTTCCCGTAGGAATATCAAATATTTAGCGTCAATTTAGTTTTGAAATCCTGTTCACCTGCAGTACAACTATGTTTGCTATTCCTCGTGTGCTTAGCTTATATTTCTTACCTTAACGCTCGCTAGCGTATCCATTTTTGTTTCATTTTCTACTTTTCAGTCGAGCTGGATCCCTCTCTCCAATGTCGTGGCTGCTTGCATCCAAATAATTTCAAGCACCCACATTCATTTCTTTGTGCAGTAAGTGTATGTTTCGTTAACATGTGTTTACCACAGCTCTTTTAAGGCTCATATTTTAACAGCATCTTACCGACTCTTTCCGAATGACCTTATTCTGTCCATCGGTCATCATTCTTTAACCGCATAGCCCATCTGTCCACCTTTAGAGCGTACGAATCGCTCTCAAATGTATTGATCTTATTAGCGCAATTAGCCACCCATGTACCATTTAGTATCAAGCAGTGGTTTCACTTGCTTTGACTCATACCACTGCATTTGCCAGCGCTTTTGGTACTACTACTACTACTGGTGGTGATGCTGCTAATAATGAGAGAGAAACAGAGAAATGAGAGAGAGAAATGATGCGAGAAACAGAGAGAAATGCACTCGAAAAGCTGTCTTAAACATTACCCTTGTCGAAATGCAAAAATTATGCATGAATAAGACGCAAGGGAACGAATGAAAAACACGCAGTTTACTCCGCAAATACGCTGCATCCGCTAGGCTTTCTGACCTTGCTGGGGCCGATCCCGAGACCTTCACCCAGGATGAGTACATGCAGCAACGCAGCACACTTTTTCCGTTGGCGTTTTTATGCTTCTTCACAATGTTGTTCACCAGTCACTTGGAGACTTCGCCCAGCAAGGTGTACTATTGGCAGTCAGTACACTACTTGCGACGTGGTCATCGAGTGTACAAAAAATATGACTTAGCCAGCGTAGATGTTTCCATTTTAATGGACGAATCGATTAGAAATCAGCTAGTTTTGCCAAGCAACAGCTGGCGGATTTCAAGAGCGGTTGAACAGTCGACTTTGGCGACGCTTCGCAGTCACTGTTGAACAAAGTCAAGTACTTCTTATTGTGTTCGACTCAGCGCCAGTAGCAATAATCGCACTAGCATTTCCTTCTCCGATAGGTACTGAGAAGTTTGCTAGATAGTGACGATTTTATGTACAGCAGAACACCACCGACCGTGATTTTTGGTCGCATCGGAAACAAGAGTATCCTGACAACACGACTTCTTGGGGTATGACGTCGGAGTTCAGCCATGTCTCTGCAAGTCCTAAAATGTCCGGCCGCTCCGAGACAGCGAAGCGGCACAGTTCATCACGTTTGTTCCTTAGGCTGCACACGTTGGCGAATGCTACACATAGGTCCTGGGAGGTACTGCGGGACGTGCCTGGAGGTTGAGCAACCGGTTGATACGGGTTCGTACACCCTTCTTGATTACCCGAAAATTTACAACTTGGAAGTCAGTCTCACCTTCCTCTGTACGGCTTTCGAGCTCCATGACAGCAGTCTTCAAACGATCCTTGTCTTCGGGTTCTAAATCTCGGCGGATGTGATCTTTTATGCCTTTCAGCCTTGACAGACGAGACAGTATGAGCTGCGGCATGTTGGGATTTGCAAAGGTGATCCTCAGAAGTCGACATGACTGGTTAGTTTTCTGGCCAAGTCGGATTACTTGTTTAATCGTCACACTGTCCTCGCCTACATCCAAGAGTCTATCGATGAGCCCCTGGAGGAACTCAACATCGCGATCATAACGTATCTGAGGGTTTTCATCTTTTGACTCCGGTACGTGGAAGACCATGAGATTATGACGCCTCAGCGAAATCAGTGATGAACCTGTGGGAGCAGAACTAGAGGCGCTTAACTGATTGGGTTGTTGTTTATCAGCAGGTGACGTCTGAACTCGATTACATGGTCCGTTGCGCTTTTGAGCAGTCCATGGATCCTCGATGTTCAGAAGTTCACAGACAGGCTCTGAGAAATTCACGGACCGATCAGTGAAGCGGCACTTCGTGGCTTCCTAGTCTGAGTCTTCCATCGGTGGGTACCATTGAACCTGGGGTTCGACCGGGGTCGAAGACACTGGTGGTGGTGCAGATCGCGGAGTGACAATAGAAGGCGAGGAGACAGAGGTACTTTCACGAGGGCGTTTGATCCCACGTGGTGAACGGTTTGTTTCTATCTGAAAGAGAGATTTTCCCGTAGTTGTTTGCGGTCGCTGCGTATTCTGATGTCTTGTACCGCGACATTTATCACATATAACTTGAAAAAACCGATGTCGGATGTCGAGCGATTTTCGAAACACGTCAACGGATAAGCCAATGCACGAAATGTGGAACAAAACATCACAGCCGAAGCATCGAAGTGCATGAGCCTTAGTTCCCACCACTTTCGAACACGAACCACAAGTAACTTAAGACGGCATCACAAGCTAGAGCAAATCCAAGATGGCGGACAGAGATGGCAGTATGGAAAATCAATGAGATCTCCGGAATTAGCCAAAGAATAGCCGCCAAATTTGCACCGCTTGGAAAATACGCCAAAAGAAGAATATTGGTGCACAATTCACACAGATAAAACGCTGCTAACATAGTAATCTGAGGCAAAAGTAGTATCCAGCACACGTTGATCCAAAAATCCGCGACGTCCGTGGGTACAGCCCGTAGGATCAAAGGTGAGGTTATGAAGCGTATAACAAAATCTCGAATTGCTTTTGCCAATCTCCGCCACTTGTGGTGCAGGCGCGACTTCACTGTCGCCCTGAAGGGCAGGGTTTATAACGCAGCCGTCCGTTCAACTCTCTTATACGGTTGTGAAACCTGGCCCATCGGGTCGACAGACATAAAGAGACTCGTCATATTTGATCATCGTTGTCTTCGCAGCTTAGCTCATGTCTGGTGGGAGCACCGCGTGTGCAATGGGCGTGTTCGGCATCGCGTATTTGGTGCAGGAAGAGCGAGTGAACCGCTCTGCACCATTATATCCCGCACCAGGCTCCGATGGCTTGGCCACGTACTGTGCATTCCAGCATACCGAATTCCGCCACGTGCATTGTTTGCGCTCCGGAGGTGCGGTTAGAAGAGGCGGAGTGTAGGCCAAGCGATGACTTAGCCGAGAGGAATGAAAACCCTCACTTCGAAGTTGGCGTCGGTTGGTGTATCCCGACTGCCTGGCTGGGGTCCTAAGGACGATGAACACGTTTGGTTGGACACACTTTCTGATGTGGCGAAGAGCCGGCCGCAATTATGTTTGTGTTGTGAGCTTCTCTGTCCATCCCCTTCCCTTTAGGTTCCCTCTCCAATCCCGATCTCATGCAACACATATAATATTTAACATCATCTTTTTGTAATGTATTTTTTAGTCTCTTATCTTTTGTGTTGCGGCACATTAGCTGAGGTGTGTTTCTCACCCTCAGCTGACGTGTACTGTTGATGATGATGGTGGCTTCTATTGAGGAAGCCTCTTGCGATCATTGACTGGAAACTTGTTTCGTAATAGCTGCTGCACTGCGAAATCATTGGAATTCGTCGTTGTATCCTCCACCATAGCTGTATCGTGTTTTAACTTGATGATTTTCTGAGCCTCTGCAATGACAGTTTTCAGTGTGATTTTCAGGTCTCGCTCCAAGAGCCCATGTCTTCTGGTTCAGATCTCGGCATTCTTGGGATATTGCAGGCTGCATACCAATAGCAGACACTCAAATTGGTGTTCAGCAATTGGCTTCAGCGTGAATTTCTAGTACCCACGTTTCACTGTTGCTGCATGGACGATGTGACTGTAGTTGTCCATTTTACACAGCTTCAAGTAGTTGTACAGACTGTTGCAAAGCGAAGCCTGAGCGCTGAACATCTCCCTGAGTCGGGAAATTGTTCCATCGAAGCACTCTTTGGCAGAATGTAACCGCTGTATCTGTGGTGCTCCACAACTTCGACTTTACTTAATCAGGATATCATCAAGATATGTTGACTCTGTTTTGGTAGTATCTTCATATCGTCTGACCTATGCTTCGAAAACCAGCCCTGAAGTGGGGTCAAACAGAATCTCACTGACATTGTATATTACTGCATCAACTGAAGACTTATCAGCATTGTGGACGGTTGTAGACTGGAACGATAGTGTTTGAGTGAGGGTCTTGATCATTCGCAACTATGCGGCCCCGAATTGTTGCTACTGTTAAAGGAAAATAGCTTTCAGATTTTCTGCTGAGATTGGCATCTTGAATAACTTTGCTTCCGTCGCCAAAAATGTTGAGTCGCCGTGGATTTGCTGATCAAAACCCAAAGAAACTGCCCAAAACCCCCGACCGTGGACGAGAATGCGGAAACGAGCTGAGGCAGTAATACGTAGTAACGAATTCAAGCAAAGCACGCCCCCAGACCGCTGTTAGGCAAGAACAAGACACAGTACGAAACAAAGTGTATCGGGCGAAGCAATGCGACGTGGCTCACATGACACACGAGTTAAAGGATGAGTGAAGAACTATTGATTGGTCAGTGCATGGGGAACTAATAAGAACGCGGTGTGGCTGAACTAACTAACCAATATCAGTGACGGATGTAACAGACAGTAGAGAAACATATCTCACGAGGAATAAGGTGATACATATGGAGCAGTGGTTCCCAACCATTTTGTGGCTCTTACCCCCAATGCGGATCCACTATAATCAAAACATTTTTTACTTAAATGCTAATTTCCTAATAACTGTTGTATTTTTTACTTTGGATAACAGCAAATGAATGTTATTTTAATTATTCTTTTATTTATATAATAAAAGCTCATTTTAGAGCAATTTTTAATTAATCAAGTGGTGATGTTAATAAGATGATTGACAATGCTTAGTTCCAAAAGTTTTTGGCAAATTTGATGCCGTTTCAGGTAATGCACATCGTAAGTCATGCTCCATGTCCATTCGGTTCCTTGCTTTGCTGTGTGATCCCTGACCAAACATGAGCAGATGTCAGTAGCTTTACATTTGTTTCAACCGTCCATTCCAAGTCCTTCTTGGGTGACAACCACCCTTTATCGATACGTTCTGAAAACCAACGGTCCGTTTTGTGTCTTTCCCTAGTAAACATTCGGTCGCTCCTTTGGACAATGAACAAAGCAGCACTGCTTTACAAGCCCCGTTGGGTAGTCTGGTGGGTTATCGAAACACGTTAATTAAAAATTTACAGTTAATAGTTCTACTGTTAAAAGAAGGGACTTGTCTTATGTACTGCAGTAACACTGCACTCCAAGTGTTTCCATCGCTTCAATAGACGAAAGAATAAGTCCAGCGTACTTCCCGGTCGTAGGATGGAGAGTAGCGCATGGCGGAGTGCGTCATCCAACCGCCTATATGTATGGATAGCGTGGGTGCATAAACAACCGATTCGGGAACAGCGTTCCATGGTTGACACACACGAATGGAAAAGAAATCCTTACGGCACGCCAGACGGCTGTACTGTTCTTCTAATTTCAAGGAGAACCTCTCAAGTTTGTGTTACTGCTTTTGCAGTAAAGATCGGCACACATGATTTGGATTGTGTAAAATCATGTACGCCATAAGCAAATCGCCTCGTAATCGGTTATACCGTTTACTGAATATTCCCACACGTTTCAGGCTCTGCTCGTATGGAAGGTGACACATCCCAATGATCTAATTGGGAGCCCGACCTTGAGGCTGGTCCAGTACAATAAGGTCGTGCTTCAGCCATATCTGCCAGGCTTGAATTGCGTACTCGACATGGGGGCGAACAAACGCATTGAGCATGTCTGAAAATGGAGGTGTCAGTTTCCAGAACGCCCGTTATAGCAAGCCGGTATGTTGATTACCAGTTTTCGATCCCTTTGCGGATTGCTTGGAACAACCCAAGTTATACTGAATCTGCACGCCAAGGTCGCGTTCGACGGTTGATCGCTGCAGTTCTTGCGTTCCTAGCTTGCAGGAATAGATACTCTGGTGTCGTATGGAGCGTACCTTGCATTTGTCTACGTTGAAATGTTAAAGATTTCGGGCTGACTGTTGTGTTCAAATACTTTGCTTTGTTTTTGCTCTCGATTCGCTTATCCTAGTCACGCTTCTATTTAGCACTCGGCCCATTCATGTGATCTTGCATTTGATTGATTGCAGTTCGAACGCCTATCCATTTAATTATAACGCGCGTTTGTACACACCTTTATCCATACATACGTTCCTCGCTGCTCTGGTCTGCTGCTTTTTCTGGATACAACAAATTGGCTTTTAGTGTTATCGATGTCTTTGCATGCTACTGCCCCTTCACAGTTCTGGACTGACTCTGCGATTACCCCAAATGCAGAATGCTGGGACGCCTAGAAAATGTGTTTTTCAGACTATATTTCTGTGCTACCAGTTCTCAATCCATCCGTGACGTTGAAAATGGAGGATACTTTAAAGTTTTTGCGTATACACCTCGGCACAGAGGGTCGACGTATATTTGATGCTCTAAACCTGCGGGAGAAACCCACGTTGACAGAGGCCTTATTGGCCCTCGATAAACATTGGGGTGTTCAAAAGGAACACTTATAATTCTCGGTACAATTTTTCACAGCTGAAACAAGCGTCTGGAGAATCAGTGGATGCATCCATTTCCCGCCTTATTTGTTCTGATTGGAAGTGTGACCACAATAGTACTCGTAAGAAAAAAAGTGGAAGAAACTATACTAATACAACAATTAATTTCTGACCTCGCGGATTGACGGACCAGAGAGACTCTCTTAATGGAGAACGCAGGAAAGCTCACATGGGACAGGGCATGTGACGTGGCTCGCGGGAAGGTCGCAGTCACGGAACAAAACAAAATTTTCCTCTCTAACACAAAAGCTACTGAAATTGACCGTTTGGATTCTGCACGCTTTCTGAATTGAGGGCCTTCATTCCTCTCAACCAAATCATCGCTTAGCCACCCCTTCTCTTCTTCCATCTACACCCACGGCGCGCAAACAACGCACTTTGCGCGAGCCGGTGAACTGGCATGCGGAACACGTGGCCCGGCCGTCGAAGCCTGGTGCGTGAAATAACGGTGCTGAGCGCTTCATTTCCTTTTCCTTTGCTATAAACAAGGCGTCGAACACGCTCGTTGCTCCGGCGGTGTTCCCACCAGATGTGAGCCAAACTGCGAAAGTACCGGTGGTCGAACGTAACTAACCTCTTTATGTCTGTTGATCTAAGGAGCCAGGTTTCACAACCGTACAGTAAGGTCGAACGTACCGCTGCACTGTACTCTTCAGGGTGAGCGTGATGTCGCGCCGGCGCCCTAAGTGACAAAGGTTAGCAAAAGCGCCTCGAGTTTTTGCTATACGGTTTGTGATCTCATCTTCAATCCCACGGGCGCTGATACAACTTCTCAGGTAGTTGAATTGCTGAATGACTTCTAGCTGCTCCTCATCAAGGGTTAGCGTAGGAGGCGGTCTAGGCCAATCTTGGAGGAACACTTTGCACTTCGAGGGTGCGAATCAAAACCCGAAGTGACGGACAGTCAGTGCTAATCTGTCCATTGCCGCTTAGCACGTTTGTAAGCTGTTACAGATTAGGGCAATATCATCAGCATACTCTAAGTCAAGAAGTCGTTCTCCTGGGAGCAGATCCACACCTTCTAAGTCGAGTCCTCTGAACGCGATTTCCATGACTTCATCAATAGCGAAGTTGAAGAGAAAAGGGGACAGTGGGCATCTTAGTTTCACACCGCTGTAGATATTGATGGGCGGCGACAGCTTGCCCTAAGCACTCACTCTGTCCGATCTACGCGCGTATAATGCTCAGCTAATATTTACATATAACTCATGTACACCTTTCCTGAGTAGATAGTCCCAAAGTGCACGTCTATTCCTCGAATTGCATGCACCTTTGATATCGAGGAACACGACAAGGGTGGGCCGCCAATATATGTTACGGTGCTCCAGCAACTGACGCAAAGTCTCGATGTGGTCAATGCAGCCACGACCTCGATGAAACCCGGCTTGCTCTTCACGAATGTGGCTTTCACGAGTGCCAATCAGTTTGTGAAGGATGACAGAGGCAAGCAGTTTGGAGGCGATGGAGAGCAGACTGATTCCTCTATGGTTGCCGCATACCGAGCGGGAGCCTCCCTTGAAAATCGGGACTATGGCAGAGCGGCTCCAGTCGGTAGGGGCAGTTTCCTGCTCCCACAGTTTCACTAATAACTCGTATAAACCGTCGACTAGAGTAGGTCCTTCGAACTTGAAGAGGGCTGGAGGATTGTCGTCTGGTCCCGCAGCTTTAATTATGTTCAACAGTCCGATCTCACGTTCGACTTCTGAGCGAGAGGATGGATCCAAAGGGACAGCCCACGGAACGGGGCCATCAGTGTCCGGCAAGAAATCTAGCAATGCCGACCGACTAAATTGCCTTTCAAAGTGCTCAGCCCAAAGCTCCAAGCGTTTTGCCAAGTTGTGGATAGGCTTTCCACTCTCGTCACGTACAGTGTTACTAACACCAGGTGTTCTGCTGCCCGTTACCCGTATCAGCCAGAATAACTTTCGATGGTTACCAAGGGCAGCGACCATTTCGATAGCTAAAACATGATGAGAGCACCGGGATTCGCGGTCTCTCTTCAAGCTAACACGGAGTTCTGCCCTTAGTTTTCTGCAGGTCTTATTGTATTCGCTTCCTGCCGGAATATACCGGCGAGCATCGATCAGTTCCATAGACTGCGAAGAGACCCAATGTTCATGTTAGCGATTAGACTTACCAAATGAGGATTTGCCTGCTGCTACTAAGGTTTGGTGAATATGAGACCAGTGAACTTCAATTGCATCCAGTAAGCGCCTTTTTAACTAGCATGACAGCGTACTTTGATAGGCATTCAGAACAGCTGGTTTCGCCAGTTGGCTGTTGTCAGTGCGCTCACAACGTCGTCGTGGGCGTCCGTCAAAACGCATCCGCATGTCACCACATGCAAGTGCATGGGTCACTGTCTACACATGTGCTCCAAATCAAGCGACAGTTCTGGACGCAGCCTCTCCATCGGTAACTTATTGCAAAGTGATTGATTTGCATCCAAGGCTGATTCGAGGCTGGTGGGCGCCAAATCACCCTCCGGCGGGTGCTGTGTCGGAAGTTAGTGTTGGCAGGAAATAAGCGAGCATCTTCACACAAATGAAGTGAACGCTCACCGTTATCATTACGGGAGCCTACACCGTGCTGACCACCCAGATGCATTTCAACACTGGAAAATTTTCCAACTTTGCGTTTAGATCCCCAGCCAGAACTACAGTGTCCGAGCTTTTCTGCGGCTAAGGAGCTCGTTCAGTTGACCATAGAAGTCTTCTTTTACCGAGTCCTCGCTAGTTTGTGGGTGCATAGGCAGCGATAATGAATAGACACCTATTAGTCTCGTGCAGCTTTGAAGATTTGAACGAGCAAGCCAATCGGAGCGTGCACATCCGGCTACTGATTTCGATCCAATCAATCAGAGTAGCTTCAGCCCGGGGACTCAGGGCAATACCAGCACCGATTTGGCCGGTGATCGAAGCTGCACCGTCACCGGATAGGCGCTATGAGAAAGTGCTGCTGTTGTCACCTGAAAGGAATCGCAGAGTGAGCACAGCGCTCGAGTCTTGCAGGCTGGTTTCCTATAAGCAGCAGATATCGATCGAAAAGTTTTCTAATGTTCGGGCAAGTCTGCCTGTTGACCGATCTGTAGCAGTGTGCGTACATTGAGACATGCCAATCTGAAGGAGGATCGAGGGCTCCAAATGAACGCCGATGCACTGGGGTGGATCGCTTACTTGGACTTGGACCTGTTGACATGGCAGAAATGACGCTCCGAGTTCACATGTGAGTTGAAACTAGAGGAAAAGTGACTATTGATTCAAGATGGGGGAGGGGTGAAAACATTGAGGATAAAAATGCTACTGGAACGAGACGGTAAGAGAGAAAAAGCGTAAGAGGGGGGATAAGAAGACGGGAATGCTTGAGCAGTAGCATCCAAACCCTATCCAATCTGCTCGATGCAGCGAATAGAGCACCGTTGATTATCCTCTGCGGTTTCCAGACCATCAGGAATTCGTTTGAAGACAGATTCATAGTATTGCGTGGGCAGGATACTGTCAGGTTACCCAGGCCTAGACAGGTGAACGATTAGGGTTCTCAACCAAAGCCTTTGGTTCAAGAAACCTGACCGCAAGACAGCGGGTTTGGCGGTGGGCTACAAGGAGTCCGTTTTAAGGAATAAGGTGCCACACTCATTCCAACCCCCAACCTGGAGAACCAGGAGGCTGAGTTTGTCTGGCCTCTAACCATTGACCAATCTGGTATGAGTGACTCTGCAGGTGCAAAAAAACACCACCCAGCATAGCTCAATAGATCACTGGGGAACACAAACCATCGCACCACGTTAAGGTCCAGCCTCATTGCGATGGTCCAGCCTTTATTGGGGCGTTACGCCATTGTCTTATTAAACCTATCACCATGCATCAGTCGGATGGTTATTGCAAGCGTCAATCTCCATTCGTAACGGTCTAGTTAACCAAATCTCTCTTCCACCTATTGGTAGTCCCAAAGGTAATGCACCGCATTCGGTTGAGCTAGGATTACAAACCCTTCAGCATTTCACAAACTACGCCTGTAGCTCTAGCCAAACGAGAGGTTTTGTCGCAAGCTTTGAAAAATATGGTCACGGTAGACTTGATAGAACCCATACAGTGTTCTGAATGGGTTCATCCACTGGTTGCCGTTCAAAAGAAAGATTGCTCTATTCATGTATGCACCGACCTTCGAGCGCTTAATCGACATATACTTGTGAATAAATTCCCTCTGCCTTCTCACGACGAGTTGAGGGTTAGGCTTTCAAACGCCAAACTTTCCTCAAAGCTTGATATTCGCATTGCAAAGTGCCACATTTCACTGACTCCAGATTGCCGACATTTAACTGCTTTCCTCACGCAAGTTGGTTTGTATCAGTACACAGTGCTAGCAATGAGCCTTAGTAGTGCCCCAGCAGCTTGGCAGAAATTTATTACTCTATGGCTATCAGATCTCAAAGGATATGTTGTGTATATGGGTGCTATTTGTGTCTTTAGTAGTAATCCCACCGAAAATCAGGAGAACCTTTATAACGTGCTGCATAGACTGAATGAACTAAATCTCTGCCTGAATACCACCAAATGCCATCTCGCTTTAACAGAGGTTGAGTTTATTGGAGATGCTATTTCTACCTCGGGTGTTAAACCTAATGGGCAGAACACCAGAGCCATTCTCGATTGTCCAAAACCATGCAATGTTACACAGATGAAACATTTCTTGGGTTTGTGTTCTTATTACCTTCGACATTTACCGAATTTTGCGACTATTGCCGAGCCGTTACGGAGGTTGACGTACCAAAGCCAAGAGATTCGTTGGGTCACTGAACAAGACAATGGTTACATAACCATACGAGCGATGATTGAATCCACTCCCACGGTATCGATCTTCAATGAGCACTGTCCGAAGTTTGTTTCAACGGATGCTTCAGATGTTGACTTTGGTGCAGTTCTGTCCCAGCTGCGCGATGGCGAGGAAAAAGTGATTGCGTACGCATCACGCACCTTGGCTGGTACTGAAAGAAATTATTCCTCTGGCGAGAAGGATGCCCTCGCATGCGCCTGGACGTGTGAGAAATGGCACTTTCGGACGGCGATTCACTGCGCACCGATCATTCTGCTCTTACAACGCTACTAAGTCACGGTGACAAAGGCCAAAAGCCGGTATGCTTGAGTCGCTGGTACCCACGTTTATTGAACTATGATTATTAAATAAAACACGTGCCAGCGGGCTTTAATCAACCTTCAGATGCCCTGTCGAGACTCCCAGTGTCCAACGAAGGGGAAAAGGAGGACTTAGAGGATGTAAGAATGATCTCCCAGCCCTCAGACGGAACACCTAGAATAACATTTGACCTGATACGAGAGCACACTTGCAAAGACCCTGTCTTAGCGAAGCTTCCGGAGTACATATCCACTTAATGGCCCAGTCGTTCTAAGCTCCTACTTAGCCTTATATAATTTTGCATAGCAATTTTTTTGATGCACAGTAGCCGGCTGGTAGCTTACCAGAACGATACACATCCGTTATCGGTAGCTCAGCTGACTTGCACTAGTTGCATGTTTTTCTCCTTTTTTTCTTCTGTGTATTGCGGCGCAGTAGCTGAGGTGTTTCCCACCTCTAGCTAACGTGTTTAATGATGATGACGTACCAAGATCCAACCTGAGTTACTTCCATATTATACCCTGTTTCACGAGCTTTCTACTGTGAACAACTGCATTATTAGAGGCCAGCAGTTTGTGGTCCCTGAAACCCTTATTTCTCTGGTGGTTGCATGTGCGCATGAAGATCATCCAGCGATTGTGAGAACAAAGCTCGGATACGACAATACTATTGGTGACCGAAGTTAAAATTCCAGCGTCGAAGCGGTTATTCTGGTATGTTATGCCAGCCAACAATCTGATAAGACTGGGAGGCCTCTGAATGCTCCAGTCCAACCTATCGTGTGCCCAGTGAAGCCATGGGCAAAAATTGCCATGAATATTATGGGCCCGTTTGCCAATGCACCCAGGCAGAAGCGAACCTTGCTAGTGGCTGTGGAAGCAGCAAACGCGCTGCAGATGCAATACGCCCCACGTTTCAAAGAGTCTTGCTACCAAGCGATCTACCAAGCTTTGTATTCTGCTCGCCAGGACTAACCCACATCATTTTTACCGCAGAGGCTGTATTGCAAAGCTGACTTCTCTACGCAAACACAGCTCGCCGGGTGTCGACACCATTCGTCCAGAGGCACTAGAAGCAGCAGCAAGCCAACTGGCAGGACCTTTAGCTCAGTTATTCCAGCGCTGCTTAGACCAGAACCAAGTTCCCGCCATGTGGAAGCTTGGAATAATCGATTCACAAAGGTGGAAGCAGAACTGATCCATCCAACTACCGCCCAGTAACCCTTCTTCCTGTACTCTCCAAGGTCATGGAATCCATAGTTGCCGATACACTGGTGTGCCATCTGGAAAACTGCAACCTCATCACTCCTGAACAGCAGGGTTTCCGTCGACAGCGGTCATGTACAACTAATTTACTAATTGCACGCAGTAGTTGAACCGAGGCAGCTGACGCTGGAGGTGTTGACGTGATCTACCTGGATTGTTCTAAGGCTTTCGATCGTCTAGACCATCAGATACTACTATCCAAGCTGCAGCATTACGGGATCAGAGACCGTCTTTTAAGCTGGATCGCCAACTTTCTACTTCAACGGCAATTAGTGGTCAGAGTTCGGAGCTCTATCGGACCCGATACAAGTCGAGGCACGGCTCAGTTCTAGATCCACGTTTGTTTTTGGTGTTTATTAATGATCTTGCACAGGGAATCGCTTCAAACTTCCTGATGTTTGTTGACGATATCAAGATCTGGCGCAGGATCCAGGCGAACGCCGACCAACATGTGCTTCAGAGTGATTTAGATACGGTGTATCAATGGTCGACCCAAAACTCATTGCATTTCAACGTCAGTAAATGCAAGGTGCTTTCCATCCGACATCAAAGCAGCTATTCATACCGACTAGGAACGAATATACTACAACAATCGACTCTCGAACGTGACTTGGGTGTCCTGGTTCAAGATGACTTGGGTTGCTCCAGACAATCCGAAAAAGCCTCGAAGAGCGGGAACCGAGACGTGGAGCTGTTGAGGCGTGCGTTTGGGCAAATAAACAGCTCCATATTTCGACAAACGCTCAGTGCGTATGTTCGCCCCCATGTCGAATACGCAATTCAAGCCTGGCATCCATGGCTGAAACACGACCTTAATGCACTGGAGCAGCCACAACGCAGGGCATCTAAGAACGTAATTGGAATGCGCAATCTTTCCTACCAGGAGAGGCTGCAACGACTGGGATTATTCAGTGGAAGCTATCACAGACTACAAGGCGACCTGATTATGGAATACTTGATTCTGCGAGACCCACATCACATGTACCGCCCTTTACCGCAACTCAGCAGCAATACAAACCTGAGGGGCCACTCATTAAAATTCGCAGAACAATACAGTCGTCTGGAGTGCCGCAGAAATTTATTTTCCATTCGAGTCTGTCACCCGTGGAATGCTCTCCCTGAATCGGTCGTCTCTGCACCGACACTAACAGTATTTAAAAGACGGTTGGACGATTCACTCATCCACTTACACTTTGTCATTTAACACAACCTCTCCATCCTACACCTGGAGTTTACCATGGAATTATTTGTTGTTAACTGTGGATGCTGTGAATCTAAGAGGATCGCAGGACTGCAGCGAAGCAAACGATAAGTTCTTATTTTCATATTTAAAGTATCAACTATTCTACTATTCTTATCATCATTATTGTCATGTTGATATCCCCAGCAACTATCCAACGGGACTTGTAAAGCAACGCTTCTTAACCCGTATAAATTCATTGTTTAATTCATTGTTCATTGTACAGCGAACGGCCAGAGGCTATTTATTCTATGCGGGGACGTAACTACAGCCGTCATCATGGGGTGGCTCCGGAGGCTGACCACTGATTGTCGTTGCAGGAGAAAGTTGGCGATCCACCTCAAGAGAAGGTCAATGATCCCCTAATATTGGAGATCGGAAAGGAAAATCCGATAATCTAAACTGTCAAATACCTTCGATAAATCCAAATAGATCACATCAACGGTCTCTTCGGTGTCAACTGACTCGGTGCAGCTATTCCTTGCGATTAATAGATTCCTTGTACACGATCGCCATTGACGAGAGCTGGGTTGCTCGGAAGCAACAATGTTACAATTTTCTAAATAACACACAAACGCATCGGCAACGATGGATTCCATGAATTTGGATAATACAGGGGAAGTTATACTGGGCAGTAGTTTGAGGGCTCAGCCCTGCTTCCGTCTTTGTGAATCGGAGTTATTATTCCAAGCTTCTACATCGCAGGAATTTGGTGCTGGTTTAAGCAGTGCTGAAAACCCGAGCCAAATGTTTTACCAGTTGTCTTATTGCTGCTCCAAGTGCCTTTGGGGGAATGGTGCCGACTCCAGGGGAGCTGTTTTTGCGTAGAAACGTCAGTTTCTGCAATGAAGGTTCAGCAATAAAAGTGTGGGTGAGTCATGGAGGTGGGAAAGCAAAAGTTGGAAGATGGCCTAATAGTGAGACCCTCAGAAACATGTAAGCATATTGCGTCCTCAACACGTTTGCCGCTTCTATAGCTGTTCTAGCTGGATCATCAGTCGTCCGGAGAGGAGGAATTCCCTGCCCCCTTACTACGAACATTTACATACGTGTACAGCTGTTTGTGGTTAGCGCTGAAAGTTGTCGCCATCATCTGCTGTCATGCGACTTTTTCATCTCTGAACAGTTGAATGCAGTGATTACGATAGGTCACGTATTTCTCTGTTATCTTGCATTAGCGATGACTTATACTCTCGTCAGGCTGCGTGGCATACAGTCATCCATTTTCTAGTTCTCCTCCCCACGGAACAAACGGTTTTAGGCCCATTGATAACGCTTGTTTCTGAGGCATCCGTAACCAATTGATTGAATTTGCTGACGAATTCAAGCCAAGTGATTTCCGGGTGTCCTTCAGCGAGGAACAGCCTGGTTGTGGCACTGACGAGCTGGGCAAAGCAGTCGTTGCGCGTAATGGTGCGTACCATCCCATTGTTCTGGTGGCGATATTCCACATAGCAGAGGAAGTCGAAACTGCTGAGTGCAACCCTCAGAGTATCTATAGCCTGCGTGCGACTGGTGGTGGTTGCACGGCAGCTAAGCGGTGATACTGCGTACCGGCGTATTGCTGATGCCCTCTTATTCCTCATAAGTCGTTGCCCTCGTATTTCTGTCAGTCCACTCATGTGGTTAGCAGTAATCTCATTTTCATATAACCGACCGATGCTTGTCACCGTCAGCTATCGATCGACTTCCGCATTTGTGTTCCATTCGATATCATTGACTGTTAAAATTTCGCATCCATTAGCATATGAAAAGCTGACATATGATAGGGGACGCAATGCAGCTACTCTGCTGTGACTGGAATGCACGCTCTTCATTTTTTGTAAGCAAAATAGCACTTTCGTATTGCAACCAACATACATAACATAAGTTCAAAGTGGATTCGTTACAGCTACACTCAGTGAGATAGATGCAGCACACCCCGAAAAGCACTGTATGGCTGTTTCGTCACTGCAAGTCTGTTCAACTTCGCACATCTCCTGTATCAGATGAGGGGCTACAACCCGCGGAGTTCCTCCTACGTAGGAGTGATTTAGACCACTGGTCAATGGTCTAGAGCAGCCATTCTCAACGGGAGCTACATGGCCCCTGGGGGCTATAGTCTATTCCCGGCGGATCCTGGAATGCGAAACATTTTTATGGGGTCATAGGGGGCCATGCTGTGAAAGTGAATGGTGCTAAGATAAACAGCCAACTTCATTTTAAAAAATTTTCTGATAGTTTCTCTCGGTGGATTAATCTGATCTGGTAACTACTGGTCAGGAAACGAATTACGCGCGCGTAAGTGGCTGTTTACCAGTGTTAAAGCCAGACCGGGCAGACTTTCTGTTGTGGAGCTGGCATAGCTCCGCCAAACTTGCGCAGATTTCGCCGGGCTCACCTCAAACCTACAATCACCCTACGACGACATAGACTGCGCAACTAATAACCATTGAGCATTGTTACCTATCCACAGTGAACCAACTGAGCATTACTTACGACACTGATACATCTACTGTGCCAGCTTCAGTGAACCCACTGAACTCTCGTCAGAACACTGCGACAGTTACAGCGCAAAGCTACGCTGATATTAATTGAGCTTTCCTCATGAGTCATGACGCGACCCTGTGCAACAAATCATGTGCCGGTCAGTCTCTTTCTTTCGGGTCACAGTGCAGTAGCGCTAGGTTACGTGTTTTTCGTCTCCAGTTTCAGCTCGCGTGCTTATCTGGCGGCTAGGTCACATTAGCCCTCAATGTTCCGAATTCAACTGGCTACTCTGCACGGGTGGGATTCTCTGAAGAATGTTCCTTCCTTCCGACTGAGTCAAAGCTGCTAGGACGCGTTATGACGCCTTGTTAACATTCAGTTCAGCTGCAGTTTGCGAATTAACGAGCCCTTTTGTCAACTTACATCATACGTGTGGAAATCCGGTCTCTTTGGTATCACGTAATATGTACACAAGGATACTTCTCCTAATATTCATAGTAATCAAATGCCTTGCTAGAACGCATTGGGCGTCATATTTGGCAATAGTCGATGTATGTAATTGGTTTGGTTGTTGACTTTCCTGTGCCGGTTCCTATAAGAGTTCGACATTTGGTTCCGTGTTTGTCTCTTCTGTCCTTCATTTACCTGTTTTCACTGCTAGGTGTAATCTCCTTACAGTGAATATTTTTTCAACTAGCCTTGTCCTTTTGTAACCTTCATTTATATTCTCTCTTCACTGGCTTTCGTAAAATGTTTTCTTCGGTTATTCGACCTATCCACCATATTTTCAAAACCACCATCAGAAACAGCCTTTGTGTTGCCACTAACGATGTTTCTACACTTTTACATCTTAACATTGTAGCCACCAACAGATGTTACAAGTATGCTTACCACATGTTGTATCTGATAACCTCACGATCAGCCAAGAAGAAATTTACTATCACTGAGCATTCATGCTACCTGCGTGTTTCGCCTTATGATGTTATTCAATACCCATTGTATAACTGTGTAAGAAAAATAAAACAATAGCAGTATGCAGAAATATGTGCATACATGTAGTACCTATTCACAATTCACAATGAGATGTTTCAGAAATGAGCTCCTTGGCAAAAAGGAAGTGTCGTCAGTACTCCGCGGAATATCTGTTATTTTCATTTGTCGCATCGCCTCCAAAAGTCCAATCTGCCTACGTGATTAATTTGTCAGAACAGTCTTTCAAATGAAAGTATGCGACCAAGTAAACTGAAATATCATTTGGTAAGTGTTCATAAGGACGGCAGCGGAATGTCTGTAGATATTTTCAGAAAGCTGCGGGATGGTTTCGAAAACAAACTAACTTTAAAGATGGTTTTTGACAGGACAGAAAATATGGCGAATGGGATTACGACGCCTTACAAAATGAGTAACTTGATTGCCAACATTTTCGGTCCACATAATGTTGCAGAAAATGTTATATTGCCTTCGGTATCAGTAATATTGTCTGACCTTATGAATATGAATCCACAAGAAGCATTTCAAGTCATTTCGCTCAGCAATTCGACTGTATCTAATCCAATAGATGAAATCGCTCAGGACATGGCAAATACCTTAGTTACTTTATTACAGTCTAGGAACTTCTCGTTACAATTAGGTTAGTTTATTTTACCTGACAAGGACGCTCTTCTCGTAGCATATGTCTGATTCTTCAATGATTATGAATTAGTGGAAGACATGCTGTTTGCCAGGTGAATTAAAGCTCATACAAAGGCCAGTCTATATTTGACGTAGTTACTAGCTATCTGATTGTAAATACCATCCCAATGAAAAACCTAGTTGCATGTGCAACAGTTGGTGCGGCCGCATCGGTCGGAAGATATAAAGGATTTATTGCCCATCTAAAAATGTTCTCCCTTCTGTTCATACTACTCACTGCGTAATTCATCAAGAGCATCTAGGAGCTAAGAATTTGGGAGGGCGCTTAAACGATTCACTGTAATAGTCCACAATATCAAATCGCACCCTCTTCAAGATCGTCTTCTCCGGCAGTTGTGTGAGGAGAGCAATGAAAAGTTCCAAATTCTACTATTGCAAATGGAAGTTAGATGGGTCTCCAAGGAAGCAGTCTTCGCCGTTTCGTTGCATTTAGGCACCATGATCATATTCCCTTCGGGAACTGACTACGAAAGAGAACTGTTAACAGCTAAACCAGACACATTTTATCTGAGTGGTGTATTTGAAAAACTCAATTTATGAAACAAAACTCTCCAAGGTAAGTTGAGTAATCTCATCTCGAGTACAAAATCCCTTATTGCTTTTCTTTCAAACCTGTATGTGTATGCTCAAAACATCGGACGTCCGGAGTTCTCACAGTTCCTAATTCTCGCTACAGTTACGGAGGAGCTGAAGGATGAAAACTTGTGTTTATGTCGGTCATTTACAACAACTCCGAAAATAAATGAAATACAGGTTTCACGACCTGATTGACATGGACATATCGATTTGGATTTTAGATCCGTTTGATGTACTGCCCTGCAATGCTGGAGTTGAAATGCAGGAAAGTCTCATAGAGCTTCAAACCGACACACTAGCAACATCCAAATTCACTCAGTATATAGAGATTTTTGGATAAAGACTGATGCTCCTAACCGATTTCTCAGACTTTGGGAAAACGCTGAAATATATTTCTTTACTTTTCTATCCGCATACTTGGTTGGATCTGGATTCATCAGTGGTTTCTAACAAAATGTAGAAGCAGACTGAACATCGCAGCAAACAGGAGACATTCGACTTTCGCTGTCAAGTCTGGAGACAAACATAAGCAAGCTTGCTCATGAACATTAGGCTCAAGTCTCGCATTAATATGTCGACAAACATATTGTTATGAAGTTACTACACTTAATTCATGGCATGTGTTACCGATAAAGCCAACACCAATTAAATACCTTTTTTATGAATGATGACTTTTGTGTAGTTACATAGAAGGAGTTTGATGTTGCTACACAATGAATGTTATCTTGAGGCTGTGAACTTAGAAAAAGGAGTTTATCAGGGAAAGAGCAGTGATAATAACATTACAAATCTAGCCGTCATAACAAATAATACCAATATGTCCACGAAACTCACAGGTTTGCCTCTGTTAGGCGTGGCAGGTTTCTGGATTTGTTGTGATCGAAAGTGGGAGGCCATGAGAAATGGAAAGCTTCAAAAGGAAGCAACGGCTGAATAAAGGTTGAGAATGCCTGGTCTAGAGCAGGGGGTTATCAAACTACGCCCTGCGGGCCTGATCCGGTCCGCGACGTTTACTCATCCGGCCCACCAAGGTACTCGAATTTGCGCACCCAACTAATCTACACGTCCATTCTAACTGTTTACGTTCTTTGTAGGGATGCCGCACTTCACACGGCAAACTCTGTACTGTTTGACACTCCCCCATCCCGAACGCCCGTTTGACCCCACTCACCTTGCACATGGTCGTATCGTTCACACGGGCACAGCGTGGTGCACCGTGGCTTTCATGCGGTTATCGTTTTCATTGATTCAAGCGACAAATAAGCATATCTCCTCGTGGTGTATTAACCTGTACGAACAGCACTTGCGGTGGTGTGTATGTCATGGCCTCGGAGTAGAGTTTTCGAATCCGACATGTTCACGAGAAGTGTAGCCGCGTCTCAAAGTAGGTCACATATCTGCTAACTGTGAAGACGGCGAATGGTGCATAGTGCCGGCGATAGACCAGCTTGGCGAAAGCGATGGATTTAGGCAATTTCGCTCGGTCTCTGCGGCACCTTTGTTTGCCACTCCCAGGACCGCAGTTAAAAACCCCTGTTGCAAGCTGCTTATTTAGGCCAGCTCCATGCATATATTTGCAACAATCATTGTGTGATATATTGCCAAAGTTACTAATAAACGGTGATATCACTTTCACCTGAAACTTTTTTAAACCGTAGCTTCACCAGTGACCTTTAGGTGATTGTCTTGCTTGTGTTTCCAATTTAATGCCTTTTCTAGTTTCAGCTCCCGATTACTGCATCACTCCTTATGGCTAGTAAGAAGAGCAAAGTGGACACCCAGTGTCGCGTTTTCAGAGAAGAATGGGGAGTAAAATAGTTCTTCGTGGAAACTATGGACCGGAAAACCAGTTACGCAACATGCGGCGAAAATGTTGCTATTTTGAACGAATACAATCTTCGGCGTCATTTTGAGACAGAACAACTATCAGCATATTTAAAATTTTGGGGTAGCAACGCCCAGCGAAATATGAGTCAATGAAACGCGCTTTAAAAACACAAAGAATTCTCTATACGCGAAACTTATCTGATAATGAAGCTGTCACTCGTACTAGTTACAAAATATTTCAGAATTGACAGATGAAAACCGTTTACTGATGGCAACTTAATCAGAGTGTGTAATGGAAGCTATGTGTGATTTGTGTCCTGAAAAGGTCGATTTGTTTGCAACTGTGGGCTTTTCAGCAAGTTTCTTTGTGAGGAGAACGAAAGCATTTGGAGAGAACATGTTGCTACAGATACACGCGAAGCCTGAAAGCTTTATGCGGTATTCTCTGACGCTGGATGAGTCTAATGATTTCTCGAGTAGGTCACAGCTTTTCGTGTTCATTCGCGATGTCGATTCGGAGTTTCGGATATTGGAAGAGTTGACATCGGTCAGCAGCATGCATGAAACGATAACTGTTATGACCATTCTCGTGGAACTGCACAAATATTTCCAAGACTATGACCTTCCGTTGAATCCGCTTCGAGGTGTCACAATTGTTGATGGGATAAACATAGTTGGAGTGATAAGGGGTCTCGCGGAGTAGATCAGACTAATTTGAAGGATTTGCACATCCGGCCCGCTCTGTTCATTCACTGCACTCCAAATTAACACGCATTCTATGGGAAAACGGGGTATGCTCTCAATCACCGTCAGTTCCAGTATTTTCTGGGAGATGTTGATTCTATATAATGTGATTTGTCCTGTCACAAATCTGTGAGGTGGCTCAGCTTCGGTAAAGTGCTGCTTCGTTTTTAGAAGCTCCGCAAGGGAATGGCTGCCTTCCTCGCTGAAAAAAGCTAGAGCTGACCCACAGCTATCAGATCCTATCTGGCAGCTAAGGTTGGCATTTACGGTTGAGATACGAGATGAATGAACTGAGCTTCAAAGTTGCAAGGAAAGGAGGACCTCATCTATAATTTTACGAAAGCTTAAACGGATTTCGGAGCAAGCGCTTACTGTTTAAATAACAATTGTAAGGAGAAAGGTTTGCTCATTTTCACTATGTTTAGGGCGTTTAGGGTTATGAACACAAGAAAAAAATTATTCATGACTTGAAGAGGTTTTTAGATAGGTTTTCAGGTCTTGACAGAATTGAGAGTAGAATACTTCTGTTCCAGAATCAGTGTGATTGCAGAGTTCATGATGTTCCAGGTACCCTGTTTGAGCTTATTGGATTGTAAGCAAATAACTTGTTGGAACAGAATGCAGGGAGGGAAAGATTGCACCGCTGCTTACCTGAGACTAAATTTCTAGGGCTGAAAAGTTCTCCGCTGGTATAGCATAAGTGTTTGGTACAATTTATGTCTGTGAGCAAACATTTTCAAATATGAAGTAAAGGAAATCAACTCATTGTACGAGACTGACTAATGAAGATTTGAAAGCGATTCCCTTGATTGGATACATTCAAACAAAATGTTGACAATATTTTGAAATTCAAACATCAGCTTCACAAATATCACCAATCATTTGGTTGTCTACTTTGTACCATCCAGATGTATACACTAAAAGTATGATGTAACTATTTTTCGAGTATGCCGTTGATAATTCTTTTAAGATAAATTGGTCGACTAGTTTTTGTTTATTTGTACATTTCACGCTGCTCACCCATGTTTAATAGGAAACGCTGAACATGCTTTATTCGTTATTTTTGTTTAGAGCTTGCGTTTTGACCTGCGGGTATTGTGGAGAAATCTGATCCGGCCCGCGGTCGTCATTTTGTCCGCAATTCGACCCGCCAAGAAAAAGCTTGGTGACCCCTGGTCTAGAGGATAGCCACTGCCATTTGTTAGCGGCAACCCCTATGGCCAACCAGTTAACTACAACGGCGTGGTTATACCTCATCAGTTATATATATATGTTTTCGGCGTCCATTAGGCCTGACTGATCGCAAGCGATACTGTTGCCTGTACTGAATAGCTGGTTTTCCAATAGTGCTCTAAACTGGCTCGCGTTGTTAGAAAGTAATATGAAAAAATGCGAATCAATTCCATTAGGGGTCCGTTACGATTGCAGTTTGTCGGACAGCCTATACACACCGAAGATGCACTTAGAAAGCCAATTCCTCCGGGACCCGTTATCGATGAGGGGTATTTCTGTCTGCTCGTCCTCTGGGCAAGACCGATGCTTCGATTTGTTTTTGGGCCACCTGGCTGTCCTTTCGCTACGCTTCTAACTACTGGTATACGGTAAGTAATTAGTCACACAGATAACTTACAACGTCCCATACAATGAAAATTAACACTTAATAGAACATGTATTTCCCTCGTTTAGATGAATCTTGCTCTTGGCTGATGTTGGTTTAATACAGGCATTGTATATATTATATGGCTAGCACCTTACGCTGGCCTTTACATCGTTCGTTGCCTTTTTCGCCTAACATCCTTTTTACGTTATCTACTGTACCTATACCAGTAGTGCAAGAACAATCTGACAGATATTTTGTTCAATTAAGTTTCGAGGCCACTTAGACCGTCTTACTTTATTTACCTTTTGTATACAAATGTCGAGCTATTGCGCACTGTTCCCGATTTTTCGCTTTTGGATACGATCTTTCACGTCAAGTAAAACAAGTTACGAAGAAAAACATTAACCAAACCTCGTCTTGTTGATTGAATGCAAATCCCGAGGATCCTGTTCAGCATTGTGCGTTCGTTACTCTGGAAAGTCGGACCGTGTACCCGAGTGATGACAGTGTATCCTTTTTGCCTTGGTCTATTTATGTGTGATTTTTGCCTTTTTAATGGTTCCAATTTCCTCCATTTACAGTTGATAATTTAAACTGCTGAAAATGCACCCATTTGGATGCATGAAGCTTATTTTGACTTGTTTTACCTTATGCGTACTTGTGTGGCGTAGCATCTTAAGAGCCTAATCGAATGCAGGGCAGAGACAAGAAATGCAGTACTCAGAGATTTAGAGGTCAGTTTTGCTTATCTGAAGTTCAATCATTCTAATGAGTAATAAATAAATAACCAACACACCTATGGACAGCGCAGGATGCATTTCAGTGAACCTGGATTGGCGACATCTGTGTCCAGAGTTGTCTGTCGCTGCGGCCTTCATTGGATAGCCACAGGACACATGCGCCTTCAGAGGGACCATAGGGGGCTTGCGTTGCACCACCAACAGTTCCATCCACACACCTAGCTCTATCGTTATGTGCAAACTTCATCCAGAACTGTAAGTACAAACAGATTATATCCGGTTAGTGAAAATTCTGATCCAGTTACTGCGGGTATTACCTAGATATTCAAAAATTCATCGTACGTTAACACTACTCCTTCAATTAAGACTTTAAGACGAGTTACAACCCCGGTTGCCGTTAACCGGAGCAACATACTAATTGTAAGTGCATAGAAAAGCAAACAACGTATACGAAGTAGTGATGAATAACGTGAGCATAAAAGGTGGTAAGGATTTATAGATGAGTCTAGAATGAGTCCTCGGACTCATGTATGGAGATCGCGACGCGTAATCTGTGTAGGTCTATGGAAAATGCTTTACCATCGGGGGCTAACCAAAGGGAAATATTTCGACAATCACCTAGTAAGACGTTTTCGGAAACATTATTTTTTGCAGCCGGCTGGCACATTACATGATGCTCAGGGTTAGTAGATATTATAATGATAACAAATACGACACGAAGACCTAACAGGTCGACTGTGTGTTAGACTCGTGTATCGTAAGTATTCGGGATTGGAGAAAGGTAAAGAAGTGCAGGAAGTGAAACTGAGCATATTTATTGATGGTTTTAGGTTGACGTCAGGTCTTAAACGACCATCTAGAATAATATTTGTATCTAAGTGTATCATCAAGACGTTTACAAATATTGTTAGTGTAGATTAAAAATAACGTATGTAGTGAGGGCTTTCCATGATTGGCACACAGAAAGTGAAAAGAAATTCCTATAGCATTCCAACCCTCTATACTCTGTGGCCAGCTTTGTCTAGTAACCTCTCAGAGTGGCATTGGGATTCATCCTCAGAAGGTGACGACAACTTTGGTTTGCATTTCCCAGGATCAGATGTGTCATTATCGAATCGTCAAGCAGGCGTCGATGTTGTCCACTGTAAACCCCAAGGGATTTCAGCCTCAGTTGGGAAAGAGGTTGAAACATTTTTGATCGCCCTTCGTTATAGTATTTTAAGTGCGGTAAGGTCATGCATGTAGCAAGTCTGTCAGGCGTGGATGGCCTATTCCGAATGGGACCTAATGCGGACATTTAGCATCGAAGCGAAGATGGGAAAATCAGATCACCCGAATTCTATCCGCAACAGGTTAAGATGTTGGTGGCCTCCTCTTGTGCTTTCTCAAGCTTAGGTGAACAGCCAATTTCGCCTCGCACCATTACTCCTAAGCCGTAGTTAGTAGAAGCCTGTAAATGTAAGTGGACTGACGATGCATTCTCGTCTTACACTTAGTGGAGCTGAAAGGAAGCAGATTCTGAGTCGCCCACTTTTACACTATGTCAAGCTCATCCTGAAGCGCTACGTGGTCATCTTTTGTTTTGCTTGCCCGCCCTATCTTGAGACCATCGGCCAAGAGTAAAAAAACTAGCGTTCATCCTCGCGAGACCGTTTATGCAAAGCAAGAACAAACGTGGGCCAAGTGCTGAACCTTGTGGCACCCCACACTGAACATCGATAGGGTCAGAAATGGCGCTGCGAACTCTCGCATTAAAATGTGGTTGGACTAGTTAGTTATCTCTCCAACCATGGAGCGGGTCACCAATTTCGCCGCTTCGAAGCGTGTGAATGAGGATGCGGTGGATCACCCGGTCGAACGCCTTTCCGAAATCCAGCTAAACTCTGTCTACTCTCAAATCGCTGTCGATGGTTTTGGTCAAACTCTAGCTGTCAAGTAGTAGGTTTGTGGTGCAAAACCGGTTCTGACGTAATCTATGTGGTTCTAGTGCTACAACGCACCTTTCCAACTAACCCACGAGCGCAAACAAGGCACATCGCTGGAGTCGGATCCCTGACATGCGTAAAACATGAGCACGCTATCCGAGTCTGTTGCGTGAAGTCACAGTGTTGAGTAGCTCACTTGCCTAATGCTTTTACCAAACGGTCGCATAGTTATTACGCTATTCTCTATCGCGTTGTTTATGCACTCCATCATTACCCAGTGCATCCAACATATACTTATTCGAATTGAATTAACTTGCCGTATCAAGTGGATACCTTTTTGCGGATCTTGCTTCCTATAACCCTAGCTGTTTTAACACGCCTCGTGATCACATTCACGCGTCAGACTTTGTTCCTTAGCAGTTCTCACAGTTGCGCTATCACATTCGATGAGGGACTGGAATCGCCCGTCGCTGACACGCACCCACAATAAGCGACGTTAAAAGGCGTAACCTTGCGCTGACTAGTGTCCATCAATAAGACAGCGAAACCGTGTGTGTGTGTGTGTGTGTGTGTGTGTGTGTGTATCACTCCTAAGACACACCAGTCCATGAGAACCAGGGTCAAGCACGCAACTTGCAGTGAACAGGGGATCACTCATTCTTGGCGCTACGTGATCAGAAAGGCGCCGTGTACAATTACAACAGCCTTCATCAACATGCTTCTACTTGTCAGTAAGTGTAGTGGATCGAATCGTGTCCGTCTGACAACGAGCACGTCCCTCTGTCTAGGTCTGGGCGCCCTGGCAGTATTCCAGCCCACATACAACCATGACTTTTTCTTCAAACACAAACTTCATCCTGCATCGGCTGTCGCACAGATTATCAAGGGTCGCCTTATCTGCTGCATACAGTAGGGCGGATAATCAAAAACATGCTACTGCTGGCACCTCCTTTCTTTCTTTTCCACTTGCTTCTCTTACTCCCATCCCGACCCCCATTATTGACCTTCCTTCTATAATTCCCCGCTTAATTGACAGCAACCGAAGTGCCACTGGAGTAGAATCATCTGCAGCCACCTTCTCGCCATGCGCACTGGACGCCTATTGGCAAAAGTCCCATATAAGGTCATGCTGTCCCGTTTCCATGGCGGCGTTCAACGTTCGCACTCTAAGACAAGTAGGTCAACAGGCTGTTCTCGCACGCATCTTGGACACACTGCGTATTGACGTGCGTTGTGTGTCCGAAACGAGGATCAATGACCCTAATGGGATTGTTGAATTAACTACACCCGGCTTGTCCTCTCGTTATTGGTTGCACACATCCGGAGACACCGATGCAGCACTCACGGGTCAAGCAGGCATAGGTATCATTCTAAGCTCCAAGGCTAAGCCATCGTTGGTTGGTTGGATTTCGGTGAATAACCGTTTATGTGCAGCCCGTTTGACGACATCAGCTAAGGTGGATTCACGAAGTAATACAAAACGATGTTTGTTTGTGATTTCCGTTTATGCTCCCACCGACTGCAGTTCAAATACTGTCAGGGACATATTCTATCACTAACAGAATGCGCTACTACGCAGTGCAACTAGTTCAGACATAGTACTCGCAGGGGATATGAACGCACAAGTAGGGCGTCTGAGCTCTTCAGAAGCTCAGCGGGGTGGTAATTGTGGGCTTAACTCTAAACGAGTTGACAGCGGCGAGCATCTGCTGCAAATGTGTGCGGAGCACCAGTTGTTTCTTAGTAGCACTGCTTTTAGACACAGTGTGCGCCGAAGTGCTACTTGGCGTCCTCCTGTAACTGACCAGCGATGGACCCAAATTGACAGCATAGCCATAGGTTACAAGTGGCGTGGTTCCATCCTGGATTGCAGCTCGTACTGGAGTACCTGCGTCGACTCTGATCATGCCTTGGTATGCTGTCGTTTCTCCATGAACTTTACCGGAAGGCGCACCAAGCATCTCTTATGATTAACGACTGATAAATTGTCTCAGTCTTCGGTCAGGCAAGCCTATCAAGACGCACTGTATACCGAACTGTCTTATTCTAATGACACCGAGTTTCAGTGGAATAGGATCTCGGCCGCTATGCACGACGCAGGAGCATCTGCTTGTGTCACTATCTGTCGTCACCGCACCAGTCACTGGATATTTGAGAGGTCGGTGAACCTGTTGGCTGGCTCAGAGTACAATGTGATTAGCCGGGCTATTAGGCGTGAACTAACGCAGAGCCTACGTGCTGACAATGAAGCCTGGTGGACTAGTCGGGCTTAAGAAACGGAGGAGGCGGGAGCAGTCGGAAATTACCGCAAGCTCTTCCAACTGATCCGAACCACTGGTCCTAGGAAACCAGACGTCAGTGAGACAATCAGAGACAGCGCGGGTGCATTGACATACAATAAGGAGCGCCGTATGGCTGTTTTGGCGGAACACTTCCAGGATAAGTTCAGCTGGCCCCCTGTTCTCGGACCCCTTCCTACTCAAGTGATGCAGGACGAGCCATGGACGGTTAGTTTAGAGCCTCCGTCAGAGGCCGAGGTCCGAGACGCAATCACAGTCCTCATCCGTTTTCGTACCGCTGGCCCAGTTTCCCTCCCACCTGCACTATTTAAGGATGGAGGTGAGGTCCTCTGCAAACCATTGACCTCCTTATTCGAACGTAGCTGGAAGGAAGAGTGTCCTGGCTACTGGAGCGAATCGATTATAATGGCACTATACAAAAGAGCAGTCGCACAGACTGTTCTAACCACAGGGGTATTAGCCTAACGCCAACTGTGACAAAATTACTGGCGTCGATTCTCGTTCGTCGCCTCAATTTGGAACGGCAATCTCACATTAAGGAAGAGCAGGCAGGTTTCCGCAAATGGCGTGGCTGTATAGACCATATATTTACTTTGCGGTAGGTGCTAGAGCAACGTCACGTACACCGCAGACCGACAGTAGCTGTATTTCTCAATTCCAAGAGTGCGTTCGATTCAGTCGATCGATCGATTCTGTAGGAAATACTTGCGCGGAAAGGTTTTCCAACGAAATATGTGAACATCCTCCGTGCTCTATACTCGAACACTACAGGCCGCGTCAGGGTCTACGGTGGCCTATCGGATAACCTTCCGACCACAAGTGGCGTTCGTCAGGGTTGTCCTATTTCCCCTTTTTTGTTCAATTTCGTCGTGGATTCTATCATGGAGTGCTCCCTTGCGGAATCTCACGATGTAGGCGGAGGTGCTGCCTGGTGAAAGCTTAGTTGATCTTGATTATGCGAAGGATATCGTCTCGCTTTCTGCCGATGTTGCGATGACCCAATCAACTGTGAATGGCCTGTCTAGTATGGTCCCATTATTTGGTATGCACTTCGCACCTACAAAGTGCAAAGTGTTGCTGCAGGACCACCAGCCACTTTATGGCCCCTTGACCCTTGCTAACGAGGAACTCGAGGTGGTTGATCAATTCACTTATCTTGGCAGCTGCATCAGCAAAGATGGGCGCATTGAAATTGAAGTCAGTTCACGCACTGCAAAGGCCAGAACTTGCCTCCTTGAACCTGCGGCATCTTTGGCGACAGAAGGGAGTTTCCCTCCGTTTGAAAAGCCGTATATACAAAGCCACAGTGAGGGCCGTTCTGCTTTATGGGATTGAGACTTGGCCCCTTCGGTCTGAAGATCTGAGGCGCCTTCAAGTCTTTGCTCATCGTTGTCTGCGAAGCATTGCTGGGGTCGGATAGCACCAGCGTGTCCGCAACTATGATGTGCATAGGCGAGTACTAGGTGGTGATAATAATGCTAGCTCCCTAGAACAACAGATAGCACTGAATAAGTTGCGTTGGCTCGGGCACGTGCTACGCATGCCTGGTCACCGTTTACCTAAGAGGGCCTTGTTCAGTCTATCATTTGTAGGGTGGCGCAAGGCTCGAGGTGGACAGAAGTTGACTTGGCAGAGGGAAATGAAATCAATGACGACCAAACTGGGTGCCGTTGGTCCGTCTCCCTTTCCGGGCTGGAGTCCACATAACTCTCCTTGTGCTTGGCTCGAGAGTTTACGGGACATAGCTGGCAACCGACACCAGTGGCGCGTCTGCTGCCGTCTCCTAATCGGATTGCCTGTTTAAAGTGTGTTTGGTGCTGAGTTATCTGCGGGCTTATGGCTGATTATGATGCGTGGCAGTGAAAGCCGCAAGGAAACTGTCTCGCCGATGCCGCCTTATCTTTGCACGATAGCCAGCTGTTTGTGACGGTATGTTGTCTCCACTGGGTGTAGGCGCCTTGACCCTGAATGTTTGCTTAGGGCATTAAGGTTTTCAGATAAGTCCCCCTTCTCTCTCTCTTCATATTCTTTATTTCATAGGTCATCGTGGTTGTGTCATCGAAGCATCAGTTCAAATGGCTGATGTACTGCTGTTGATGATGATGGTTTGTTGACCACGACAAGAATCTTTTTCTTTAATTATTTTATAGCATTCCACATTAAATTTGCCGCTACAACTCGAATGGAAGCAAAAGGGCATAAGGATACGGCTAAAGTACTCTGATATTGCTCCTATGCACGGCTATTCTGATGGTCAATCGCATAAGCATGAGAAAAACTAACTAAATCAGCTGAACAGATGGAATTTCCAGTGCTACCCCAATGGAATCTAAGCAAATCCATGCTATTCTCTAGCAATCCCCTCTTGGCTCCTTCCCTGGATCAAAAGTAATGTCCCTCTTTTTGACCATTCCACTATATCTGTGCAACTCAAATTGATAACTTTCAAGTCCCTATACTACCAAATCGCATTCGACATGGATTCTTTCACGCCATCACTGGAAGCTGCAGCTAACGATGCAGTCACGGCGCCGGTAGTGCAGAGCCGAAGGGAACGCAGTATAATGAAAAAGGAGGCTGTGTACTCATCATCCGCTCCAATAAAATAGCCGGAATGGACACCCAGAAGTCCACTTTTTACCGGACACAAGCGGTGTGACACAGCATTCGTAACCATTTTGTTGCCGCCTGCCAAAATACACAAATCACCAACAACAACTCTCAAACCGACATTCTTTATATGGAACTACAGTGCGTTAACTCTAGTGTACCTTAACATTCCAGAGTCCAGATACAGCACAGTAACTTGTAGGCTGCTGAACGGTCGTAACTAGTAGAATTCTATCCGACATGAGGATAATATCCAGGTTGAGCCTACTATGCTGAGATACGTAGTGCCTCACCCGAATTCATTGCACAACGGTGAACGTCGAATTCTTCGAGTGACACTGAACTCGGCAGACGAATTAAAGGCTGTCTTACTCTCAGCAATTCGTCTTAAGGATTCCCCTAGCGGGTTGTACATACTACCTGATACCTCTAGGAAAGAGTGCCTAAAGGATACAAACATCTAAAGCAGCCCTGCTACAAACGACAGCCAAGGGGCCAGAGTTGTTCATGGTGTCCTTGGACTTCCGGACTCTCCTGATCATGAAACACAAACACGTGAGCGCGAGCAATGGTGCTGCGTCCGAGTATCACTCATTCTGAACAGCTTTATCACCAAATCGTTGAAGAGGATCCATTTATCAGTTAAATACAATATCACACTTGTGAAGGAAACAGTTTGAACTTTCATAACTGAATAACTTCAAAGTCGCTTTGGAAGCGATAACAACGAGGTTTAGCACATTAGTAGCGCGTGCATCAGAATAGAGATCTTTATCTCGTGAAAACAAAGTTGGCATTCCTGTGAAGCTGCACACATAACTGTTCTTCCTTGAAGGATTCGTCATGCAGAGCTTAAGAGAACTCGTCATGTGCTGACCTCTGGACTGCATACGTTGTACAGCGTAGCTATTGTGCGAAGTTGGTCCGCAAGGACAAAATGACGTCTCAACAGGATCTAATGGAGGGAATTTGCTAGAACCGTAAACGCTGAAGTGCAGCGGGGAATCCCACTACTCGTTACGATTGACGTGTGTACGCTATCAGCAATGGAAGCAGCCGAAGCCTTGCGACTTTATGACTCTCATAAGTTTCATGGGTAGCGAGTCCAGATAGTCTGTCTCTTTCTACTGCTCCACCATCAGGTTTATCCAATATCCCCATCACTGCAGTGGATGTGTTAAATAAGCCGTAATCTCTGCTTACCAACAGTTCTCCTGGAGTCGACAACAATCGGCTGAACGCTCTGCAGGCAGCAACCAGTGATTTTGCAGCGACTGATGATTTTCTATCAACCCTGTTTAGACAGCAAAATCCCACCGATATGGAATTGTGAAGCCGTCACTTCTTTTACAAGGGAGATAGTCACATTGACCCTACCAATTACCGTCCGACAATGTCGTTTCCTGTTCTATCCTAAGTTATGGCGACAACAATCACAAATGCTTCTATGCAGTATCTAGAAAACTATGGCATTAAACCCCCGGCGCAACATGGTTTCCGCCAAAATTGTTACTGTATTACTAAAGTGTTAATTTCACGCAGAAACTGGACCAAAGTAGTTGGGGGTGCAGAGGGAGGTCGACGTCATGTACCCATACTTATCAATAGCACTTGATTGCTTGGACCATCGAATTCTCATCCACAAGCTTTGAAACTATGCCATTGGTAACCCACCGCTGGGTTGGATAGTCGATTTTCTTCTTGTGCGTCGGTTAGAGGTGAGAGTCCGCAAATCCCTGTCCGAGACATTTGTAGTGGCGTGCGGTGTACCACAAGGCCCAACGCTAGGGCTTCGCCTATTCTTGGTTTTCATAGACGAACTAGCGAGTACACGCTTCTGATTTTCTTTTTCCTAGTAGTTGATATCAAGATATGGAGAGCGATCAGGGGTTTGGGCGACCACAAAGAGCTCCAGCGCGATCTTGACCCGATCTCAGACTGGTTAATACTTAATAACCTACCACTCAATAAATAACAATGTCGAGTAGTTCGAATAATCTACAGGCATGACATTACTTATAGGTCTGGAGCACACTGCTCACAGACCAGTTACCAGAGACGCGAACTTGTGTGGTCACGCTGAATAACCTCAACTGTTCAAAACAGTCTGAGGCAGCTGCGAACAGTTGATTGGCACGTCGATGTGCTGCGAAAGGCATTCTGGCGACTTAACCTATCAATCTTCCCGTGGATGCACAATTACGTGCGCCGTCACGCTGGATGCCCTATCTGACCTTGGCAACTCTGGTTGGAGCGCGACCTCGAGGTGCTAAAGATACGTCAACTCAGTGCAGCAAACAACTTCAAGGTCTTCGCTCCAGCTTTTTCATCCATGATAAATCACTCTTTTGCTCCATGCTCATAACACCGGGTACGCTCATTGCTGGCACGGTGTTCCCACGACCTTTGAGCTAAGCTGAAAGGCACCGGAGGTTGAACATAACTAGACTCTATACCTCTGCCGATTTGATGATCAGATCTCATAACCGTTTAGTAGGTGTAAATGGTCTGCTGCATTGTAGACTATGCTCTACAGGACGAGAGTTATGTCATTCCATTGCCACAAACCAACCTGTACTAAGAGAAGAATATAAAATCTACGTTCTAACACGCCGACGTGCCAGAGGACACACTAGGCAACGACAGGTCTTTGAGCCACATAGTATTATGGAGTGTATTCGACGAGTATGGTGGATTGAAAAACATGTGATTTATCAGTACGATTGACTGGACCCTTCATAACCCTTGGTCATTTATTCCTTCGACCTTGCTGATGTACTTCGTAAATACCTATTGGACATCCCATAATTGTTATTACATTGACAACTGTCATGAGTCTGTCAAGCTTCTTGTGAAAGTCGCACCCAGATACATTTGTGCTATGCCCACCGATGATGGTTTATGGATTGGCGGCATCCGTATCCGGATTTGCCTGTCACTGTGGCCTCCATGAGGACAACCACAGGGCGTCTGCACCAAAAGTGGACCATGGGTGGCTTGCGCTGCAACACCCACAGTTCCACCCACACACCCCATATGCAGTGTAAACCCGAAGGAGTAAGACCCGGCGCTTGTGGATGGGAGCCAGGTTTCATTAATGAAGCCAACCCACATTCCCTTAACAAGGAGAACAGAAATATTCCGGCCTAACTGGGAGATCATGCACACCAGATGTACATATGGCGGTGGCTGGCCCGTAGCCCGTTCCACACAGGATGGAACCACTCTTTGGGCCTAGGCCCGTCGCGAGGACGATGCACCCCGTCCCCACCAGCAACGACCAACTCTCTCCTGGAGCCAGAAATCGTGGTGAAGGGTATTGGACAGATAGGTGCCTTGTCATCATTCATATCAGGCGCATCCACACCGGGAAACTCAAACAACATCTACTTCTGAAATACAAGTTTACTCAGCACGCAAGCAAACGTACCACATACGCCACCTTATCGGCCTAGATTAATAAATCGAATGTGAGCGTACGCATCGTGCTTCTATTCCGCGTGTAATAGTGTCTTCTCCTACACCTGGGCAACCGCTCTTTTGAGCAGTCCACAGAATTCGCATCGATCAAATTTGCCTTGGATTCGCAACACCTAAAATCAACATTAATTTCTCATAAACTTACCTTCTTTATGTCCTGGTAATCATATTTTCGGTTTGCCGCAATGCCTTTCCCTGCACTAAGCTGGCCGTACAAAAGCAGTATGAGTATCCTCGTCGAATTCATTCGGTATACATAGATACATGGATTGGCGTCATCCGTGTCCAATGGCAGCTCGAATACATGTGCACGTGCGTTTGTCCAAACTTAAGTTTAAACTGCCACGAGCTGGATAGAGATATATTAAACCTGATGAACAATAGTACTACAAACGTGCATACGTTTCGTTTGGAGGTCAGGCCAACAACTACTTTCGCAGGCATGAGAATAAGTACCCAACACGAATTGTTGGTGTTTTCTTTAACATTTAGACGTGAACACGAACAACAGCCTTAAATCTTGGGCATCAATATCTTAACGAAACCGATATATGAATAGTGACGCAACTGCCATCCATACGAGTACCAAGTAGAAGGACTAATAAAAGTGGTGCAGTAAAATAGTGTGTACTTAGGTGTTACCTCCCATATGCACAGTCTGGTTTGCTTAGCTGATGTGGCAGAGATCGCGCAGCGTGCTAATTCGCTCTGGTGTTCACTTCAGTCTCCCCGTGTCACCAATCGGTCCGATGATCTACTGCCCTAGGTGCCATTTTGGCGCAATCTTAAGCGTTGACAGGTGTCAATACCACACATTCGCTGCTTACGGCCTCGTTGGCGCGACAACTACCACCACTCTACATCAACTAAGTGCCGCTGTTCACTGCCGACCATGTAGCTTTCAAGGCGTAGCATGACAGTCATCCAAATACTCAACCGTTTGTACACACTGCTGTGTACGCTGCTGTGGCCATAAGCTGTTTGGTAACGATCTGCATCCTACATCTCGGGTGTAGCAATTCGGCGCATCTAAAACGATTGTTGCTATGCGCTGATTCATTTCTGATGTAATATACCAAGAGACTGACGTACTACTGCCGTGAGCATTACCTTTTTCTTAGTCTATCCAGAAGATTGGCCATGTCCAATTCAACTTCTGGTAGGCATCTCTGCTCTTCCGTCTTCAATCCGCTTGGTACTTGCGGTTTTATAAGTCCAGTTAAATCCAGTATGCCTGACGAACAACTGGAAATATAGCTATGCTCACTCTCATCACTAACCTATGGAGCGGAACATGAATTGTCGACATCATGATAATCGCTAGTCGGTTACTTGTTTGGAATTGTTCATTTGCTACGGATTTTCCAAGGTCATTTCTCTTCTAATGCATAGTCCAACTTGGTCACACAAAGGACAATAGCTGAGTATTGTGCTCCAGATGTCAAACAACACTTCATGCGTACAACTGTAAGCGGCCACGTGCTGGTAACCTTTCGATTCGAGGATATCCGTCGAACTGGAAACATACTTGTTACTTTGACACCCTAGCATTAATGCGTACTAACAACAAAATTCGCACGGAAACTCCGCGTGCACGTCAAATACGAATCAGCGCATGGATGGACTGAACGATTATCATGCGAGGCACCGACTCTCTAAGCGTCGTGCTACTTAGCGTTGGGCAGCTGGTCAAGCCAGGGTCATGTAATCTACAGATCGATTTCAAGGAGCAGAATGTATCTAGCATAGTCTGGTGAGTCATACCATGGAGCTTACATAGTGCTGTTAATGGCAGCCGAATAATAATACGAAGAGAAATATGCCGTAGCTCACCGCCTCGGTAAGACACCGTAATAGAGTCCACTTAAGAAGGTAGCAAGAATAGCATAGGTCATGATGAGTACAACAGTGTAATGAGCAACACGTGAAGTCATCGCGAATTACCACCGAGTTAATTAAGCCCAATAAATGTAGGTTAGATGTAGCTCATCCGTCCTAGGCAGGTGTAATAGAGATACCATATTGCGCCAAGTCAGTAGTTAATCATTCTGGAGTGAGACTTTACCCAAGCGCAACTGACATACTCGATAGAATAAGGATGACACAAAGAGGATGACAGATATGTAGTAAGCAACCTTTTAGGTTAGCAGGGAAATGGTGCGATTAAGCCCACTACTATTCATAGAATCAGCTAAGTTAAAATCCGCGGTGCGAGAACATGTTTTATAGCCACACATACCTAAACCAAGAAGTGGAAACGCAATGGAACAATGATGACTAATCGTTGGTGTGTGCTGTGAATGGCGTCCCCAATAGTACCTGCAGGCTATCCGTGTCAGAAGGTAAATCATAGCCGATCCGGTCGTCTCTTGTCCGAGGTGAGCGAGAAGTAACAGGGATGTAGAACCACTAGAGAGTCCGTTGTGTGTTGCTATTTATTTGCCCCTGGTCATTCGTTCGGACCGCTATCATATTCCGACCACTTCATCAGTGCCTAGAATACCACGTGTACCCAAGCATTTTGATTTGGATGTCACATCGTGTTGACGCTGTTCCGGAAGAAACCTTGATGAGTTGTCTGCATCTCAATGCGTTTACCTGAAGACGGCAGCATACAAGGGGCGTATAGATGCACCGGCTGGTTCGCCGAACCATCTCCTCGTGGTGCCAGATGGCCGGTTACCAGTTCTGAACCGAGTGGGCAAAGTGATGTGGTTGTAAAGAGGAGCAGTAGTTACTAGATCTTGTAAATCGATTTTGAATTGTTCGCCGGTTGTGGCAGGGGCTTCCAAACAATGTACGTTGAAATCACCCATGATAAGAATGTGAGTGTACTTTGGTTGTAAACTGCACCTTAAAGCAGCCATTAGGTGGTAGTCGGTTTCGGGTGCAGTTTACAACCAAAGTACACTCACATTCTTATCATGGGTGATTTCAACGTACATTGTTTAGAAGCCCCTGCCACAACCGGCGAACAATTCAAAATCGATTTACAAGATCTAGTAACTACTGCTCCTCTTTACAACCACATCACTTTGCCCACTCGGTTCAGAACTGGTAACCGGCCATCTGTGTTGGATCTTGTGCTTACCAACGAAGAGCATATGATTGATGCGTTGGTTTTAGACTGCCCGTTGGGTCGCAGTGATCACGCAGTCATCAGTTTCAACTTCGTCTGCTATGCAGAATATCGGAATGATAAAGATGAGACTGTGCGAACCATCACAAGGTACGACCGACTCGCCCAGCTAGTCACCGCCACAACATGGTCTTTCCTCGAAGAAGAACCCCCAGAACTCGCCTGGCTCGAGTTCGTCAACACATTCAGTCAGCTGATTGCACAGGCTTCAGAGATAAAAGCTTACAATAAGTGCAAATCCGTTTCTTTCGTTAGGAGCAGAACCCGAAAATGGATGACAGTACGCAATGCAGCATGGCGAGTGTACAGAGAAGCTCCAGCACCAGAAACATGGGACAACTACGTAGCCCAACGTAACCACTGCACTCAACTGTTAAGAGAAGATAAAGCCGCCTATCAGCAGAACATCGCAAAAACCTTCAGTGCTAACCACAAACTGCTGTACAAGCACGTTAATAGCCTACGAAAGGTGAGGCAAGAATTTCCTCCACTCAAGACGGCTGACGGCCCAACAAGAACGTCTATGGAAGCTGCAAACGCGCTGCAGATGCAATACGCCCCCACGTTTCAAAGGGTCTTGCCACCAAGCGATCTACCAAGCTTTGTATTCTGCTCACCAGGACTAACCCACATCAATTTTACCGCAGAGGCTGTATTGCAAAAACTGACTTCTGTACGCAAACACAGCTCGCCGGGTGTCGACGCCATTCGTCCTGAGGCATTGGGAGTAGCAGCAAACCAACTGGCAGGACATTTAGCTCAGTTTCTCCAGCACTGCTTAGACCAGAACCAAGTTCCCGCCATGTGGAAGCTTGGAATAATAAGCCCGATTCACAAAGGTGGAAGCAGATCTGCTCCCTCCAACTACCGCCCAGTAACCCTTCTTCCTATACTCTCCAAGGTCATGGAATCCATAGTTGCCGATGCACTGGTGTGCTATCTGGAAAACTGCAACCTCATCACTCCTGAACAGCACGGTTTCGGTCGACAGCGGTCATGTACAACTAATTTACTCATTGCACGCAGTAGTTGGACCGAGGCAGCCGACGCTGGAGAAGGTGTTGATGTGATATACCTGGATTTTTCCAAGTCCTTCGATCGTCTAGACCTTCGGATACTACTCTCCAAGCTGCAGTATTACGGGATCGGCGACCCTCTTTTAAGCTGGATCGCCAACTTTCTATTTCAAAGGCAATTAGTGGTCAGAGTTCGGAGCTCTTTATCGGACCCCATACAAGTCGAGTATGGTGTGCCGCAAGGCTCGGTTCTAGGTCCACGTTTGTTTCTGGTGTTTATTAATGACCTTGCACAGGGAATCGCTTCAAACTTCCTAATGTTTGCCGACGATATCAAGATCTGGCGCAGGATCCAGGCGAACGCCGACCAACATGTGCTCCAAAGTGACTTAGATACAGTGTATCAATGGTCGATCCAAAACTTATTGCATTTCAACGTCAGTAAATGTAAGGTGCTTTCCATCCGACATCAGGGCAGCTACTCATACCGACTCGGAACGGATGTACTGCAAAAATCAACTCTCGAACGTGACTTGGGTGTCCTGGTTCAAGATGACTTGGGTTGCTCCAGGCAATCGGAAAAGGCCTCGAAGACCGGGAATCAACACGTTGGGCTGTTGAGGCGGGCGTTTGGGCAAATAAACAGCTCCATATTTCGACAAATGCTCAGTGCGTATGTTCGCCCCCATGTCGAATACGCAATTCAAGCCTGGCATCCATGGCTGAAACACGACCTTAATGCACTGGAGCAGCCTCAACGCCGCGCATCTAAGAACGTAACTGGAATGCGCAATCTGTCCTACCAGGAGAGGCTGCGACGACTAGGATTGTTCAGTGGAAGCTATCGCAGGCTACGAGGCGACCTGATTATGACATACTTGATTCTGCGAAACCCACATCATGTGTGCCGCCCTTTACTGCAACTCAGCAGCAATACAAACCTGAGGGGCCACTCATTACAACTCGCAGAACAATACAGTCGTCTGGAGTGCCGCAGAAATTTCTTTTCCATCCGTGTCTGTCACCCGTGGAATGCTCTCCCTGAATCGGTCGTCTCTGCACCGACACTAACAGTATGTAAAAGACGGTTGGACGATGCACTCATCCACTTACACTTTGTTACTTAACACTACGTCTCCATCCTACATCTGGAGTTTACCCTGGAATTATTTGTTGTTAACTGTGGGTGTTGTGAATCTAAGTGGATCGCAGGACTGCAGCGAAGCAAACGATAAGTCCTTATTTTCGTATTTAAAGTGTTAACTATTTTACTATCCTTTTCATCATAATTATTATGTTGATATCCCCACCAACTATCCAACGGGGCTTGTAAAGCAACGCTTCTTAACCCGTATACATTCATTGTTCATTGTTCATTGTTCAGCTAGGCGGTTCGGGACTTTCGCTTTCCGGCGAATGGTTCGGCGGCAGTGTTCCAGGACGTGACGGGTTTTCGCCTGGTAAGCGTTCTCGCTATAAAAAGTCACAAATGTCCGTTTAAAAACACTGCGACTTGGCGGATGTGACTTGCCACTAAATAAAGTTACTGCTCCTTGTCTCCTTTGGAAACATTGTGCACCGGCAAGAAAACCGACCATCGGATCTTCTCTCAGACTTCGGGAATGTTGGGCCTCTGGCATGGCTTATCCTCTTCCGAAAGGCGTATGAACTGCGTTTCCAGTTACCAGCTCCCAACGGGTGCGAATCCCTTGTCTCGCCCTGATGCCTTGTGGACTAGGCCCTTTGGCCAAAGGCTCTGGGCGCTGGTCCCCCAAGACAACCTACCTACCTCGGTCTAAGCAACCGGGTAGTATCTCACCTACTGACGAACCGTGGACTTACAATTACAACCATTCACACGCTCTCTTGCTGCTATGATGCTATTCACGCACCTTACTATGCCAACTTCACAAGCACACGCTACCATTTTACCTATTCTTCTCTTGTGCCATTCACACCCATTTTTACCTGCTTCCTCTATGGCAATCGACCCCACCTACACCAGTGAACCTGTTCCCTTGACATATTCCAAATCAGCCACACAGTACTCAACAGATAGCTGCCAGTCCCAAACTCTCCCATCTTCGCTCCTGCAACCCGGAACGCAGTTCAAATTTGCTGCCATCAAAATACGCACATTACTGCAGATTGGTCAGCAAGCTGGATTGTACGCACGCTAGAGACCCTTAGAATTGATATCTGCTGTCTGAATGAAATGCGACTACAGGACTCTAGGTTTACCGGTTGGCGTCACCGCCCCACCCACGCACCCGCTTCCATCTCCGCCTTTCTGGTGACGCCAAGTCTGTCGCATCTGCGCAAGCTGATGCTGGAATCGTCCTCAGTGATAGAGATGAGACTGCTCTGACTGATTGGATTTCGTTCAATAGTCGCCTTTGTGCGATGAAGCCCCATGGCTATTGTGAAGTTAGCGGACGTCGAGTCGAAAAGTGTGCTCTCTCCGTGATCTCTGCCTACGCGCCCACTGACTGTAGCTCGGAAACAAAAACCAGTTCTACCAGAACCCGCATGAACTGCTCATAAGAGATCCTAAAGCAGACATCGTTGTTTTGGCAGGAGAATTCAACGCGCCTGTCGGTCGGCTGCTGTCATGTATATGATGATGTTCGCCCGGACAACGGAGAGAGACTGCTCATTCGGTGTGCCGATCATCAGTTTTTTCCTCTCCAGCACGAGCTTTCGTCATCCTGGACGCCAGTACGCCACTTGGCGCCACCCATCATCAACCCAGCGCTGGTCCCAGATTGACTACATAGCCATAAGTCGTAGGTGGTGCGGCAGCGTACGCGATCGCCGATCCTTTTGGTCAACTTGCGTCGATGCCGATCATGCACTGGTATATGCGACCATTTGCATGCGTTTCGGTGGTTCACTTAGATCTAAACACACCCGACTAAACACTTACAAGCTGGAGGACTCAATGTTGAAGGAGGAGTAACAACAAAGACTTCGGGAAGATCTCGCTGCCTCTCCCACTCTGGATGTTGATCAATAATGGTGAAATCTGCAACATGTCTTGCTGTCGGCCGGTTTGTCCATCTGTGGCATCACTCGTTCTGATCCCAAAAGCCGGATCTCGGGAAGATCCTCAAACTTTCTGGATCGCCGATAGGCAGTGCATGCGGGCGCAGAGTACAACGAACACCGCCAGTCTATTACGCAACAGCTGAAAGCAACCCTTCGCTCTGGTCGTGAATCTTGGTGGTCAAAACAAGCTGATGAGATGGAAGCATCAGCTGCATCAGCTGGCAACTTCCGCCGTCTATTTTACCTCATCAGGTCCGCCGGTTGCAATTCCCAAGCTACCAGACAGACGATTTGCGAATCAGACGGTACGAAAATCACCAACTTTCACAGACGATTGGGGCGCTGGTCAGAGCATTCCGCTCTTCAATTCAACCACTCAACACAGCCCTCTGTGGCACCCCAGCCCCAATGGATGATGCTTGGCCTGTCTTTACAGGCCCCTAAATGAAGCAGAGATCGGAGATGCAATCCAATCTTTGAAACGCCACAAGGCTCCGGGTCCCAACAGCCTACCACCGACTCTATTAAAAGATGGCGGGAGTGTACTTGTCAACAAAATCCTATCGCTGTTCACAAAAGTTTGAACTGAGGAAGAGGTTCCGAACTCATGGGGAGAATCGATCTTTGTTCCGATGCACAAGAAAGGTTCCCGCGACGATTGCTGTAACTATCGCGGTATCTCGTTAATCTCTGTCGCATCCAAAATCTTCGTGTCGATCCTACTTCTCAGGCTTTCAACGACTAAAGGAGTCTTCCCAAGAATCATAAGCCGGATTTCGTCCAGACCGCGGCTGCATCGACCAGATCTTCACGCTTCACCAACTTCTCGAACTCCGTCGCATCCACCGGTGACCAACAATCGTAAGGTTTTGGACATCCGAGCGGCATTTGTTTCAGCAGATAGATCTGCGTTGCGGAACTATCTACTAAAGAAAAGTGTGTCCGAAAAGTTTGTAACCGTCCTGAAAGAACTTTACAGTCACACGTTGAGCAAACTCAGGGCTTATGGCACGTTCTCTTCTTCATTCGCTGTGACCAGCGTTGTTCGCCAAGGTTGCCCTGTTTCACCCTTCCTCTTCAATTTTGCCATCGAAGATGTTCTCCAAAGAGCACAAGAAGGTGTTCTGAACTGTGGTGTTGAGCTCCTCCCTGGAGAGAGTCAAGCAAATGATATCGCCTTGCTGGGGTGTTCGACGCACAAACGGTTCAGAGCGCTTTGAACCGCTTAGCGATAGAGGCGTCTAAGTACGGTCTATGCTTCACTCGGGAGAATGTAAAACGCTGCTCCAAGAACGGCAGGTGCCTGAACCCGCGCTCACCATTGCTGGGCATGTTCTGGAGCAAATCCCTTGCTTTACTTATCTAGGGAGTTGCATCACTGCTGGTGGCGGTGTTGTAGATGGGGTCTCACAACGGATTGCAAAGGCTCGCCTTGCTTTCATCAAACTGAGACACTTGTAGTGTCGCCGTGCTGTCAGTCTCAAGCTCAAGCGCAGGGTGTACAATACTTCCGTCTGTGCAGTACTCTTGTACGGCTCTGAGACTTGGCCTATTCGCTCGGAAGACAAAAAGTGGTTTTTGGCCTTCGACAATCGCGGACGTCGCGGAGTTTTGAATCAACGTGTGCTGGATACTAACTTC
>OX104064.1:195295999-195359172 GCA_944474145.2 Dicrocoelium dendriticum | reverse complement strand
GCAAGGGTCCTATGTACGGCGACTGAAGAGGCTGTCGAACACCGTCTGCGCGAAGAAGGACGTGTGAACACGTAGACAGCTTCTCGGGCACGTACACTGGTGTCTTCTGCGATCGAGGAGCGGGTGGACGTAGCTCACGCATCTGGTGAGCCAATCGGTCAGTGTAACTTCCGTAGTCAAAAGTGGAAGGACATGGGGCTGGTGCTACCAGCTGTCCGGGCAACCGCAGCGTGCAACCGTAGACTAGCTGCGCTGGTGTGGCGTCGAAGTCGGTCTTAACAGTGTTTCTTAAGCATAGGAGAACGAGCGGAAGCGTTTCAGACCATGAAGGATCTGCGTGCGCACGTAGCGCTGCCTTCAACTGGCGGTGAAAACGCTCCACCATGCCGTTAGCGGCCGGATGATACGCTGTCGTCTGAACGTGGCGACAGCCTAAATCCTTAAGCAACGTGGCAAACGTTGACGAAAAATGCGACCCTCGATCGGTGGTCACGATGGCGGGACAGCCGTATTGAGCTACCCAGCGCTCCATAAAAGCTTTCGCTACTGTTTCCGAGGAGCAATTTGGGATAGGGACGGCCTCAGGCCATCTAGTAAATCGATCGATGCAGGTCAGTAGATATACCGAGCCTTTGGAAGGCGGCAGAGGACCTACGAGGTCGACGTGCACGTGATGAAAGCGTGCGTCTGGTGTCGGAAAAGTGCCTAATGGGCTTCTCGTGTGCTTGTGCACCTTCGCGCGTTGACACGGAAGGCAAGCAGCTGCCCAGGTACGGACGTCCCGATTAACATTGCGCCAAACGAATCGTGCGGTTACGAGTTTAACCGATGCACGAACGCCTGGATGAGACAAGCCGTGCAACGCGTCGAACACGGTCTGCCGAAACTCACGTGGGACGACTGGGCGCGGCGTGCCCAGAGATAAATCGCACAGTATAGTGCCGTCTGATGATGTCAGCGGAACAGGTCGTATGTCCAATGAGGGAGACCTGCGTAGTAGATCAACCTCAGGGTCCTTGAGTTGCGCTGTGGCCATGGCTGCCAAGTCGATAGCAGTGCCGGCGTCAGCGGAGATAGCTTGAATGCGGGAAAGTGCATCGGCGACGGCGTTGTGCACACCTGAGACATGCCGTATATCGGTCGTAAACTGAGCGATATAGTCAAGGTGGCGCGACTCTCTAGGAGAGTATCGGTCGGTAGTCGAGCCGAGCACGTAAGTTAGGGGTTTGTGGTCGGTGAAGACGACAAAGGAGCGGCCTTCTAGGACGTGTCGAAAGTGACGTATCGCTAGATATACGGCAAGTAGTTCTCTACCGAACGTGCTGTAGCGAGATTCGGTAGGTTGTAGGCGTTTGGAGAAAAACGCTAAGGGCTGCCACGTGTCGGCTACGCGTTGCTGCAAAACAGCGCCGACTGCGACGTCCGAGGCGTCAGTACTAAGGGACAGTGGGGCGGTCGGATCGTGATGCGCTATGGAAGCTATGTTGGCGATAGCCTCTTTCAGCGACTTAAAAGCAGCGCGTGCTGCGGTAGGAAATTCGAACGTCTTGAGTTTCCCTCGGAGAAGGTCCGTGAGGGGTTGCATCAGCGAGGCGCAGTTGGGTATAAATCGACGGTAAAAGTTGACCAGGCCATCAAAACGCCTGAGCTGTTTGAAAGAATGAGGCTCAGGGTAGTCGATAATGGCTTGAATTTTATCTTGCAGTGGCACGACGCCTGCAGAAGAGATACGATGGCCCAGGAAATTAACTGAATCGACACCAAACGAACACTTTTCTGCGTTGATCGTCACCCCGTGTTGAGATAAACGATCAAAAAGTGTTCGTACGTGGCGTATGTGCTCTTCTCGTGAAGAGCTGGCGATTAAAATGTCGTCAAGATAAGCGTAAGCGAAGTCTAAACCGCGACAAACTTGGTCGATGAAACGCTGAAAAGTTTGCGCGGCGTTCTTTAGGCCAAATGGCATGCGCAGAAACTCGAACAAACCAAATGGAGTCGTCACGGCAGTTTTAGCGATGTCCGCCTCGGCTACCGGAATTTGGTTGTATGCGCGTACCAAGTCGATTTTGCTGAAGATATTTTTACCCGCCAGACTGGCGGTGAGATCCACTATGTGTGGGATCGGATAGCGATCAGGCGTGGTTACCGTATTCAAGGATCGATAGTCACCGCAAGGACGCCAGTCCCCCACAACCTTCTTCGGGACCATGTGCAGAGGCGACGCCCATGGGCTGTTGGACGGTCTGACGATACCAAGTTGAAGCATGTGGTCAAATTCGGCTCGTGCTGCCCGTAGTTTGTCTGGAGCAAGCCGTCTTGGCCGTGCGCTAACTGGTTGACCGCGCGTAACTATGTGGTGAGCGACCTCTGTCGTGACTGGTGGAAGCTCTGCAGCCGGTCGAACCAGTCGCGGGTATTCGGAGAGGAGGCTCAAGTAGTCGGACGGTGCGTCTGCGATCCGAAATACAGGGCTGATTATCGGGGCATCTGAAAGGACACCATCAACACCTAGTTTCGTACGATCGTCTAAAAGTCTGTGGCGACCAGCATCAACAAGCAACCCAAAATGTCGGAGGAAGTCGATACCGATAATTGCGAAGGGTACAGACGCAACCATGAAGACCCACTGAAAATCTCGGCGAAGATTGAGGTCTAGGTTCATCATGCGCTGACCGAATGAAGCTATCGGAGAACCGTTGGCCGCACGCAAATTGTACGTAGGCTTCGAGTGCTTGTCGCTAGCGGTCGCTGGGATGACGCTGACTTCCGCTCCTGTGTCGATGAGGAACGTGATGGAAGAACGTCGATCCTTAACGTAAAACAGTCGGTTTGCTTGGTTATTAAATGATACGTTTGTAGTGCTAGTATGCGGGCTATTCGTTTTCCCTGGGTCGTGCCTAATGCAGGGAGCCCGACAACGTCTAGCTCTTCCACCGTATTGGCGGTGATACCAACATACTTCTTCGACGGGTTTGACATTATCTGACTGAGAACTTGTAAGGAAAATGTGGCGCTTTCGTGCCGAACGTGACGTACTCGGTGCAGGCACAGACGAGCCGCAATGAACGGTAGCCAAAACGTGGTCAGCATTTGACCGTGGCACACGCTGCTTCGAAGCCTTCATTGCTGCTATCCTGCTGCGAAGTAGCGCAATTTCCTCATCTTTAGAGTCAGATAGGTCTAGCGACTGGGAACAAACATTAGATTCGGTTTTCATCGGTGAGAATACGTCACCGGAGTTACTGGTCGTCTGCTGCGGAAAACGTTCGAACGCAGCGTCTGCCTTGGTAGCTAAGTCTTTCAAGGGTGCATCTATAAACATGGACAGCATTACCGGCAATGGCTCTGGGAGACGTGCAAACCACAGCTCCTTTATCCCTTCTTCGCTCAAGAATAAGGGACCAGCGATGCGCTGAAGTTCGCGGAGCAATGTCGACGGCTTGCGATCTCCAAGCTTGAGACCATTGAGCTGCTCAAATCGTGTTCGTGCGCTGGGTCGTAACTCTTTCAAAATCGCTTGCTTCATCGTTTCATACTTTGCCTCATTCGATGGGCAGAGTAGAATGTCCTCAATCAGCGTCACTACCGACGGAGGAAGGCGTGGGACGAGCTGATTGTACCTTGGACGGTCCGCCGTTATGCCCTTATTTTCTAGCTCGATCTCGAATATCTTAAACCAAACTTCTGGACTGTGTTCCATGAAACTTGGAACAGCCAAAGTAAGCATGGTTACGCTGTGAAACGACTCAGATGCCACTCTCGAAATGTGAGTCGAAAGATAAAGAACGAACAAAATACGATAAAAGTACTAAAATTACGCAAGAAACAAATGAATATAGGTATATAATCGAGAAAAAGGAACGAACTCACCAAAAATACAAACGAGAAAAAATGTTGAATTCGCGCGTGCGAATCGGGGTCACCAATTTGTAGGACTAGTTAATACTAGTCCGAGACGATGCGCGGAATTAAGCGCGGATATCAGAAGGCAATTGGAGTCGGACACAGCGGACTGTATTCGATGGGCTACAACAATAAGCGGACGGATGAAGCGAGGCAAGAGCGTACACGTGAGCGCGGGGACTTACAAGGCAGTTGTGTGTCGAGCCGGTTGTAAGATTAAAACAAGAAGGAGTAATGTACAATCGGTCAACAAGTAAATTGTACACGAAAGATAAGAGTTATCTTTTTGGGCGCTACAGTAGTAAGCTGATCGGGTGACTCTCAAAAAGATCTCTAAAATAAGACCACAAGAGTTCTTATGTGATGAGAGGAGAAATAAAACATCCGATAAGCTTCAAATACGGTTGACTTCGAAGTTCCAAGAGCACAGCTTGTTGGTGATCCGTGAATGATAGATCCAATAGATGAACAGTGGTAGGAGGAGCTCGCGAAGCCAAATCGAGTGATGGCACGTAGGTCACTGTGAGAATAAATCCAAAGATTTGGAGGCGAATAACGCAGGAGGACGGCTTTTTTGCGACCGCACTGTTCAAGAGCACATACAAGTGCATGCTCGGTGTCCACACCTGTGCTCCAAATCGAGCGACAGTTCTGGACGTAGCCTCTCCATCAGTAACTTACCGCAATGTGATCGATTTGCGTCCATAGCTGGTGGGCCCCAAGTCACCCTCCGGCGGGTGCTGTGTCTGAAATTAGTGCTCGCAAGAAATAAGCGAGCTTGTGATGGTTTGCACAGTCGCATCGTTCTCATTCCGATATTTGCATAGCAGACGAAGTTGAAACTGATCACTGCGATCCAATGAGCAGCTTACAAACAACACATCAATCATATGCATCCCATGGGTTAGCAAAAGATCTAGCACAGATGGCGTGTTACCTGTTCTGAACCGATTGGGCAGTGATGTAATTGTAAAGAGGAACACTGGTTACGAGCTCCTGCAGATCGGCTTTGGATTGTGTGTCGATCGTGGCAGGGGTTTCTAAATAATGTACGTTGAAATCACCCATGGTAAGAATGTGAGTGTACTTTTGTTGTAAACTGCATCTTAATACATCTACAAGGCAGCAGTCGGGTTCGGATGTAGAGTTAGAGGGGCAGTACACCAAGACAATAAGTCAAGCATCTCTGCCTATTACGTACAAGCGGCACCAAAGAGAAATTGGGGAATTGCGAATTTGAATCCTCCACGACTTCGCACTATAAGTCACTTCGGTGATACAGGATTACCCCTCCTCCACTTGTGAGCCTATCGTTCCGGATTAGCGACATGCCTGATAGCGAAAGCTCAGCATCCGTCATATCTGCGTGCAACCAAGTCACAGTGATACCGATGACATCATATGACCCGGAAGCTTGGCGATCTTTCAGACCGGCCAATTACTTAATAAGACCCTGAGGATTCGTATAAAAGCAAGCCAGTTTCTCGGTCTCTAGGAGCCCACCGAGCGCTAAAGTGGTCAAGTGTGGGAGAATGCCGACCGATGGGAGGTCGGCAGTTACTCCTTTTTGATGGAATAATGATACCTCGTCTGAAACTTGATTCAGCCAAGGTGCGTCCCAATCTCCGTGTAGACCTACATCAGAGACGAGTAGAGCAGCAGTCAAGTGGAGCACCGGTATCATCGTCGGCATGTTTGCCGCCACAGGTTTGTTGGTATTTGAAATTTGCAAAGCTTGCACGGCCATCGCCCGAAGTACAGAAGGAGGACTTTTCCGATTTCTCCGCCATCGATCTTAAACCTCGCTCGTCTCTTGACTTCTTCATCGAAACTGTAGGTATCCAATAGTGGACAAACGTCTTAATACTATGGCTGCACCAGCCACTGATTCATTCGTTTCTAGAGCCACTATCTCTGCTTAGCAACAGCTAGTCGCCATAGCTTCCATCTAACTTTGCGGATATCCGGAGATCTGTAGGAGTAGCTCCATTCTTACAATGTTCATCCTCTTGGATTGCTTGCGTCACAGCTCAGATGTTTTGTTGACCTATTATGTGCCACCGTAGGATCCACTAGTAACCAAAGGCTTAATCCGAACTCCAATGCTGGCTATTCATCTCTCTTCTAGCGCGCCGTTATCCTACTCTGGTCAACTCTTCTTGGCAATAGCTAGTTATTGTTGGCTCCATGTAGCTTACAAGTAGCCACTCCCTGACTCTCCAACCCTCATTTTCTTTTGCCGTCTGTCTCTCTTAAGCTTCGCTCGTATGTTGATTCCTCCGTCGAAACTGTAGGTATGCAATAGTGGACAAACGTCTTAATACTATGGCTACACCAGCCACTGGTTCACTCTTTTCCAGAGCCAATATCTCTCCTTAGCAGCAGTTAATCGCCATAGCCTCCATTTAACTCTGCGGATATCCGAAGCTCTGTAGGAGTCGCTCCCTTCTTACAATGTTCATTCTCTTGGAATGTTTGCTTTACAGCTCAGATGGTTTGTCGACTTATTATGTGCCACCGTAGGATCCACTAGTAACTGAAGGCTTAGTCTAAACTCTATTGCTGGTCACTCCTCTTTCCTAGCGCGCCGATATTTGTCGTTCGTCCTACTCGCGTCAACTCTTCTTGACAGCAGCTAGTCATTGTTGGCTCCATGTAGCTTGCAAGGAGCCACCCACTGACTCTCCAACCTTCATTCTCTTTTGCCGTCTGTTTCTTAAAGCTTCGCTCGCATGTCGATTTCTTCATCGAAACTGTAGGTATCCAGTATTGGTCAAACGTCTTAATGACATGGCTACAGCAGCCACTGATTCATTCTTTCCTAGAGCCACTATCTCTACTTAGCAGCAGCTAGTCGCCATAGCTTCCATTTAACTCTGCGGATATCCGGAGCTCGCTCCCTCTTACAATGTTCATTCTCTTGGATTGTTTTCGTCACAACTTAGCTGATTTGTTGACCTATCACTTACCTTCACTGGCCTATAGATACACTCATCGACCCTATAGGCATACACTAGTTACAAAGCGTCTGATTGGAATAGCTGCATCTGGCGACTGAGTCACTCCTAGCGCCAACATCTGTCGGTCGTCATAAATTCGGCATTTCTCTTCAGAAGTAGCTAATGGCCATTGGCCCCATGCATATGCGATGATCCAGTGCTTGTTAGTAGCCACCCCGTATCTCAATAACCTTTACTCCTCTAGAATATCTGCATCCAGTCCTTCCGCTGCCCTGCCACCAATTGATCTTTAAGACTCTCGCAGCAACCTATTTATTTTCGCTTATTATGCCCCCTCTCGGATTACACTAACTACGTGCTGTTCATGCACCTGACAATCACTATCAACATTCTAACTCTCTTTGCTCTATCCCCACGCAACTATCGACTCATATCAAACGGATACTCGTACTTTACTTACTGGTGCAACGCTCTTGTCCCTACGCAGGCGATAGCAATCCACCTATACGGCTAATGATTCTATAGGATACTCAAAAGACATTTTCAGCATAATTATTGTTGCACAGTGTACATGCTTTTGTCTCAAGCCCAAATGTTATAACACAAGACATTAACAATATTCAACTCCATGCCTGTTCTTGCGGTCTTCTCTCGGTTGTCTCTCACTTTCCCTTTTCTCTGAGGTCCGGGACATCTTGGAGATCTGGGATTGGACTGAGGAACAGTTTTGGCCCAAGACGGACGTAACAACCCACAAGGACTGACATGGAGGATGGTAAAACTCCGCAAGGACCGACCTACAATCACCATAACCCTTGTCCAGTATGGAGAACTGGACATATCCTCATACTCCCATACATTATACATCTGAAAAATCTGGACAGCGGAAAAATTGAAACTTTTGCTCACCTGGACATACAATAAGAAGAAAAATCGCGATGTCCCTCTCCTCCACCGACCTCAAAAATCATGGCGACCCAGATCAAAATACCCGTCCAACTAACAGAGGAAATTAGAAGCCATTACCCCGCGAAAAACCGAAGGTGAAACCAGTCGTCAAGCGGCTTTGCCAGTTCAACATTAATGTACAAAATGCTTTACGGCAGTGTTGCAGGACGTGGTGGGTTTTCGCCTGGCAAGCGTTCTCCCTATAAAAAGCCACAAATGTCTGTTTAACAACACTGCGACGTGGCGGATGTGACTCGCCACTGAATAAAGTCACAGCCCACAACTACATACTGGCAAGTCGACCAGATTCACATATCAACTCTTCTTGACACCGTTTCAACTACACACGATTGAACCCGGAGTATCATCGTGATACACAACAGTTTTTAAACCTTGATCATGCCTAAGTTGGTGCGTCGCTATGAAACTGAGAATAAACTATCTATTTATTTATTTTATCATGGACATACAACCAATTTTCTACTATTACTGTCACAGTTGCCATAAAATGTTTGCACAGTTGTACATATCTGATCATGCCTCCATGGGCGTGCCTCGCATAGTCGAGAATAAAGTATTTATTTATTGCTAATTGATCTGACTGAACCACAATTTTTAGGATTCTAGGGCCGCATCGTCTATAATTTGGTGAGAGAGGTATTCTGGTGAGCGATAGCGCCACAATATTATCAAAGGAAAGTGCTTCACGAAGAAACCGCCACTGTTCAAAATCATGCTTTCCGACCGCTTGAACATCGTTAGAAGGATCCTCTGTCACAGCATGCATGAAAAATGTGTTTAGGCGGGCTTGCTTGTTGTGTCTCTCTTCGGGACATCAGGATACATGCGTAGCACAAAGGATCCGCGTGTCAGCGCGGTTGCGGAGAGTAAAAGGTTTTCTACATCGGTGGAGGATTCTAGGGTTACTCGAATAAGTCTGGGTTCCACATAGTGTGCAAAGTTCGGATGACGAATAATCCGTATTAGGATTATGGGTTAGGCTTTGACACTTACCAACACGCACAATGAATTCCACTGGTCTTGGTAGTTCGATAAGTTACCAAGCAACGTGATGGCGGTAGACTCGGGGACAGTTGAACACACAACAGTTAGGGCACTATTGTTGGATCCCTTTTTCTTTGATCTACAAGATAGGGTAATCCTTTGTTCTGACCTGCTGGCAAGTGTTGATTGTTTAATGCTTGTCTCTCTGTTCGCGTTAATGGTGTTTATAACAGCAGACGCCGCAACGGCGGACCTTTGCAGTAATCTCTGCATACGTAACTGATGTCCCGGGGAACGTTGTCTCGACAAGTGACATTTGAGCTACAGGTACCGAAGGTTGGTGTTCGGCTGCTTCATCCTTGTTAATGACAGAAATAAGGGGTAGTGGAAGTTGCCTAACCAGACGTTTTGAGTGGTGCCTGATTTTCGTTGCCATGAGAACTGTTTGACTCTCGTATGTACGGCCAGTTTTCGCCAGGCGTTCTGACAAATTTAGAGAAGACAAGGAGGATGGGGACGTGGCTGATTGTGGTGCAGGGGAATCAGATTGAGCAGCATTCCGTTGCTTAGAGGCTGTTAAACTTCCGTGGTTCATACTCGCTTCCATTAAAGTAAGCTTATCGTTTATCCTGTGCTCCGCCGCTGCGGTTAACTGCTCGCAATTCTAAACTAGGATAGGCAAGCACTTAACGAGCGGGATGGTCGAGCACGCAGTACAGAACCAAAGTGCATCTTGGGAGCTATTTCGATCTCGTACCTGTTATTAGGAAAGGTTTGCACATTTCGTATGATACCATTCCAAACAATGCGAGCAAGCCAAACCTATTTTAACTAACCGGGGACATTCTCCTAACCCACAAATGCCTTTCGCTTGCAGCCTTTTCGGATTCGCATTGCTGTCATTCAAGGTGGTGTCGTTACCTGATCCAGTGGGTTGGTTGGCGTTCTGTACTCTTCCAGCTTGGAGAGCGGCGTACATCGGTCAGGCGAGCGATGTAGGTACAAGGTCAAATGAGTGGTCGGCGTAATCCGTGTGATAGGTTATGCAGGCGCACTGGCTGACAAGTTCATAAGGAATGGCGAGTGACCGGGACCTGATAACTGAATCTGAACACAGAGCTGAACACAGATTGAGAGGGCACAAATGCTTTCACAGCTGCGTTGCGAAACGCAAGATTGGAATAAGCTTAGGCTTTTCGGATTGCCTCAAGAATTCTGTATCAAATGGTGTCACACAGAAAGGCAAGCACCTCAGTGTGATTGAGTTACACGTTTGCCCTTAATCATGGATGCCTGTGAAAACGGTTAGTGATGGCACAGACTCTAATCGTAGAAGATATTTCCACGTATGATGGATCAATGCGTAGGGCTGGTAAATCCGGTTGGAACGAACGTATAGTGACAACGCCGCGATGGAGAGAGGAATAATCCAAATGACCAAGGAGCACGAGCGTCACGCGTGCGTGTAAATGACCTTGGCGGAAGAACAGGTCGTTGTCTGGGTAAGCGCATGAGAGTATGTTCCGAAGCAGATTGCTAAGATGGCGGTGCGACAAGCAACCGGAAAAGAAGCAGCAGGCAAACTGCCGGGGTCGTCCATTGGCAAACACTTAATCGGTACTGGTCATCAAGTTGAGCCTGCTTAAACGTTCATGGTTGTTTACCGAAACGAAAACGCCAGAGTGACGAAGTTTTCCGAGACCGTCCTAATCTTTGTGTACAGAAGCAGCTGAGAATAGCTGTAAAGATTTCCTGGGGCTAATGATCTTAGCCAAATAGTAGTCATCTGCTGAGTTGCGTCCGTGTACTTTCGCTTCTGACCTAGTTCAAATCGATCATTTTTCTCTCAGATGAGTCATATATTTTGTTAGTTTGCAAGCGGTCAGCCCCAATAGGACGAAACGGCCGTCTAACGCCTTCCTGGATGTACGATGGCTGCCTAGCTGCGATGAATGTTCTCAAAAAGGATTAGTTGCCCGCCAGCAACACTGCGCGCCACGACTGGTTTCCCAGTTTTACTTGCAACAGTCAGGTAGGCATAGCAGGAAGCGACTTGTACTTGGGACACAAAGACTGTAAGTCAAGACCTTTCCTCATACATCACCAAGCCACGGTTGATTCATTGTTGGGTTGTACGAAATTCAGGCTAAACAGGTAATTCGTTCACTCCAAAAGAGACGATTTACCATTTCGTGTTAACGGTCGAAGTGAGCATTTCGGTCATAGGTAAGACCACCGCCACAGGAACGACCGGTGTTATTAAATAAAGTGAGAGACTAGCAAACGAGTATTTTCACATGAAGTATGCTTTAAAAGCGAATAGTATTTAGGATGCCTTGATTTATCGTGAGAGCATAACATTTAAAACGATTCGACTAGCACCGGAAACCCCAAACGAGTACAAATAGTTCAAGACGCACCAAGCAAATATAAAGCTGGCAAGTCGTGGAGCGGTGGGAAAGAAGACGGTGTGCAGGCTGCGGCCGACAGCAGACTTAGCAAGTGCATGAATCACAAAGGTTATGAGTTCTGTTTAGAATAGGTAGTCCGAAAGGGATGACTCTGAGGCACCAAGAAGAGAATGCAATTCGCATAGTAATCCGACCCTGGAAACAACTTGTCATCGTCTATGTAAGCTATACCGATGACTCAAACAAGGCGACCGCGCTGAGCATCTAAGTCTCACTGGCATGTGTTCGCAGATGGCAAAAAAGCCTGCGGCCAGTAGACCTCTGAGCCGGTTGGAAGGAATCACACTGTTGAGCCACATAGGAGCGGGCGCCCACGCTTTAAATCAATCCCACACGCGATCGGTGGTGATCGCGAGGTATTGGTGCGGCGCACCGGCGTACTGTTGATGCATTTCTATTTCTACATCGGAGCCAGCTTGGGTGTATGGCATACAGCAAAAGGAAGTCTAGTACCAATTGGCAAGGAGAGACGGTGGAAGACGGAGAATAATTTGTTGCAATCCGACTTGCGTAGTCGTTCAAATCAATCGCAGACGTGTTCATTCTCTGGTTCAAAATGCAATCCCAAGGTGGACGCAGGAACCGGAAACTGTGTCTCGTTACTGCTATTAAGCACTAGTCTCGCGTGGTATTCAAGATGGCGTATAATCCAGGTCGAGGTGAACAGCTGCCCATAATTGTCATTTGCTGGGAACATTCAATAGGTTGTGAGACTTAGCATCGTCAATTGTCGCATAACTTGAAGTGAAACTGAATATGCTTAATATTCCGTTAGAAATAGTAAACACAGTACTTAAAGTTCAGTTGCTATTTTGAAAATAGCCTTTCCCTCTAGCTAATAGAGAAAGTGATTTTCACCTGCTTGGACACCTAAAAGAACTGTGCTCAGTGATAATTCTATGGTGATGATGACGTGAAACAGGACGACTAAAACCGGCTCAGATGTTGTGATAAAATTTCCATAATAGAGCATTCCAAGCATTAGTGTAACACTGAGGTGAGTAACTATTACAGGGGAATAAAGTGTGAGACAAATGCAGTTGTCGTAACCTTGAATTTGTGAATATTTTTCAACAAGTTTCCAGACTGAAATGCATGCTCTCCGTAAATTGTTGTGACAGCCACACGACCGACAATTCCAGTGAAACAGAGCAACATGGGTTCTTCTTAGACCTGCAATCCTAAGAGAATAAGGTGGCACTGATCTGAAAGCCTTCGGACCATAAAAACCAAATCGACCAGTATATTGGGAAAGCGCGAAGTCGAACACCCAAACAAGTGCCACCACAAGACAAGAGTGTGTCAGTTAAGAAATACACTTCATGATCATTTTTGGATACAATTTTAGTGCGTTCTCTGTAGTGACCCGCCGAACAGTGTCTACATCTGTTCCTTTCGCGTCGGCGATAAACTGACACGACTTCAGAATCTCCGCGGGCTCGTTACGGTCCTGTGTTGGAATGAGAAAAGTGAACAAAATGCGGTCACAATGCAAGCTCAAACGTATAACGTACATTAGAAAGATGTGGATTATAAGCCGAACCTGTTCACGAACGGTTACCGAAGTGCAGCGGTTGTAATAAACACCAAAGATCGAAGTGAAACGGTAGGTAGACTGCTCCATGAAGACTCGCTACTCTAGGACATATATGCACGTCAACGACTCAGGTTTCAGCGAGGGATTAAGAAAAGAGAGAGAGAGAGAGTATGAAAACGGTTTTGAGCTTGATGAGGACAATCGACCAAAACACGGAAAATGAACAGAAGCGTGATCCAATGTCTCAACTGAAGAGACATGGAACCATAGCCACCAACAGCCACAGTTTCCATCAGTTACAAAAAGCCCTGAGGGGCTGAAAATCTGAACTTGAACAAACTGGGAGTTAAAAGGAAAATGTGGTCACTCAGATCCCTATACACTGGCCATGAGGTAGATTGGAAAAGCGCTTTCCGAATAGTTTACAATGTTCCGACGCACAGAACGAAAGGTTACCGCCTTCGTACACTTGTAACAACTGAAGCAATATACATTCGATTGTTCCAGCCGTCCTTATGCTCAAAGAAGAAGCTGGTCAAGCCTCTCAAACTTCCCTGGCAAGCAAAAACGTCCAGGTCGACTGCCTTCGGTCAGACGCGGTAGCAAACAACTAGGCCACTAAGACCTAATGCGTTTTCTCATCTCTGACATAGACCTTCAGGTGACCTAATCGTTTGGAACCAATTGGATCGATTTTTATTTGCAGCCTCTGTCCGGCAAAAAACAAGAATTGTCTAGGAAATCCACTATTTTAGCGATTAATCGATTATTAACGAGTATCGCATCGATTTCGAACGTTCCGGAATGTTCTAGTCTCTGCACGTGACTAAAAACCATCTGACACCTCGGCAAAAGATATGAGGAACTCCTAACCTTCCAATTATAGAAGTCGAAGGTCAATAAGAGACCTATAAATACAGCCAAGGTCCACAGTAGTTGTACAGTGTTTGTTGGCGGCGATTAATACGTTATGTTGTCAAGGCCATTGGCGTTCTGCTTTTTCCTTCGGTTGGGCTAGATATTTTGTGGTGCAGTAAAGTGGCAATTTCGGAATCGCGTCTAGTGAGAAGATTATAACAAATGGCGAGGGATAAAATTGGAAATGTGATGAATTTTTTTGCTGAACAATTTCAAAAGCTGCTTTTCCAACAGCAAGCTCAAATGGAGGCACAAACGAAAATGATCGAAAATCTGACACAATGCTTGAGTTTGCAGACAACAGGAGCAGCGATGCGGGACATGCAGGCGAGTTCTGTTTATCTTCTCATGAATGCAATCACAGAATACAATTATGACGCGAATACTGGATGCACCTTCGAAGCGTGGTTGAAACGCTGGGAAAACATGTTTCAGACGGACTTCATTCGTCAGGACGACTCCTGTAAGGTGCGATTGCCACTCCGCAAGCTCGGAATAAGTGAACATTCAAAGTTCATAGACCATATTCTGCCCAAACAGCCGAAGGACCTGACGTTTGACGAAATAGTGTCGTAGCTGAAGGAAATTCTTGGTGAGTCGGTAGCCTTGTTTAGTATTCGCTATCAATGCCTGAAAATTCTCAAACAGAAATCGGACGAGTTTGCGGCCCTAGCAGACATGATTAATCGTAAGTGTAAACGTTTTAAACTACGCTCTTTAACGGACGATCAGTTTAAGTGTCTCATTTTTGTCAGCGCTCTACAATCGCCCAGTGATGCTGAGATCCGAACGCGGCTTTTAACTAAGCTGGATCAGGATCCTGATCTGACACTGAAGACCCTCGTAAGCGAATGCAAACGGCTGCTCACTCTAAAACACGACACTTGCATGGTCGAAAGGAATGGTCTCGCACCACCAGTTACCGTGCAAATCGCGAAAAAGGCCAGGACCGTCAACCGAAGCAAACCCTTCAAGAGGTCTACGAATAAACCGCCCACAGCATGCTGGTCATGCGGCGAATGGCATTTCGTGCGCTTTTGTTTCTTCAAACCTCATATTTGTCAAACGTGCCATAAGCGTGGGGATAGAGAGGAATGCTGCAGTCATGTCCGGTCGAAGAAAGGGAAGTCTTATGGAAAAGGAAATTCTAGAAAGGATGGCGCCGAGTCTCTGTCCATAGTTGCCGCCTTTCAAAGCGAGTGTATACCGAGGCGACGATTTATCAGTGTGTTGATCAATGAGATCCCAACGAAATTGCAATTTGACATGGCCTCGGACATCACGATTACTTCCAGGAGCACATGGAATCACATAAAGAGGCCGAAGATGGTCGAGTCTCAGAAAGTTGCACATAATGCATCCGGTGGTGCGTTAAACTTCGTGGGCGAAGTTACTTGCAAAATTGCTTTCCAAGGTGTGGAAAAGTCGGGAACATGCTACATTTCAGACCGACCGAATTCGAATCTGCTTGGTCTCGACTGGATTGAAAAGTTGCAACTCCTCAAAGTTCCCTTGAATCAGATCTGCAACCGAGTTCGAGCAAGTCCAGACCCATCATCAAAGTCCGTCGAAGACATCACACGTACCCTGAAGCGAAAAGTTGGCTGTCTTTCAGGATGGCTTGGGCCATTGTACGAAATTCAAGGCAACGTTGAGCCTGCGATCAGGTGTTATCATTAGATCGTCAATGTCCACTACTTTGCACATGGTACTGGCAAACTCCAGTAAATGGCCAAAAGTTGTTGGTGTCAAGTGGATGGCACATGTTGAACATAAAAGTGTATAAGAGGAGCTAGTTTTTGAGGAATCTTAAATCGCTCACCATGGAGTTGCACATCGTCATTCCTTGACTGATCTGTTTGCGAGAATGGTTAGCTCCCGAACCGATATTTTGTCAACCGGCGGACACTGGGATGAGCAACACTAAAAGCAGATTCCTAACCGGCATATCCTTGGTTAGCCGCATCATTTGCCTATATAGGAGCAAACTAACTTGCCCATATTCCGGAATATATAGCGATGTACTACCACTAGATAGAGTCTGTAATTGTGACGGAGTAGTAAGAAGCTGCGAAGTATTTCTAATCGCCGATATAGCTTTAGGGGAGCTCGGGTGATCTCTTGACGCTGAGAGCATGCATGTAGTAATTTACATGTCCAGTTTAACGGAATTTGCTTAGGTAAAAAGAATTACACCACCCCTTTTAAATCAACCGCTCCTAAGCAACAAAACCAGGTAAATTAATCTCAGAATCAGCTATTTCAAGACGTAACCAGGTATCTGTAATCATACTGAGATCCCGCGGATAGGAGACATGGCGTTCTCTAAGTCCGGCCAATTTACTAAGAAGGCCTTGGGCGTTAGCTTAAAAACAGTATAGTCTTTTGCATGTTATGAGTATGTTGGTGGACGTCAAATTAGGGTTTTGCTTTAAGCCGACCGTTTGGCGGTCTGCCGATAATCTTGTTATGGGTGAGACTGCATGGTAGCACAGAGTGCTCCAGATGGCGATATTCTAACGTGCGTCGCTCTATCCTGTCGGGTGTCGCGGGTGCTATGGTGTCTATCTCTCTACATGACGGTAGAGGCAAAGGTTTTGCTGAGGATGCATGTTCCAGTGAATTGCTAACTATTTGTGGTCCTGCCATTCCTTCGAAGTGTAGAGTCACCTGCAATATTTTTGAACCACAACCCTTGTAGTTTGGTGATGAAGGAATTCTCGCCAACGATGAAGCGACAACGTTGTCTAGAGATAGTGCTTCGAGAATATAGTATCACCGCTCTTAGTCATGTGTTTAACCTTCGGAATCCGGAGAATGCGGTAATTTAGGAACCCAATAAAGAAATATGGTTTGTTCGCCATTGTTTCTAGGAGGGTCACTTTGGTTGTCTTTGCCTTCGAGCACCCATTCCAAGGAACACCGGGTAGCATGCGTACTCCGTTCGATGAGCTAGAAAAACGAACTACTGAGAATAGGACGGTCTCTCTCCTCTGCTGAGTTCAATGTTACTCGAAGACATCGAGGTTCATTGCAGTGCAGTGAAGTTGGGTGATGCGCTATGCATCTCAGTATAGTGGGCTCAAGCAGAATACCGAATGCATCGAGGATGTAATCTTAATGGTTAGGATCAGCCTCAAATTCCCTGAACGGAGCAAGATTTTGACTTGGGAATCATCATCATAATTATACACATCAGTTAGAGGTGGGAAACAACTCAGCTATTGTACCGCAATATATAAAGGAAAAGGAAAAAATACAACAGTTGCATGCCAGCTGAGCTACCATCAACGGAAAGGCATCGTTCCGGAAAGATAACAGCCGGCTACGAGGCAAAAAGAAAAATTATTATGTTTCACGCTATGAAATGAGATCGTAGGTGGAGGGATAGGCTAAAAAGGATGGGGAGGGACAAAGAAACTCACAGCAGAAATGCCACTGAGGTCGGCTCCCTGACATGTCAGCAAATCCATCCAGCCAAAGGTGTTCATCGTCTTTTGGACCCCAACCAGGGAGCCGTGAAGCTCCAACCGAGGCCAGCTCAAAAGTGAGGGCCTTCATTCACCTGAACCAAGTCATCGCTTGGCCACCTCTCCTCTTCTTCCATCCACACCACCGGTGAGCAAACAACACACGTCGCGGAAGTCGGTGGGCTGGCATGCGTAACACGTGGTCGAGCCATCGGAGCCTGATGCGTGAAATAACGGTGCTGAGCGGTTCATTTCCTTTTCCTGTGCCATAAACAAGGCGTCGAACACGCTCGTTGCTCACGCGGTGTTCCCACCAGATGTGAGCCAAACTGCGAAGGCACCGATGGTCGAACATAACTAGCTTCTTCAGGTCCGCTCATCTTACGGGCCAGGTTTCGTAACCGTAAAATATGGTCGAACGTACCGCTGCACTGCACACTCTACCTTTCAGGGCGAGAGTGATGTCGCACCGCCGCCATAGGTGGCGAAGGTTAGCAAAAGCACTTCGAGCTTTTGCTACACGGTTCGTGATCTCGTCTTCGATACCAAGGGCGCAGATACAACTTCCCATGTGATTGGATTTTGGGACGACTTATAGCTGATCCCCACCAGAGGTCAGCATAGGAGGCGATCCAGACCAATCTTGGAGGAACGCTTTGCACTTCCAGGGTGCGAACCAAAACCCGAAGTGACGGACAGCCAGTGTTACTCTGTTCAGTACCGCTTGACACGTTTGTGAGCTGTCACAGATGAGAGCAATGTCGTCTGCATAATCCAAGTCAAGAAGTCGTTCTCCTGGGAGCAGATCCACACCTTCCAAGTCATGTCCTATGAACGCGATTTCCATGACTTCATCAATAGCGAAGTTGAAGAGGAAAGGTGACAGCGGGCATCCTTGTCTCACGCCGCTGGAGATATTAAAGAGCGACGACAGCTTGCCGTAAGCCCTCACTCCGCCCGAGCTACGCGCATATAATGCTCGGATAATATTCACATATTTCTCAGACACACCTTTCCTGAGTAGACAGTCCCAAAGTGCATGTCTATCCACCGAATCGAATGCACCTTTGATATCGAGGAACACGACAACGGTGGGCCGCCAATATGTGTGACGGTACTCCAACAACTGACGCAAGGTGAAGATGTGATCGATGCAGCCACGACCTCGACGAAACCCGGCTTGCTCCTCACGAATCTGGCTTTCACGAATGCCAGTCAGTCTGTGAAGGATGAAGGAGGCAAGCAACTTGGAGGCGATAGAGATCAGACTGATTGCTCTATGGCTGCCGCATTCCGATCGTGAGCCTCGATTGAAGATGGGGACAATAACGAAGCGGCTCCAATCGGTTGGGACAGTCTCCTGCTTCCACAGTTTCACTAGTAATTCATGTAAAGCATAAACAAGAACAGAGCCTCCGAATTTGAAGAGGGCTGGAGGAAAATCATCTGGTACCGCGACTTTATTTAACTACAACAGTCCGATTTCACGTTCGACTTCTGACCGAGAGCGTGGCTCCAAACGAACAGCCCACGGAGCGGGGCGATCAGTGACCGGCGAGAAATCTAACAATGCCGACCGATTAAATTGCATTTAGAAATGCTCAGCCCAACGCTCCAAACCTCTTGACAAATTGTGGTTAGGCTGTCCACTCTCGTCACGTATAGTTTCACTAACACCAGGTCTCCTGTAGCCCGTTTCCCGTATCAGACGGAATAACTTGCGACGTTTGCAAAGGGCAGCGGCCACTTCCATCTCTGACGCACAATGAGACCACCAAGATTCGCGGTCTCCCTTCAGGCCAGCACGGAGTCTTGCCCTAAGCTCTTTGCGAGTTTCATTGTGTTCGCTTCCAGCCGGGATATGCCGGCGAGCGTCGATAAGTTCCATAGACCGTGAAGAGACCAAATGTCCATGTTGGCTATCAGACGTTCCCCATGAGGAGTTGCCTGCTGCTACTAATGTCTGGCGAACATGTGACTAGTGACCATCAATTGTCTCCAGTGAGCGATTACTCAACTCGCATGACAGCGTACTTCGATACGCATCCAGAACAGCTGGCTTTGGCAGTTGGCTGGTGTCAATGCACTCACAATGTCGTCTTGGGCGTCCGCCAAAGCGCATCCGCAGGTCAGCACATACAAGTGCATGATCGGTGTCCACACCTGTGCTCCAAATCGAGCGACAGTTCTGGACGCAGCCTCTCCATCAGTAACTTATCGCAATGTGATCGATCTGCGCTCAAGACTGTTTCGAGGCTGGTGGGCGCCAAGTCAACCTCCGGCGGGCGCTGTGTCTGAAATTAGTGCTCGCAAGAAATAAGCGGGCATCTTCACACAAATGAAGTAACCGCTCACCGTTATCATTACGGGAGCCTACACCATGCTGACCGCCCAGATGCATTTCATCAGTGGACAACTTTCCAACTTGTGCGTTCAGATCCCCAGCCAGCACAACAGTGTCCGTGCTTCCTCTGTGGCGAACAAGCTGGGTCAGTTGGCGGTAGAAGTCGTTCTTTACCGAATCATCGCTACAGTTTGTGGGCGCGTAGGCAGCGATGATGAATGAAAACCTATTAGTCCTACGCGACTTCGAAGCTTTAAACGAGCCAGCCAATCGGACCGCACACATCCGGCTACTGATTGGAATCCAATCAACCAGAGGAGTTTCAGCCCGGGGACTCAGGGCAATACCAACACCAGCTTGGCCGGTGCTCGAAGCTGCATCGTCACCGGATAGGCGCAATGAGAAAATACTGCTTGCGTCACCTGAAGGGGATCGCAGAGTGAACACAGAGCTCGAGTCTTGCAGGCGGGTCTCTGATAAGCAGCAGATATTGATCGAGAGGGTCTCGAATGTTCGGGCAAGTGCTGCCTGTTGACCGATCTGAAGCAATGTGCGAACATTGAGGCATGTCAATCTGAAGGAGGATAGAGGGCTCCAAATGGAAGACGGTGAACTGGTATGGACCGCTTGGTTGGACATGGGCGTGTCGAAAGGAGAGGGGTTACGCACCGCGTCAGCATGAGTTGAAATTAGAAGATAAATGCCTAGCAAAGCATGTTGGGGGAGGGCCAAGAATAGGGGGGTTGAAAACTGGGGGATATGAGTGAAGCTGGAACGGGACGGCAAGAGCGAAAAAGCGCAAGAGGGGGAATAAGAAGACGGGAAAGCTTGAGTAGTAGCATCCAAACCCCTATCCACCCTGCTCGATGTAGCAGACAGGGCACCGTTGATTATCCTCTGCGGTGGCCAGAGCATCAGAAATTTGTTCGAAGTGAGATTCATAGTATTGCGTTGGCAGGATACTGTCAGGTTGCCCAGGCCTAGACAGGAGAACGATTAGGGTTCTCAACCAAAGCCTTTGGTTCACAAACCTGTCTGCAAGGCAGCGGGTTTGGCGCTGGGCTACAAGGAGTCCGTTTTTAGGAATAAGGTGCCACCCTCATTCCAACCCCCAACCTGGAGGACCAGGAGGCTGAGTTTGTCTGGCCTCTAACCATTGACCAATCTGGTATGAGTGACTCTGAAGGTGCAAAAGCACTACGCAGCATAGCTCAATGGATCGCTGAGGCACACAAACCATCGCAGCACGGTAACGTCCAGCCTCATTACGATGGTGACTGATGCGTATGTTGCTCGGCTCTGAGCTGCCACTGTTGTGACTAACTTGTTAGGTGTAGCTTACATGAATGGGTTAAAAGCAGTCACAACGAATGTAACTTGCCCAGGTGGGGGGTTAGGTGTCAGAGTATGTGGCACATATGCGGTGGCGCGGTTAGCAAGACTGACCTTACTGTTTGACTTGGGGACAGAGCTCAGATGAGGGACAAGATCGGTCTTGTCATATGCTAATATCAAAGCCATCTGCTAAACTGTTTCAGTCGGTTTTTCATAATTTTCATGAACACAAATATACAGTTGACAATTAGAAAGGCTCTGTATATCTGGTAAAACTGGAGCGCATCTGTAAGCCGGTTTTGTCTCTTTGATTCTAGCTGACTTGCGCCACCGCACTTAGGGTGGAAGGAAAGGGTACAGTTGGTACAGGTAAGCCCTCTCCTGACCACATGTGTACATTTCGGTTCACTACGTTTGCTGACAAGTGTAAGCATGCTCAGTGACGGCCTTGGTTGCAATCGCACGCTGCACCTGTTGCTGACGTGATGTTCAGGATGAGTGATCCTCGCGATCTTGGTTACAGTCGCACGGCTGTCGTCCGTTATCGCAGGTAGGTGTAGCATGGGAACGACACACACACACACGGTTTTGCTGCCTCAGCGAACGACACTGGCTTGTAGTGAGTGGATGTCAGCGACTAAGTATCGGCGATGGCCGGTAATCGAAAGCCACCAACTGAGTCGTAGCTCCCTTAGAAATGATCCTGGGACTGTGGAGTTTTTGGTGATGCGCGCTCCCGACACTGCATTCGACGGCCGGGTTCCTCCTTGTTTGTACTTTTAGAGTAAAAGTGACCGGATGTTGGTCTGAAACCTGGAAAGCAGTCGATCATGTCTCGAGCAATAGGCCATCCGTGGACAACGCTCAACACAGCAGCCAGAAGTTTATTGCTGGGATTCGTAGTACAAGTTGTGTAGCAGTAGGTATTGGCGGCACTAAGGAACCAAAGAAAAAGTACTTAAAACAGGCTAAAAACCGGTTAGGCAAGCAAAAAGTGCGGTGCAGGCAAGTAATTAGGTGAACAGAATCAAACTTACTCCGGCTACAGCAGCAAGAGCAGGAGCGTCGGATTCCAAGAGAAGACTCGTCAACGGAAGAACCTTCACAAGTTCTTGCTTCTGTGATTTGAGGAAGGAAAGCACTAGTGGAACACATACTCTTGGCTCAAAACACCGAGCTAAGGAGTGGAAAATTGTCATAGGGGCAAGGAAATTGCAGGTACATTGTGTAAGCATTCAGGAGTGCAAACTTTCTTTATGTGGTGGTAGTTCAGTGACGGTTGTCGTAACGTATCATTTCGCATGCGCCATCGGCTGTTTAGTTTTGCTGTGTTGCTTTCGAATAGCAGTCCCATCATGAGTGTGCATCTGATTGGCTCCTTATTGGTTTGGTCTGACCGCACGCTAACAGCACTCTGGTTGGCTTTTAGGCCTGTGTCATGCTGTAAAATGAAGCCCTTTTCCCGATGTAAAAAAACCCTGAATCTTGTTCCTGCTAACGCGTTTTCTCACTGTTGTTAATGGGTGGAGGCAACCACCGGGCCAATAATAAAAATACCGAGAGACCGATGGGGTGAATGGTAGGCCGGTTCATGATTAGTTTCTAGCTAGCGATTTGAGCATCGCATGAAAGGAATTGAAAATATGGAACAATACTTGCCACCTGTCGAACGTGTGAGGGATGTTTCGGAAGGCAGCAAAGAACACAGCCCGGCTTTTGGAAGGCCCAGCTGATGGATTACTAGAGAAGTCATGCCGCTCGGGATGTGATATATGCAAATGGGAAGGATGAAAAGGTTAATCTCGTGCATTAAACGGATAATTCTCGATGACAATATGCATGGAAAAAGTGGACTGAATCGGTAATCATCAAGATTCCCAGCTACAACACTAGGTCATGAATGTGTGAATGATTCTTTCAGTGCTGAACCGTTCTAAGGGAGCATTTTACATGTCTAGTCGACTAAAAAGAGGTGAACCCCGATCCACCAGGAAACCAAGAGGCCTAGAAGAGGAGGAAAACAGCACAGCAGGGATGCGAGAAAGGTCGGTACACACATCTCCACACAGTGAGCAATTTGCACGGGTAGGTGACAGAGAAAGGCAAAAGGTGAAGTTCGAATAACAACAAGATTAAGGAAAATGAAAGTTGCCACACAGAGCGTCAGCACTGATAGTTCCGCCTGGGATCAAGATTAGGGCCATAAAAAGCGGACCTACATTTTAAGATAGCAAGAAGGAACCACATTGCAACGGCATACACCGAATTCAGATATCTCGGGTATTCTCATCAGCTGTTAACATAGAATCCGCGGAATAATGGTGTTGCGTTTAAAAAACAACGTGCAAGGTCATTCAGTGTTAAAAGGTGAAAATTAACAAACGCTGTGTTAATGTACGCCCCTGCGAAACAACTTCTAGCCCTCCATGACTGAGCATGGAACTGTTGCACAGAGTGATCTGAGTCGTCGCAGGAACAGCTTCCAACAGAAGTCTAGAAATATACCCTTATTTATTTAATTTAAATTTGAAACAATTAAAGTACCTTAACAAGGCAAAGTGAGGCTGTTGATAAACTCAGTCTGTTTGCATAAATTGGGTTTCAGTCCCAGAATTGCTGAACCTTCAGCAAACTGAAGCGGTCGAGCACTGCTTTGTCGGTTAATTATCTTGAACGACTTGAGGGGATTTTGACACATGGATCAGTCGTAGAGGTGCTGGATAATGGAGCTTGCCGACAGCTTTGGACCTTTCACGAGCATATTAGGTGAAATGTGCTCTGAAATTCTAGTCGACAGCCTTCTTTCACTTCGCCCCACGTACTTGACATCACAGCAAGACCTTAACCGCCTATCCACATGGTCTGAAGAAGTTCTTCTCCCGGTCAACCCAGCCAAGTCTGTATTTATGAGCCTGGGTAAGGGTGCTGACGGCCGAACCTACACCCTTGACGGCCAAACGCTGTACCCCACACCGTCCGTGAAAGACCTAGGTGTACTCTCACGCTACGATTTGAAGTCCGTGGACAACACGAACAGGCTATATCGTAACGGACTGCGCAAGCTTTGGGAGCTCAAACGTAGCTTCGGCACATGATCTGAAGAGGTTGCCACTCGCCCCTTCTCTTCCATCATTAGACTAATGCTAGAGTACGGTTCGCCCGCCTACTTTCCGATTACCCGAGGCGAGGCACAAAAGATCGAACGGGTCCAACAAGTTGCTACCACGCTCATCCCGAGTTTACGCGGCTTGGGGTATGAAGATCGGTGCGAGAAACTAGGACTCTACACCTTGTCCTACCGTCGGATGCGAGTCGACCTCATTATGACCTACCGTATGCTACATCTCGGTGACTTCCCAATGCTAAGGACAATGTTGCACTTATGAGGGCCATGCAGCACACGTGGACACAGATACAAACTTGTCGTGCCGGATGTGAAATGTGTACCCCACCCACTGTGCTTCGAACGGAGAGTGGTAAACACGTGGAACAGTTTGCCAGAACATGTGATAGAGGCAACATCTGTGCAGCAGTTCAAAAGGTTGTTAGATTTATATTTTACCACTATTCGATTCAGAGGACGATTGCGCACTTACGATGACATATCACATTTGTGAGTCCTGAAATATCGTGAGTCAGATATTTTAAATGTTACATGCGAACGACAATGATATTCAAGGTTGACAACTTTTATAACGTTTTTCACCATATTTCGCAAGAGTTGTACAGAATTCATTTCTACTTGCTCTATAATACAGTATTCAGTACAATGAAAGGGGTAAACACATGAGGCGGTAACTAGAGTGTCTGGCTTGTCTAGGTTGGATTTACACAGCAGCTTCCTTACTTGATGCAATTGCCCAAGTTTGGCCGCATCATAATACTTCTTTATCATCTGGCAGAAGTGGTACCAGAATCTTCAGTCATTTCGGTCCCCTTTAAACGGTTGTGTAGTGAACACCCATTTCTTAGGGAGGCCTGCCAGCAATTTCTCCGTGCTTTCTGTGTGCGTATCGTGCCATGAATCACGCGGAGTACCCAATTTTATCTAATGCCAACAGTATCTTAAGAGCAAATCTTACGAGCTCTCACAAAGACGGTGGGAACCAATGCTCACTCGTAGTTTATAGGACAAAAACCGTTGGGGTTGAGTAACTGTCCTATCCGAGTAGGCATGCAGTACGCCGATCGAGTAAGTGTACCGTCTGAATTCCTCTTTATAAATAAATAAGCTTTTAGTATCGACAACGCAAGGCACATCTTTACAGGCATGAACAGGTTAAGATAACAAAGTGTGGTCAAAAATGTATAAAGATACCTTTTCTATAACAGTGGATGTATGTGTATGGGTTTATATATATGTATGTAATTGTGTGTGTGTAGCTCTACGCGCCCCACGCAGAGGCTGAGGTCGCAATCATGATGCTCCTACACCGTAGTTGGGCTAAATCAACATACTCTTATTCCAGGTTTTTTAACCTGGATAAATTTTATTCCACATTATTCGGTTTGTTCAGACTACATGAATAATCTTCTAGTAACCTGCACTCCATGCTTACGCTAATTGTGGTTATCTTCGTTAACTTCTGAACACTTGGCACTTATCGCGGATTCTTTGCTAACCAACTTACTTCATATGCTAATTTAGCGAAGAGTTACGTCTGCATAACCGTATGCTTCAATATGTATATTTCATTTGATAATGTCATTTCAAGTGATTGGCTGTTGTTTGATATCCACGGCGTGGCTGCGCATGGTGTGCATGTTGACAAGGTGCCTACCTGTCTATTACCCACTACCTCGTCCATACTGGCTCTAGGAGACAGTTGGTCGTTGCTGGGGCGGACGGGGTGCACGGTCCTTGTGACCGTGCTAGGCTCGACGAGCGGTTCTATGCACTCAGTGTGGAGCGGATTGCGGACCAGCCACCGCGTCGTGTGCACGTGATTCCCCAACTACAGCGTGCTTGTGTTTGCCTGTGAAGGAGTGTGGGCCGGCTCCGTTGATGTAACGTGGATCCAACCCACATGCCTCCCGGTCTTATTCCTTCGGGTTTACACTGGATATGGGGTGTGTGGATGGAGCTGTGGGTGGTGCAGCGCAAGTCAACCATGGTCCTTCTGTAGGCGCAGGCGTCCTGTGGATGGCCACAGTGACAGGCAAATCCGAAACCGGATGCCGCCATGTATCCGTGTAGCTTGTGCTTGTAGGTGTGCTGCTGCATATTTGACTGTTTGATCTCGTCAGAAATGTGAGAATAAACGATTGATGTCCGTGTGTTGGGTAGCATTATCCAGAAACAAAAAAATTGGAAGGTATTCTCTGTTTCACTTTCCATTGTGATTTGGATTGCAGGACGACATGTGTGTAGAACATCAAGTAGGTGCTTTGCCTGCCTAGCGGTATCAACCACAACAAAGGTGTCATCAAGGTATCTACAATACGAACGCACAGTTGTATCCTGTCACGTAATGCAGTGCCCTCCAAGTAACCCATGACGCTGTCTGTCAGGATTGGAACAAGTGGGCTGCCCATGACCACACCATCAAGGTGACGATAGACTGTTCCACGAGTGGCGTTGGCCGGACGAAACACTTGGTAAGGTGACAAGTGCGTCTGACACTGTGTCCTAAGCCTACTGGAACGCACACAGACCAGGTAATAGGGAAGAAAAAAGTTGGCCGTATATAAGTGTAAACAGAGGATTGGAGTCAACGTCAGGTTGCCCAACGTGGGAGCGACACGGATTGCCTTGATTGTGCCGCGGAAGCATAAAGAGACGAGGCAGTGCAAGCGGTCAGCCCATGTACGAAAACGGGTGCATAAGGGAAGAGAGACTGGTGTAAGTCACGTGTAGTAAATCGTTAAGGATAGGCTGGCCATCACCAGCTGGTATCAGAAGTGCCAAAAAGAGGGTTCGCCCAAGCTGGAATGCCACGAGGTAACCATGAAGAAAAGCCAAATCTTGATGAGGACTATCAGTCTTATCCACATAACTGTACCCATACGGTTCTCCTCACTTGAATGAATTGCAGAGGAGCAAGCTGTTCTTGATATCTTTAAGTAAGTAGAGTTCACACTAGACAGCCCCTTCGCCAACTATTGCAAGAGAGTACCAAAGAATACTCGAGAAAATCGGTGAACCTGATGTTCACGAGACGTGGTATCCCATTGTACACCGGAGAACTGACCGCGCTCATCAATTACGTGGACTCTGATGATATACGGCATAGGGAAGTCATAGCGCTTGTGGAGGAATGGGTTTTCATGCCAGAGGATAAGCAAATGCGAGCCACCAATCCGTAGGTGACGTTCATTTCATTGTCCCTGACGTCATTCGATACAGTGAGTGCACCGGACACGCACCATTCCGCTTTCCATGTAAGTGGCCCAATTACTAGTCCCTGTAAAATGGTTCAGTTGAGTGAAATGCACTATTTGTGGAACAGTGGTTGCAAATAACTTCGTACTGATACTCTGCCACAGTTTTATAGACTATAACAACTCAGAGTCTCTGAAGATACACAAATGACTGCGTTAATTCTTCTGTATTAGACACATGCACAGAATAAGAGATTTGCATCCAAATGTGGTTGATGGGTAGCAAACAGCTAAATGTGCTGAGAAGCTGCAACAAACCACGAGGCAGATGGTGACGCGTGTGTCTTCTACTTAAAAGAGAGTATGGATAAAGTAGACATGAGACTTCTGACGGAAATGTGGACGGAGACTAGCAGGTACGACTGTAGTGGCCCGAGCCAGTACAGACGAGTTGAGTCGGAGCAGCTAATAACCCCGTTCTGGCTCTATATGCACCCGAAGTGAAAAGATTGGACGACGCTCTCTTTCTCCCAACACTAGACTCCGCGACCGACCGGTTTCAGCTTGATCTGAATGTTTCAGGTGGAGATAACCCGAGGGTGAGAGTGGAACTTGGCTGATTGCAACTCTTGGTCTGAAAGCACACAGAAGAGTTGGTGATCGCAAGTGCCTCCGGAGACGATCATATCAGAAGTTGCAACCGCGTCAATTGCAGAACGACTGTGAACTACTTCGCTTTATCGTTGACAGAAAACTTTGATTGAAGATAAATGGATAAGGGTAGGGGAAGCAAATGGAGGTACGGGGCATGCAATGTGCAGGTTCGTCATTACCAATTCTCAGTGACATTAGACGACATTCATCAAAATGAGACCCAGATACAGAATCCTGGATGGTCGTTTCGGCGCTTAGTTACTAGTCAGCAGCGCGCATTGTTGCGACTCGTGACACTAGTTGGCTAGGTAGAGGTTTTAATTCACGCATCGCGATGTGCACGCACTTGAGTTCGACAAGAATGTGCAGAATAATCGTGACCTAACCAGACCAATCGTCAAATAAGCGACAGAGAGGACAAGGCTTGGATAGCGCAGCGTCATGTGAAATGTAGGGGCATACGTTAAGCTAAGGGGAACACTGCTGCTGTATAAGGTAGTGGGAGATCCGAATGCAGCCTACCGGAACTCTACCCCATCTAAAGAGCTATCGAACACATGGAGAAGCCTTAGGAAATGAGACAAAGATGGAGGTGTAGAAAACAGTACTGAAAGTTCTCTAGGGGAAGTGTGCGGGACAATGCTACCGGACTTGATGATTCCAAGAGAACAAGGCGAACACTAATTGCACATACGAGAAGAAGGATACAAAGATATCTAAATTGTGGAGAGAACGCCATTCGTGAGATAGAATCAATGAAGGGACCTGGTTTTAACAGCCCAAAGATGCACATATCAGAACCAACCCGTGTTCAATGACACTAGCTAAAGCAAAGTATCATGGAGCGTGAAAAACGGAGCAAGCATTTTTACCGCATATCCAAATCTCACCAGATGGTGAAACGTAATCCACAGACAAATCGGTTTCCATTGCAAGATAAGTGCATCCAGTGGCGTACAAACCAGTTTGGCCGCCAGAGTCGCATGTAAGATATCCGCCCCTATCTGACAGTCGCTAATCCGCTAATTCTCTCTATTTTCCTATCCTCTTTTATTATCCTGGATGTCTGTTCCGTGAAAAAGCAGTGCCATGTTCTGCTAGACGAGAAACCTGACGATATCAAGTAGTCTAGCGTTGCATCTTACGTAGGCCATAAACATGCCTGTGTACGAGTTTGCGGTTCGTGCAGAAGCTCTTCATTAACTCATGCTGATGTGTCAGCTTGTCCTCGCGGATCAAACACACACCGAAGTTACGCACGTGAGCTCTCCATGCTGAGTCCCTCAAAAACATGCACTTGCGTGTTCCGCTCCTCAGAAATGACTTTTCCTTTGCGATGGATAGCTTTCTGTTCAGACGCGTGCGTTAACAGTGTGGCGAATGTCCTTGTAAAAGTGTCCCAGGCGATTTCTAGGGGGCTTTCCGTTAAGAATGTCCAAGATACCTCCTTAACAAGCGCGGATAACACGTTGTGGTGCGTGACCGTATATATGTTAACGTCCTCTTCCGCAGGATATTCCGTATAACATACATAGTTAAACAGTAGAGTCACATGGTCAATGCGACATAGTGGCGTGCTTATAATTATGCCGGCTACCATAAGTTCTTCGTTGGTGAGCCCAAAATCAAGTACCGACGGTGTGTTAGCAGTACGAAATCTGGCGGGAGTGGTCACGTGGTTGTACAGAGGGCAGCTGGAAATTACCACTTGTAAACAGGCTTTGAACTGCATACTATCGGTCGCAGCTAATTCCAGATCGTGCACATTAAAGTCGCCTGTGATGAGAATGTGACTGTATGTCTTGCTCAAAGCAACCTGAAGAACCTGGTTTAGTTTGGAGTCCATTTCACATGTAGAGTTTGGTGGACGGTAAATCACAGCTATAAGACATGTGTCAGTGTTCTGCAACCATAGCCGACACCAAAGCGAATCTGGGGCACGGATCTCTGGGTGGTCAATAACTTCACATCAGAGGTTAGCCTTGTAATATAGAATTACGCCACCACCTCTTCCAGCTCTGTCATTCCGAAGCAGTGACATACCAGGTAAATTGACTTCAGAATCTGCAATCTCAAGGCTTAACCAGTTCTCCGTAATCATAATGAGATCCCGCGGTTGTGACGCCTAGTGTTCTCGGCCAATTTACTAAGAAGACCTTGGGCGTTAGTATACAAACAAGATAGTATTTTTGATGTTACAAGAGTGTGAGTGAACAACAAATTGGTGTTTAGTTTTAAGCCGACTGTTCGTCGGTCGGCCGCTAATGGTTTTTGCGTGGATTATTGGTTCTTGAATTTCAAGCAGCCTTCATGGTAATGCGGAGTATCCCAGATCGAGATGTTCTCTCGGGTGTCGTCCTGTCCCGTCAGGTGTCGCTAATGCCATATTGTCTACAACTCTACAGGATTGTGGAGGCAAATATTTTACTGAGGTTGCATGTTCCAATGAAGTGCTGATAACTAGTGGCCGTGCGCCTGCTATCCTTAGCTTAATCTCGGTAGGCAACCTGGAGCGATGCTTCAACCAGCTATCCAATAGGATTTCTGTCATTCCATCGGAGTGTAGCACGACTCAATATTTTTGGACCGCAGCCCTTGTAGTTTGGAGATGAAAGAATTCTCGTTAATGATTTAGCTATAACTTGGTCCAGAGAGAGTGCTTCGCGGATGTAGCACCACTACCCTCGGTTATGTTTTCGCGCTTCGTGCTCAGGAGAGTCCAGTAGTTCAGGAACACCATGAGCAAATACGGGTTTTTGCTTTCGTTCTTAGACGGGTAGTCATGGTTTTCATTATCCTTTGACCATCCTTTCCAAGAAATATCGGGTAGTATGCGTACCCCACTCGATGAGTTGCGAAGATGGACTGCTGAGAGTAGGACAATCTCTGTCTCCTCAGTTGAATTCAAGGTAATTCGAAGAAATCGGGGTTCGCCGTAGTGCACTGAATTTGGGTGACGTGCTACACGTCGTAGCTCAGTTGGGTCAACCCGAATACCAATCGCATCGTAGATGGAATGCCATTGGTTACGATCATCTAACAACTTGCCTTTTATTCTGCCAGAACCTGACTCAGGAACGTTAGTGCCCACGACCGTTAACGCACTGTGGTTCTGTTTAGCGAATGTTGGTTTGAGTATTGTGGCTATTAACTTGGATAGCTTGGCGGGCACTAAAGAACGTTATGAAAACGGCGTCGCATCGCTCACGCTTGGTCCAGAAAATGGACATACCAGTGTCTCTGTAGGCGCTTTTATCGAGGCGATCGATGTGTATGTTACCCGGCTCTGGACTGTCGGTGTGTGTGTTGTAACCAACTCGTGAGATATGGCGTCAAAGGATGAGTTAATAGTAGTCACGCTGGATGTCTTGCTTACTTAAAGGGTTAGTAATTGTCGGAGTAAGTGGCGCAGATGCCGTCGGGTGGTTAGCAAGCCTGACTTTAGCCTTCGACTTAGGGACAGAGCTCTGAGGGGTTTGCTGTAGAGCAAGATCAGTGTTGTTAGATTCTAATGGCAAAGCCCTGAAGCTCGCCATCTGCTGGACTGTTTCAGTCAGTTTTTCGCACTTTTTCTCGAGCGATATTATACATTTGACTATTGGGATTGCTCTGCATGTTTGGCAAAAGCAGAGCGAATCAGTCAGGTTGATTTGTCTCTTGTATTGTAGTTGACTTAGACCAGCACAGAGGGGGTGGAACGGAAGGCCGCAAAATTCACAAATAATGTCTCGCTTAACTGATCGTATACACTCCTGCTTCCCACATTTGTGGTTAGGTGGAATCAATTCCATTAAGGGCCGTTGTTGAAAACGAGCGCTGCCCATGTCTGGTCACGTGAGGTAGAGGGCGAGTGACGCTCGCGTTCTTTGTCTGAGTCGCACTGTAGACGTCGGTTGCCGTAGGCGAGTGTGCACGACGAGAACACACGTACACGGAGTTTGGCTAGCTTATTGATCCACACTGGTTCTTGTAAGACAAAGCCATTGGAAGTGGCTTGTGGTGGGTGGCTGACAGCGGAAAGTGTCGGCAATGGGTGAATGCAATAGAAACCGCAGATTGAGTCGTAGCTTCGTAGAATGATCCTATGGATGTAACCCTAGGACCACCAGATAGCGCGGAGAAACCTTTATCAAGCACAGTATCCTAACTGGGAAAACGGTTAAAAACAACATAGTGATGCGTCTGGATAGAAGCACGAAGCGCGTTAAAACAAGCTGTGAAGTATAAATCACGTTGCGTAAGAAATAGTGCCGCAAACATGCCCACTGAACACGACTCGTAATTCCAATACGAATGAGTGCACGATGACTGCGTCATGTGAAGAGGAAGACGTAAAACTCTGTGACAGAGGAGAGCACGTTTACTATCCGGCCAGTCAGATGGGTAACACACCGTGTGGAGGGAGCCACGTTTCATCAACGCAGCAGGCACACACTCCTTCACAGGCAAACACAGGCACGCTGTATTCGGGAAATCAAGTAAACACAAGGCGGTAGCTGGATCCTAGTCCGCTCTACACTGGCTGCATGGAACCACTCTTCGAGCCTAGCACGACCACAAGGACTGTGCACTCCGTCCCCTCCAACAACGACTAACTTTCTCCTGGAGCCAGATAAACGAGGTAGTGGGTAAAAGACAAGTAGGCACCTTGTCAACATGCACATCAAGCGCAGCCACACCTAAGATGTCAAACAACAGCCAATCACGCAAAATGCCGATATCGAATAAAGTAAACGCATATGAAGACAAATACTCGCTGAATGAGCATATAGAAGAAATTGGTTATAAGTGAATCCGTGGTAAATACAAAATGCCCGAGTTATTTAAAAAAATACCGCGCGATACAATTACGCAAGTTTACCACAATTTGCATGAGCGATGCGTGCAAGTTGAGAGAAGATTATCAAGTACGCAGAACAAACCAAATAAAATGTAGTGAATTTTATCCACATTAAAAAGACCAAGTTTAAGTGTAAGTTGGTTTAGCCCAACTGCGGTGTAGTAGCATCATGAATGCAACGTGAGCATATGGTTGGCGGCATCCGGTTTCGGATTTGCATATGGTCGGCGGCATCCGGTTTCGGATTTGCCTGTCACTGTGGCCAGCCACAGGACGCCTGCGCCTACAGAGGGACCATGGATGGCTTGCGCTGCACCACCACAGCTCCATCCACACACCCCATATCCAGTGTAAACCCGAAGGAATAAGACCGGGAGGCATGTGGATGGGATCCACGTTTCATCAACGGAGCCGGCCCACACTCCTTCACAGGCAAACACAAGCACGCTGTATTTGGGGAATCACGCGTACGCAAGGCGGTGGCTGGACCGTAGTCTGATACACACTGAGTGCATGGAACCACATTTCGAGCCCAGCACGACCACAACGAACGTGCTCCCCGTCCCTTCCAGCAAGCACCAACTGTCTCTTAGAACTAGTATGGACGAGGTAGTGGGTATTCGAGAGGTAGGCACTTTGTAAACATGCACATTAAGCGCAGCCACACCTGGGATATCAAACAACGGCCAATCACTTGAAACGACAATATCGACTGACACAAATGGAATAATGCATACAGATATGCTGCCATAATCCTTCAATAAATGAGCACATGAAATAGATTGGTTGCCAATACCTCCGCCATACTTTCAAGCTGTCAGAAAGTATATTTAACGGAAATGACACAAACACGAAAAGGTCATCGAAGTTAACTACAATTGGCTTAAGCGAGGGGTGCAAACGTATAGATAGTTCAGGTAGACATTAAAGTGATAATATAGTAAACCCGCCACCTGAAATAAAGACCCAGCATACAAGCAAACGTTTGGTAAACCAAATGCAGCGTAACTACAAACGCTGCGCCCGTTCTGCTTACTTTCTTCGCAGAACCCTTCGGCGCTTAGGTAGTGGTCCCGAGTGGCCTTGCTCATGGCTCACTAGGCCTACCTGACTCAGGCACTCGCGACCGCAAGTGCTACAGCACCATGCGATGGATGTCGATGGTGTACAACCCATCGGTGCTTGCCGCTTCCGCACTTGCCGCTTCTTCTCCGCATGCATGAGGGTTTTCTCTTGCATCTCGGCAACTGCCTTCGTGATCAGATCGCGCCATGCACGCCGAACAACCGCCTTCGATTCCCGTGACCTGCAATCAAGATTCGAACGTGAGAGGCTCACTTTAATAATGTCCTGGTAACGTAACTTTGATTTCCCCACGTGTCGCTTCCCTAAACTCAGATGACCATATAAGAGTTGTTTCGGTATCCGCGTCGAATCCATACGCTACACCTGACCGAGCCACCTAAAATGTCTCAACAAAAGTATGCAGTCCACTGCATGCATTCCACTTCGGCGCAACACTTTCGTGTCCGCAACTCTGTTTCACAAAATGATGCGCAGAATCCGTCGCGAACACTCTTGATGGAACCGCTTGAGATATTGCACTTCTCGCCCGTACATCGTCCACGTTTCCCTGCCGTATAGAAGAATGGACAGCACCATGGATTTGAACACCAGCAGCTTCGTGCTAACGATAACCTGATGGCTGTTCCACACTCGGTACTCAAGCTTCCCGAATGCCGCCGCTGCCTGCGATACGTGGATATGCAGCTCACTGTGTAGCTGTTGGTCAGTCGACATCACACTCCTTAGGTAGCAGAAGCGGAAGGTGGTTTCTAATACCTCAGCACCAATGCTGATTTGCGGCACTGTTGCAGATTGTACCTCCAATGATGGCTGAGAGAGACAGACAGTTTTGTTTATGTTAATGGTGAGGCCGAATTTGGCCGCTGACGAAGCCAGAGCACTAGTCATGTGCTGCAACTCATCCACGTTTTGCGCAAACAACGCACAGTAGTCAGCGAACAGTGACAAACGGATAATTGTCTCACAGCCTAGAGTTCTCGCACCGAAACGACGGATGTTCAGCAACCCACCAACAATACGGTGCTTCACAGGAACTCCGTAAGCATAAGCGGTATCAAAATACAATACATCACTGTATGGTAGGAGCTAAGACGCAGCCTTGCTTCACACCAGAGATAATTTCAAAGTCATTCGAGGTCTCTCCACTCAGCTGCACCCTCACCCGCATACTACTGTACATACATTCAGTTAAACTTACAAAATTACGAGGACAACCAATTACCCAACACCAGCCACAATGCCTCGCGGTTCACCGTATCAAATGACTTGGTGAAATCAACAAAAAGCCGGTACCATGGCTGGAGTCATTCTCTACACTTCTCCTGCAAATGACGGGCAGCAATCACCAAACCTATAGCGCTGCGACCCGAACGAAATCCACACTTATCTTCCGCCACGTTCGGTTGCACAACCTGACTGACGAGGTGGCTGAGTTAGATTCGGGCAATCACCTTGCCTGCACAACCCAGCAGTTTGATACCACGATAATTCGTGCAACATTGCTTGCTCCCTTTGCCCTTGTACAGTGGTAGCACAAGGGCATCCTTCAGCTCAGGAGGCACCTCCTCCTCAATCCACACGCGTTGCACCAAGTGGTGCAGCGCAGTCAACAACGCGGGTCCACCGTGTTTCAATACTTCAGGTGGTATCCCGTCGGCACCGGCACATTTGCCGTTTCGCAGCTGAGCAAGTGCTCTCTGTGTCTCATCCAGTGTCGGTGTGTCCGCCAGACTCACCTTAACTTCGTGCTGCTTCACGCGGTTCATCGTCGACCATCCAATCTTCGAACGGTTGTTAAAGGTTGTTTTTGCCAGATGTGCATTATGTCTGCAGTCTGTGTACAAGTAGCGCCTGAGCTACCATCGATCAGCGTCCTCCGTGGCTCCAACTTAAGTCGATACACCGCCTTCAAGTAGTCAAAGAATTCCTTGTGTTAATGGCGTTCAGTTTAGCTTTTTATCTGCTTAGCCTTCTCCGTCCATCATGCATTCCTAATGCAACGGGGCTATCGGGTCAGTCACCGTCGAATTTTTCGTAACTGACTCTTCTTCCCCAAGTCACGGGGGTCTGCCAAAAATGCAGCAATTGCTGCATTCTTCTCATACATCAATGCGCCATTCGTCGCATTGTTCTCACCAAACCAGTCAGGCAGCTTACAGTTTGTGCGTCTGATGGTCACCTTGGTAGCAGCTTTCACCTGGTCGCGAATGTGGTGCCACAGGTCGCCCCTTTTGGTTATGAATTCCACATCACACAATCGTGCAGCCATCGCCTTCTTCAGCTCAATACGTTTCGCCACGGTACCGAGGGAGAGGATGTTAGATTTACGCCGATTCACGGCGGGTGTGTAATACATAGATGCACGTAAATATATGTACAGTTTGGTCCGCACCAACTTGTGATCAGTGCCACAATCAGCTCCACGCAGTACACGTGTCATGTGTACTTCACGCACATCACGCTGACGTACGATGACATAGTCGAGCAGTTGAGTTAGACCACTCCGTGGGTACGTCCACGTTGATATATCACTGGCACTCAGTACAAACCGGGTGTTCCTGATCGTCAGGCCGTGAGTGGCACACAGTGAGAGCAGCCTGTCACTGTTCTCATTCGCTGAACCAATGCCATGCGGATCGATAACATCTGTCCACGCCGATGCATCACACCCTATGCGCGCGTTGAAATCACCCAGCAGAAATAGTCGGTCGCTCCTCGGCACAGACCGTATCACGTAGGATAGCTCAGTGTAGAACTGATCACGCGTGTCATCAGGATAACCCATGGTCGGACCGTACGTGCTGATGAAAGCGACAAACTTACCTCTTCGGAGTCGTAGGCGAACAGTCCTCAGTCGCACGCTGATGCCTGTTGGTTCACCGATCAGCTGGCCATGGGGCGATCGGAGTTTACAATTCCGACCCGAGTGCACGTGGTGCTGAGGTGGCGTTGCCCACCCATTAGAATGTGTAGCCAGCATCTGCATCATGTAAGTTACCTTGCTCAGCGAGCCGAGTCTCACTGAGCGCCGCAGCAGCGATATGGTAGCGCGCCAATTCCATCGCGACCAGTGCACTGCGTTGCTCGGGGCGCTCACTTGAGTTCGGGTCCAGTAGTGTGCGCACGTTCCAGCACCCGAGGCTGAGTGCTTTGCACGCAGGCATACGATTGCATTGGTGGGCAATCGCACGCAAGGTGGCGGTCGGGCTTCGGATGTTTGCTTTAGGGACTCCACCCGGAGCCTTTGACTCCCTCCCATCGTCAGAGACAATGCGTGGCGCTCATGCTTTACGCCAATCGAGCTGTGAGCTTATAACCCGTAGATCTGTTGTCTCCCATGTTTAGGTTTTACGGGAAGTGGGCCATCGACCACTTCCTAACCTCCGAAAAGGATGGACTAGAATACTGGCATGGCGCCCACACCTGACAGGAAAACGACTCGGGTCCTCAGCCAAAGCTTTCGATTAAAGCTACACCCGAAAGGCATCGGGTCTAGCACATGGTCATTTCACCGCCTCATGCGGATTGGTGCTTTGGATCTTAGCAGGTGGAAGGGCGTAACCCAGTTGCCACCCAGCGGTCGTCACTAGGAGGCGCCTAGCACATGAGCCCATGGCACAACAGTAGCAGCAGTGGGCAGACCATCTGTCAGAAACTAGCCACCACCAGCCTCAGGGCACCATAGGCTTTGCCGCCCGATATATATATATATATATATATATATATATATATATATATATATATATATATATATGCGCAGCACAGCAATAGATCCCAGCCGGACAAACACAGTGCGAATGGCATGTTTCATTTCAACAGGGCAGAAACTGATGTCCGTAAAATTATTTGACGCGCGTGTGATTGTACCAAGTAGTGGCTGTCTTTTTAATCCTTTAAATTTGCGCGCATCATCTGCATCAGCATAACAGACATTCTCTGCTGCATTTAGGACTATCGATGTCGCTTTCGGTTGTCCTGGTACCAACATCTGCAGCAACAATTTCATCTTTATTCACAGTAATGTTATCGCCCTTGGTTCTCATCATTTCGGTCAAGGAACTACTTTTGACTGATTTACACTTGGTATCGAACAAAAGTCCGAACTAAAAATGCCTCCCCACTCACATGCTGCCTAGTGCGGACCGCCCCCCTGTTCTACGCCTTCGATTGCATCACCTTTAAATACAAAGGCTGTTATAAATCACACATGAGAGAACAATGGAACAATGGTTTATTACGGGTAAAAAAGCATCGCTTAACAAGTCCCGAAAGATTGGAGGGCTATTGAAGTATGGATAGCGTACTGACAGGTAGGACGTGCTGAATACTTAGTAACTATGGGGAACATCAAATCGTCAGATGTGGATTTCAATCCGATAGTTTCATGGGGCATAAAAACAATATTGTTGTGACTGTTCGATTGTGAGCGTTGCCCGCCCAAAAACAAGGGCACCCAAAAACACGTTTCCAACTTAATTAATCAAAAAGACCCTCTAACGAATATTGCAGTGGTTATCGTAATGAGGAGGAATGTGGAGAGATTCCCAGGAATGAGATTCAACAGAGGATTGATCATACCTGCTTACTGCGATACACGCAGGGTGGAACAGAGAAGTAGAAGCCAGCTGCCACTCCTGCCAGAGCATGTGAAGGACGGCCATCAAACGCGTGCATTTGGACACGAGTAGCACCTAAGGTAACCAAATAGGGGAGAAAAACTGGTAGAAATGCCATCATGAGCACACAAAAAGCGAGCTTGATTGTGTACTAAATAGCTCGGAGTCAATTAGTTAGAAAAATTTAGTGCTAATCAGAGGCATTAGAAGTTCGACAAATTATTAAATGATGGCATCAATGAGAATGAAATCTAAAGGATTGCAAAAGACCTCCAATTAATCAAGTAGGTAAAAAATGAAGCTAGAAGGCAGTCAGGTACTGTATGTAGAAACACATGGACTACTTAAACTCATTATTAAGTTCAGAGAAGCCCGCGTATTGTGTGAGTATCACCAGCAGGGTTGCAGCTCTTAGACTGTAACCGCCATGTGCTGATGACGATCGCATGAATTGCAGAAAATGACTGCTGTCTTTACATGATTGAGTGTAAAACGGCTACATCCATCGTTCAAGAACCTGGAGGTTTGAAATGGAGTGTGGGGAGAATGGACCAATGTACAGAGAGTTGTGATTGGTGGTCACGAGACATTAGGTTCATGCAAATGCCTAAAGGATTCTCCAACTTTGTGTGCAAGATTGCGTGGCATCATTGTATTCAGCAAGGGAAGAAACTTCCACACCCCATGTTTCTCGATAAATGCCGTCAATTTTAATTCTCCTCACCTATGTATGAACCGCTGCGAGACCCAGATTCAACTAAACCTTACGCAGAATCGGGTGTCGCTGTTGTGTGGTGATAAGTAAATGGCGGAACAGCCTCCATTGCAGGATGGAATAGAATGAGAGCGGGAGAACGATGACCCGATCGAAGAGTGATAACTAGTTCATACCAATGTGAAAGAGTGCAAGAGTATGCGTTAGGGGAAGTTCGGGTTCATCGGGCGGGTATTACAACGCTAAAAGTGAAGGATGGCAATGGGCCCGACTGGAAAATTAGTGCAAACAGTTCAACCAGCCTATCTATTACTGTAAAGGGGTGACTAGACCTTACAAGCTAGCAACCGGCTCCTCTTAGAGAGGACGTGCATATAAACCCACAATACCACCAAGTACAGGCTTTATGGAGAGTCCAAACGTCCGGTAAACATCACACAATACAAAGAAAATGGGCACTCCGTGTGAATTTAGAAACGGTCAACATGCAATAAATCCACAATGAGACGTTAAAACCTGGGCGACTGTATTAATCAATCAAAGCGTACCTTCAAGTTTAAGCAGCTCGATTGTGGGTTTCGAGGCCGATCGCGAATGTACGTTACTGATTCAATGTAGAAGCGAAAGAGTATGGAATGGGTTCAGTGATTAGGATCGCAAGGGGAGGACGGAAGTAACTGTTGAAGAATTACAAAAGAACGGGGGACCATAGAAGTGAAACAAAGAACCAGTGAACAAGAACCTCCACTGGTGATGCTTGTAATCACATTACTCTCTTTAAGGAACAGACAACAGACAACAAAAGAAGAAAAACATAATTCGAGGTGGTTGTTTTTGTCCGTTGGATTGCAACACACAATCTCGGTTTGGGCGACGATATACTTCGAACCAAAATGCGAACACTGATCTCTGGAACCGAAGTCGAATTATAGAAACGTTTATGTCGATCACTTCCAGTAAAGCACTCCATAACCTCCATAACCATCCTTACTTGCATTTTATGTAAAGGCTGGAGCGGGACTCGAATCATGGACGAAGAGGTAAGTGAAGGGGTCAATGGGAGCCGTACAAATCAGGATGAAATAGTTCGTAAAGTGCAGAGCTGAGAGAAAACAACGCCAACATATAAGCACAGGAAAAAGAGCGTTCGCTCATGAGCGCGATCGCGTTGCATCGGCAGTTATTTGCATAGTGACAGATGTACTAAAAACGTCATACCTAGTGGATGTCATGCCTAATCGTGAACCTTGGCCCACCATGGCCGTAGTTTGCTTGAGTCGTTTCTTATCTGATGTGCCATCAGCGCTAATGGTTAAGGAGCAGGTGATAAGACGTGCAGCAGGCATAGACAAAAGTGACCACAGTGGTGCGCGTGGGTCCGTATTCGTTCTCTTTACTGCGGGTGAAACCCGGGGATTCATGATGCCAGTTGACTCCACTGCCTCTGCGTCACACTCAACAGTAGTTCCAGCTACAGAATTGGACGAGAGTGAGACTCCGTCCCACAAGCCACTCACACAACGCGTGCTTCCAGATGACCCACACAATGATAATTCGAAACATGTTTCCGGTTCAGTAGATCATAAACTACACCACACAATGAGGTTCATCCTCGTGTGGACTCCTCAGACAGAGATCACTGGAGATGGGAATCGAGTATGTTACCTCTTGGGTGTAGGTAAACACCATCGCCCTCAGGTTATGAGGCTCAACGGATAAAGCTGGTCAAGGTAATCAGAAATCCGCGGTCAGTGCATTGTGTGTTTGTTGTGTGTGTGTGGATTGCGACACGCAGACACGGAACTGCAAACCCAGAAAAAGAACTCATCTGCTTCAGATATCGTTCCAAGGATTCAAATAATCAAAGCTTAGACTAAAGTAAATCGCAACAAGAATGGAGATAGTAAGCTGCAACCCAAGGACACCGTAACTCAAACACCCAATAATGAAAGAGGTCTCTTCGAAGATGTAGACAGGTAATGGGTCAGAAAGCGTAGACGGAATTCCACTGAGTCAGTCAGAGTTACCGAAGGTAATCCTGAATAGAATACCATATAACAAGTGGGAGAAACATGACTAGGAATGATAAGAGTAAAAAGCAGAAAAATATTGTGTTTGACAGGAACTTGACAGGGGGAAAGTGGTCACTAATATTACAACTAATATCAAAATCAACTATAGGTAATCCAGTTGCAGTACTGCATCGGCAGCGCCTAGTTACAAATAGAAGAGAAAAACCATTTAAATCTCACGACAATAGTATAAGGGCATAAAACGACAAAATAGCAAGTTCATGAATTACTGATGATTGTTGAAAATACTGAAAACTCAGGGTGGGTGTGAATAGCGATGTTGGAAGGTTCAGTTACAGATTTTACATTACTCGACTAGGTGACATGATAAGCGAAAGTTCTAGGGAAGCGGTTTACCAGAAGCATCATTAAGCAACTTTAGTGGAAGCTACACTGATGATGTTGTCTAGTCCGGTAGCGAGATGTCTGCGGGTGGACTACCGGATTCGAGGAACAATAAAACATCGCAATTTACATCAGAATTTCGTGCTGATTCTTCACTGCCAAACACCCATAATGAAGCAACTAAGGCAAAGTACGACAGGAGGATAAAGGGCCTAGAGTGTGAAACCCGGATACGATTCGCGATCTCTCAAGATGAAGACACATGCAAGTGGCCAACAATACATGGTCCAAAACGGCCGTCCACAGCGTGCGGATAAGGCGGCAACAGCGACTTAATTTCCTGTCCACTACCATTACCCCAGGTCATAAGCAACTTTAAGCTGCAGTGTGGAAAAAAATTCCAGACGAGTAGTCCGGGCAGAAAACGACGATAAACATACCATCGGTATCTGCTGGGTCATGCTCGAAGCAAAGTGAATCGAGTGGACACCGGACTCGAAAGATCAACAGTTCACAAATATACCTACCAAGGAACTCCGCTCCCGCTGTCTCACATTATTATCTGCTCTTCGAGTCTTACACCAACTAACATACGAAAAACAAAACAAAACCTCACGGAGTAAACGATGGAAGGGTGTACATGGCAAGCAGCCAAACTGACCGAATTGATCATCGTCGGCCGGTAGCATTCACGCACACAACCAGCAGACACCAAGAATGCCTCCTGTCAACAAAGGTCGTAAAGCATGTGAAAACACCAGAGACTGTCAAACGGAAGGAGAAAGGTTTCACAGCCTTCACTGTGACCCCCCATATGCACGGCCACCATAACCCTGTATTGCTCAACGGCTTAGCTAGCTAATAGTAACAGCGATCACTTGCTGGTTCGAAGAACACGGATAAAATGAAATATGGCAAAAATCTAGTCTAGTGTCGCGGACAACAATTACCATGGATTTTAGTACGCCAGTAGTCAAGCATTGCGTTTGCAACAAGGGGACCAGAACGCAAGTCACAGACGCCAACTAGGATGAGATGTTGGGAGCCAGTGCTATTGAAACGCATAAAACCCATTTACTTCCGAAACACGAGCGTGATTTCATGACATATGTGCCAAACACAACAACAGTGCAATTGCTGAAGCTTCCACTGTTAGTGTGGAAAAACCGGCGTTGAATTAACTTTGCTCGGTGAGGACGACTGGTCAACTGTGAAGTAGAGAGCGTATACATAAGCGGGCTGCCGAGAAGCATTGCAGTTTCAACCAGCTGGCAGACAATAGTGATTCCAAAGTTCACTTCATATCCCAGAGTGAAAAAACAGGCATGTTGGGAATCAAATGCTATTCAGTCAACACGCGAAACAAATGTGGAATGAAACGCTGGATAAGCCAAAGACTGACTCGCTGAAATAGTGACTTAGAAACTCACAGCGGAAGGTCCAGTTGGCGTGCCAGACGAATTTGTGAAACCAAGAGTCTACGCTGCTCCTCATGGTGGTCCGATGTAGGGCAATGACTAGGAGTGAAGTCCAAGCCCACCAACACCGAGTAAAACGATATAGTTTAAAGTGTGCATACTTCTCCAACAGCAATCAGCTGATCTGAGTGCTTTGTGATGAAATCTTGAGCTTCATATAACTCCTGAGGTACCCAAGTTGAATGGTGGTCAGTTTGAATGAACGTACCTCAGGAGTGATAGTCCTGGACCGGGATCGGCCATCGCTCATTTGCTAGATTCAGGAAACAAGATGAAAGGAAAAACTCAGTGCCTCCAGCTAATGGAAGAGGATCGATTTTGGTTCGAGGTTGTATCATGATAAATGTGCTGAACATCTGGTTAACATCCTCAATGCAATCTGAAACATTACTACCATTTAACATCAACTGTTGTACGGCAGGGAAAAGAACCCGTCGTGGTGCGCTAATTCGTTCAAATGGGGCTCATCTGCCTCGGACCTTCAACACTGACCAGCAGTGTCCATCCCACAAAGGTGTTTAGTCATGAATAATCATAGGTCATATGGAAAAGAAATATGGTAGCTCAGCTTGTTCAAGTGGCGCTTTCATGGTGAGGAAACGTCGGCAACAAAATTGCCAAGATCAGCGACCAGTTGGACCGTCACACAGGTTATATATGAACTTCTCTGTCACTCAGGATCAACACTGGCTGTCCATTCATGACGGCTGAGAGGATGGAATAGTTGAGAGTGAAAAGCCAAATGATTGACGTCGGACGCCTCCAACCAAGGACAAAGTCAGTTTCATGCACAAACGTCGTACTATGTGAAAATAAGTCTGTCATTATTGGCAATTGTCGATTCTGAGGAAGCGTTATCGTATTCAAGTAAATCAAAAGCACCATGTCCGGCGAACTGTAGTGAGAGGTTTTGGTTAATCACAGGGGGTGTCGATGCAACAGACAGCTAAGCGACTGATCCAGTTCTGATGGTTAATGTGATCGAATTGATAAGAAGACTGAGATGCAAACTGACAAAGAATGGGCTATCTTTGGTTGGAGTAAGACTAAAAGGTTATAGATTCTCTAGATTAGTCCACTTAACTATATGACCATACAGCGATGATTAAGAGTTAAACAGGTAAGATAGCCCATGCTTGACTCTGATGTAGACCGCTGCGACCGTCATCGCCGGCATTTTAGTCTAACAGGTGAGTATAAAAGGAAGGAAATTCGAAGTAATGGTTCTATGTTTACCAACCTAACATTTTTCACTGGTTCATTGGGGAACAATTCCTGTCATTTCATTGGAACATTGGATTTTACTTAAGGTACCTCACAAAACCCTATCGCAAAATCGCGCCAAGCATTATAATCAAGAAATGCTCAACTATACAACTGGAATTAAGAAATCGATGAAGTAAGGGAGAACCGACGAAGGTCCTCAGTAACCACGTACTAGAGATGACGGTAAGCAGGTTCCGGAACAAGTAATACACGCCAAAGAAAGGTATGGGTTGTGAAACCAACCAAAAGTGCTCATGCATATTTCGAAAAGGTCAAGGCGATGAAGATTCAACCTTAAGTGTAGGCAAACATAAAACCCAGCCAGATAATCGCCAGATATCTGGAAAAGAGCAGCACGACAACTGTATTATCCTTTGTGAAGGAATCAACGGTATACATATTCCGAGCCTCGCAAAAAGGGCTGGAATCAGCGGCCAAACTCTTGAGAAGTGAAGTTTCTGGGCCACTGTAAATGTCAAAATTAAGTGGCATTGACTAGGTGGGGTGTAATGTGGCTCACTATACACCAGACCGCCCGTTATCCTAGCTGGAAGAACACAGTAGGCTCTTGGGGCAATATTAGTTGTGATAATCCATAAAGTAACTGGTTGAAAGCAGCTGTCAACACTGGCGTAAAATAAGGTCCACTACATGAACCCGTAGATGTCAGTGGGGGATAAAAACAGGAGAAGCCATTCTCTTCTCAAATGGGATGCAATCCTGCTACCTAATATGGTAAGTTAGGCACACAAATCCAACTGTCGAATGTGCAGGCATTTTGAGAACGGTGCGCAGCAAGGTAGTGCTCTCTGTGCAGATTTGTCCAGTCAACTGATCACGAATAGGGGTCGAGATGAGATCGCTTGAACCGTGAGGATATGTAGATGGGTTATCAAGTAAAAGACTGCAGACAGTTATCAAAAGGCGGCTTTTGTGACAATCAATGGCCATTAATCGAAAACTGATATCTCAAGATGTAAGAAAAATGCCGAAAACGGATGACAGAACACCCAAGCTAGTAAGTAACATGACTGTTCAGAGAAGGCAGTGACCAGAAATATAGGATAAAGCTTCTCTAATGGTAGACAAGACAATGCCCAAACGCACAACATGGATCGCAGATTGCGAACCATGGCAGTACCAGCAGTGTGCCTGTGCGCCGTACAGATGCTTGGCTGGCACGCGACCACCATCAGTCGCATGTGGGTTGGGGAACTACGAAGGTCGCCATACTCCTACGCAGGGTAGAAACTGTGAACCATCTTGAACACAAGGCAGACGCCTTATTCTTTCGGTCACCGAATGAAGCGAAGCAAAGCGAATGCGAAAGTCATAAGTGTTACGATTGTAAGATAAGAATCACTCGAGCCTCACGGTCACAACAGTGTAGCGCTGATTCTTATCGAATCGTACTTTTTACGGGATGGCCCTCAGCTCGGATCGGACCTTAAGCTAAGCTCTGAATGCTGGAACCTGAGCGACTAAACTGGCTATCTCTTGAAGCTCAGCAATAACGTGTTCGCAAAAAAATCCAGTTTGATTCGATTCGGTTCAAAGCCGGCATACTATTAGTTGAAAACTGCTGCAACCGTCTGTCTGTATGCAAGTTTAATTGATGGCGCGAGCACCCTTGATTCGGCGAAGACTAATGTCAGATACGTAACCAATAGGCTAGTTACTAACTCGAAACTGCAGCGAGTGCCGAAGTTGGATGTGATAGGGTAGCCATTTGCGATGTGAAATGCACGACTCTCGGTTGCTACGCGTCTTGAAGTGGAAAGTAAAACATTTTCCGTACCAAGTACTCCAATTGGTTTATGGTGTCATAAGTTGCTAGGAGCACGCTGCAATTTAATAGGGTCCAATACCATCTTGAGTCATCGACCATCGTACGGGACATGTAGACTTTATGATGCCAACCACTCTGATGAATTTAAGCAGCCAGTTCCATTGCACAGGTTTTCCGTTTCCTATTGGGAGGGTGGTGACTGAAAGGATGATGCCAAAGCAGTGTAGTGTCTGATACCTATACTGAAGAGTTATGATTAGAGCAATACACATCCGCGTGGTTTCTACGCCTCCAGTTTTGCCCCAAGTAAAAAACCAAAAGAACTAACGTGACCGAAGGAACTCCAGTGGGTGTGCGTGTGCCATCACTGGTACGAGATTCATCGAGTATTAACGGAGAAGCATGCCAAAGGTTTAAGTATACTGCAAACCATACCTGAGGATCCAACGTCGATTGTCAGGGAAAGCAAACAGTTCAGAGGTGACGGAAGTGCATGAGTAGTGGACTTCAAAATAGTGCTACACGGTGACCATTGTTGGTTGTGTTTAAGAAACTGAGAAGAACCTACTTCCGGGTTAAAAATGAAAGCCAAATTAGCAACACAACAATGAAACACCGACTTGTACTCATTCCGAGGAAGGTAGTAGATCTAAAGCCAACCAATGAAAGCCAAAACATACTTGGAGAGGATGAATACCAAAGCCCAAATTGACCCAATCAGGAAAACTGAAAAACAAATAAAAGAAAGGGCAAATTAAAGGTGGTAAGAAAGTTGAGATTTAGTATATCATATGTGTCGGAGTCAAACGGAGCTGTTGCACATGTCGCGGTACTAAGCGGAGCAGTGTTGCCACGGCTTGTAAATCTCAGCGAATGGTCCAAGTTCGGCGCCATCTACTGCGACTAAATGATGTGACAACAGAAATGAAGAAAAGAAAGCTTTTGGAGAGCAAGAAGTTTCATTGAATACCATTCAGACAGCTGCATAATGAAGGCTAATCCAAGATAACAGGCAAAAATGCAACAATGGTGGTCAAACAGGACTGACGTGCATTAGTAAAAAGTGTCGCAAGCCCATTAAAAAGATAATTTGTGGAGCAGATGAGTGGAGGCGGAATCAAAGGTGAACCGTATTATGTCAATTGGTCTGTTATGATTAGTGACAAGCATGAGCGATAAACCTCATAAAAGGTATGTGATTTCAAATGCGTCCCTATGCGCCAACCAGTTTTGGGACACTTAGTGAAAGCCTCACTCACCGTGCTTTCAAGTCCAACGCCGTTGACATATCTTGGCGATCTTCAGTCAGCACCAAGGCCCCATAAACACCGGTTGCAACGGCTCGATCGACAACCGTATCGAGATCCTGAAAATGAAGGGAAAACAATTAGAGCTGCAGAAAGGAGTGTCTGGAAACTATGTGAAATGTTTGGATGATAATAGTAATGTCAGAACAGATGTGTTACCTAGCTGTGTAGGGTTAGATGTTCAGGCGATTTTGTTACATAGCTTTCGGTTGCGCCTCAGAGCAGGAACGGTTTGTCGTTAGTTGTGGACCAAAGGTTAGGGTCTAACGAAGAGCACGTATGTAGTCTATAATCGAAACTTAGGTGGTCAGGCTCTGATTCCGATACTTAATATTGTACAGTATACCTTAACTACCTAGGAAGCTCAATGTGTTACTCAAGAGCCGAGTATAACAATCAAACACTGGCGTCAGCGCCAAGTCGAGATAAGTCATTATCGATTGAGTAAAAACTGCAAACGGCACACACTGATCACACGACATGCGGTGCAAAAAGCTGAAATACTTAAGCGATCTGGCATTTAGACGAAAAATGGGGAGTTGACTTTCAAAAGCACATTGGATGGTAGAAGGATATTACCGAACAAATATCAAGTTGCTAGAGATGCAAAAATACTTAGTGTGAACACTAATAACAATGAAGTAGGTGACCTATTCGTTTTTAAGGTAAACGATGAACTAATAACTAAATTCACCATTGTCTCTCGCACAGTGTTCCGCACATCGAGGCCGGTGAGAGCGAAACTGACACGCCGAGGCGATGTCCGGCAGCTGGAGATGAGTCAAGACACAGAATAGTTTAAGCAAGGTAACGTCCATCGTTTCTTACTATAGTGCGTGGTCGCTCAAAGGCCACCGGGAAACCGATTAAGCGGCCTTAGGTTAGATTTTAAATTTTGCATGTCCCAAACGAAACCACTAGATGTAAAACATGATTTGAGATACTGGCAGATATCGACGACAAGTCGCCACTTTGTTACTCTGGAAACCGTGAACATGTGTGCGGTTTGATTTTGCCGGCTCTGCGATTCCATGCATTTCGATAGGCCAATCGGCTTGCAGATTTTCAATTTCGACGTATTCGCCGTTCACTAAGCGTGACGTGGATGAGCATGGTGGTCTGATTACCACTGAACGGCCACCAGCACTTGACCGTGAAGAATGGCATGGTAGACCTCAAGCCGGAATGATGTCGAATAACTGACTTGGGTTTGCCCGCCTGGGGGTGCATTCTTTAAGGCAACATCACGTCCAGCAACACCCGATGCGACTTCATCCAACTTACCCATATCGACAAAAAGCTACAGGAAAATGCCAATCGCCGTTGTGAGAGACGGAATGCACAGCCTGCGAAACAACACCGGGAGGACGATTCGATAGCGCACCAGGAACGTTTGGCATGCATATTTGCAAAATGCTGAATTCCCGGTGGCCACCTGTAAGCAGTGATGAATTCATTAGCATAGCGGTATAAGAAGTACACATTCGAATCCAACAGTCGCCAGTTGGGATCTGGGTAGGTGCGGGCAGCCTCACAGTATCGTCAGTCCACGCGCAAATGGAGACCACCGAGTGGCAAAGAAGCGCTAGACGATGCACTGGTGTAATACTCATGAAGCCTTACGACATTCATAAAGTTTCGGCCAAAAGGCGGTCAGCGTCAGAGACGTCTGCGACCCGCACCACAATTTCTATATTGATGCAACAAAAACTCAAACAACCATGGGTGAGATGCATCCCATAATGGTAATGGTGAAAAGGATTCAACAAACCAGGAGAATGAATGAAGGTGAGGTGGCATATATATATATATATATATATATATATATATATATATATATACAGTTAGTGACAATGTTGCAACATCCAGAAGCGTACTCTCTAATCTCCTTGATATAAATACCATATTCACTACATTTACATGAGAAAAGTCCCTCAATGAGACATTCCAAGAGGGGCCCAAAAACATCTAAACACCAATGTTTTCAAAACAAAGCTTTTGCTTCAACCATGCACCAGAACATAACCACAGGAAACGCATACCTCATTATTCCAACTATGCATATCGCCCAATGCAAGAGCATGGATTCTTCCGTACAAATTGATCAGTGCAGCTAGACACAATTTCTCGCATCACGAGAAATATACGTATTGTTCTGCTGCGGTACTTGAGATGGATGCGGCATATCTGTCGCATGGATTCGACGCGCATACCCAAGCACCAGCTAATTAACAGATTAGTGCAAGAAAGCGGCACGTGGGAAAACCAGTTACGTTACCAGGACAAGATCAAGGTGAGTTTGTCAAGAACTAATGTTGATTTCAGATGTTTGGGAGCGATGATCTTGATCGGATCGAACGGGGGTTGCTCGGGTACGAGAGGAAGTACTATTGCATGCGGAGGAGAAACGCCGGGTACGGAAGCGACAGGCGCTGATGGAGTCTACCCCATGGACGTCAAACACATGGTGCTGTACACATACGGTCCCGAGTGCCTAAGGCAAGCGGGCCAGTTAAGCCACCAACGTTGCCACACGAAGCCAGCATCCTAAAGACGACGAGTCAGCTGATTATCTAATCAGCGTCAGCGTAGCGTTCGTAAATACGCTGCATCCGGTTCCTTTCGGTTCACTAACCCTGGTCAATAAGGCGGCTGATGTGGTGCGTGTGCTACATCAACGTTGCAGTTAGTCTGTACGTATGCCTGCGCGGGAAGTTTCCTGCATTTCAGCTGTTAGCTGTAGTTGGATACTAATGGTGTGGCTGGGTTTAATGTGAATGTTGGCAAGCTGTCTACCTATCTAACACCCTCCAGCTCGATTCTACGGGCTTCAGAAGACAGTTGGTCGTTGGTTTGGGACACCGGGTGCACCATCCACGTGACCATGCTAGGCGAAAAGAGTGGTTCCATCCTGTGGAACGGGTTACAGGCCAGCCACCGCCTCATACACGTCTGGTAGCCACGATTCGCCAATTAGACTGACTGGAATGTTGCTGTTGTGTATGTTGAAAAAATGTGGGCTGGCTCCGTTGATGAAACTTGGCTAGCATCCACATGCCTCTCGGTCTTATTCCTTCGGGTTTACACTGGACATAGGGTGTGTGAATGGAGTTGTGGGTGATGCAGCGCAAGCCAGCCATGGTCCCTCAGTGGGCGCAGGTGTTTTGTGGCCCTCACATGGAGGCCACAGCAACACAAATTCGGAAGCGGATGCCGCCAGTCATATATATATATATATATATATATATATATATATATATATATATATATCGAGAGAGGTAACAAATGCCATGAAAAGCAAAGGGAGATGTGGGGAACACAAGTACGGTAAAGAAAGCAGACCCATTGCTCAGTGGCATAAACTGCGGACTAGTTGGCGCAAGCTACTAGCAGTCATGGTTTCGAACCTCGGAAGAGGACCGAAGGATGCGCACCACTGACGAGACCCGATAGGGCGAAACGGCCTTCTAGTGCTTTACAGGATTGGTAGTTTTAGGTGAATTGGTGTCTAATTGCGACGAACTTAAAAATCTAGACCGGATGCTTTTGCCACTTTAACCCATCGACATTACCTGTTCGTCCTTTTCCAGGATTTCATCGTTAAACGCAGGAACTCGCGGTTTTTAACTCAGATCTACCACTGATTTCGATTGAGCCCCATATCTCAAAGTGTCTCTACTCATCGCCACTTCTCGGCTTTGTGTTCACAACGGAGAGAACTTATGAACACGAAAGCGGTTAGACGTGGAGCCAAAGAATTCATGTACTACCACCAATTATAAAGTCTGAATTTCACCAGTCGTCTACCTCTATCTCACATGAGCGAATATGAGAACATGCGTGGAAAGTAACCTGGGCATCTCGAGTGGCGCAGCGAAACATTTTTGTTAGGTGTTATACAAGCGCCACCCCCAAGGGAAATAAACTAAGCTCACCGCTGCAAATTCGGAATTTCGATCGTACGTTAGAGATCCTTCTCAAACACCCATTAGCGAAGGCTGAAAGCCGCTGCATAATTTTACGCGAACTGATCGGCACTCAATTCCACAAAAGCACTCGAATAGAGGCGTTGTTAACCCGGCTCTTTAATGAGTTGCATCGATCACACAATTGTCCTAGGATGGAAAACGTCAGCCGAGGTTTGGGGAGACGGAAGGAAACGTAATTTCTAACCGTGCAGCTTGCAGAAAGGTAGCACCTCAGGTAGGACAGGTCTACAACTTGTGTATCATCAAGAGTGAGCGCGGGAACATGCAACAAGTATCAAAACTGGAGCAGTACTTTACACTTCGATGGAGCGACTCGCTGTACATACCCAGCGAGTCATCACATAATAAGTCGATGTCATCAGTATAGCCTAAGTCGGTCGAGCAGCCACCTGGCAGATCTAAGCCAAAATCTTGAAACTTAAGTGCTTTCGACAGGATGCCTTCGATGGCAAAATTAAATTGAGAATATGAAGTCTCCCTGCCCTACACAGCTACTGATAACGAAGAATGAAGGAAGCTTGCCATAAACACCCACCGTGCCGGAGCGGTGAAGGTATAGCACAGATAGGATGACAGTATGGTATTTCAGGACCCCGTTCGTTGGCAGGAAACGCTATAAAGCAGGTCGACCAACCGAGCAGAACGCAGCTCGAATGTCTATAAATGCGACGATGACAGACCTTTGATAGAGGTGCGGGTGTTCGAGGGGACGACAGAGCATGAGAAGATGTGCTATATGTCACAGACCGGGACCTGAAGCAGCTTGCTCTTCACGGTAATGTGACTCACGAATTGGGGATACTCAATGGATGCCTGTAGCTTAAAAACAATCAAAATGAGACCACTCCCTTGGTGATTGGTGCGAAGATCTTTCTCTCAAATATTGAGAATAAGTGATTCGCATCAGGAGGAAGGCACGTTCTCCTCACGCCAAATACTGGAGAAGAATGAGGTTAGCTAGCGGATGATTACTGCGTCACCATATTTGAGCAGCTCCGAAGGAAGTGCATATTTGCACATATGGGCCAACAGTCATGAATCGTCACCAGTGTAGAATCCCAAGGCAAAGTTCCGCTTCGCTGCGTGGATCCAGTGAGACGATCAGAAGCAGATAACTTATATCAGGCACACAAGTGAACGGTGAACGCCAACTAAATTAGGAATGGGACTGCTCGGTCTGCCGATCTAGGTACCGTCGGTTAGTGATCAGTGAGTCACCCGTTTTGCACACAACCGTGCATACACCAGGCTTCCCGTGTTTGGCGAACCAAAGAAGCTGGGGAAGAGATAGCCTGATGGCATCACTCCTACGGTGCTTCGTTATCGCGGACCCCTTCCACAGAGCACACGCAGATGAGAGAAGAGACGGGTGCGTGATCTGAGTCACGAACTGACAAAGAGGGGTTCACTTAGTATGGAGCTATTTAGTATAAGTATTATTTGGAAACGGGTAGGCATAGAACTGGCTGAGACCTTGAGGGAGATGCGCAGTAAACTGAATTTGCACTTTCAAGGTGATGGGACTGTCTGCTCGTCAATCCGTGGTGAGCCGAGAATAGGTACTATTGGGTCGGGTGCCAGTAGTACAAGAGTAGTGAGCAAACCGGATGTCAACGGAGCAAACAGATATCCTAGTAAAGAAGAACGATGGCAAGCCGAAGATGGATGTGTGTTTGGAAGAAATGCAGAAGCAGTGCTCAGCAAGGCTTCGAGGAAGACCGCGCTAATCACCCTCCAAGGAAGGCGTTCGTGAATGAGCGGGACAACTAGTTGTCTCCCCGTGGAATATCTGCGTGACCTAATTCTGTTATGCACACAAAATCTACGGTTTGAGTTTGAAGGGATTGCGTAGACACAAATGGATGGTGTTGTAATGGGTAACCCGTTTGGACCAGTTTCGGCGGATATTTTTCTTGGTCTGATTGAAAAAAATTGCTGCCACTTTCAGCGAAGCGAAGCTGTACAAGTGGTACATGGATCACAAGGATCTTTACTAGTGGCGAGCATTTTGAGCGACTTGTTGCCCTCTTTAATTTCGCACACCCTAATCTCTCTATGAAACATGAGATCGAACAGCAAAGCAGTCTACCGTTTTTGGATGTGCTCATTAGGAGACGGACGGAGGGCACACTTCAGCGCACCGTCTTTCGAAAAGCGACTTATGGTGGGCAGTAGATGCACTTCTCTAGCTTCGCTCTAGTTGTATGCAACCGCGGTATAGTTAAAATCCTCTTCTACAGAGTCAGACGAATTCGCACTACATACACGCTCAAGACCGAAGAGGAGTTACTGCATAAGACTCTATGGTCAAATGTGTACCCGGCCAGGTTCATTGCCGACTACCCAAAAAGAAACCAACGGTTCAAACAGCACAGAAAAAACCAATTTACTTGGGTCTACCGTTTAAAGATGATCATACAACAAATGAAATCAGACAAAAGATCAGGTCTGCGCACTCGCGTACTTACACCACTGCCCAGTTGCGACTGCCTCACAGCACGCGAAGACTGGCGCTCAACGACCATCTGAAAGGCATGTCAGGCAGTGCAGCCTCATATGTAGTCTACCACTTCACATGCAGTTACGGTGACGCTTATATAGACAGGACTGACCGTAGACTGACCACAAGGATAGCGGAACACCTAGCAAGTTGGCTATGGCAAGCGTTAGCGCAACAGACTGGTGCGGATAAACTAATGAAACGTAGTCCAACCTAGTCGATTGTAAGGCGTCTCGTAGTGACTCGTCATCGCGTGGATCAATCGAGTGCGTTCAAAATACTGGTGCGCGATCAGAACCCCAAAAGACTGGTTATCACTGAGGCCTTACTTATCTCTAAGTATCGCCGGGGTTGTGTGCACAGAAGCAATCTGTTAGATTGCCTTGATTTTGATTAGTCATTTTGGGTTCCACATATTCGCTTATGTCTGATACCGAATTGTATTGCGTTCCCGATTGATGAAAGCACATAAAATGTTAACATTTCGAGAGTTATGTCTTCTTTCTGTGCTCAGTCAATGCATATGGTTGATGCTTGTTGTTTACGTGAATCCTTCCCCACCACTTGGCGTTTCTCTGTTAGGCAAGCCTACAGAACAAATGAAGCTACAAGAGGTCATTCGGGAGCTCTCATCCCGAGATCACTTAAAAGGACTCAAAGCTGCATAACTCATCGCTCTGTGAGACGACAGTTGAAGAACATGTAGGTTTGGTGGCTAAACCAAGTAACTACAAACACTCAGTCCAACAAATGGAACAGCTAAGTTCACAATGCTCACCGGGTTATTACACCGCTACTGGTGGACTCGCAATATACCTAACTCCATTGATGTTTATGAATAAGGTTCGCAAAAGGCGCCAGTAACCTGTGGTAAGTATGTTTTGGGTCCACAAATGTGACAAAGGCTTCGCAACGCAGGAACTCGGTCACATCACTATCCGTCGATGTGTGAGAGGAATAGACGTATTCAACAACGGGGGAGGGTGTGAAGCAAATAGGTGAGAGAAGCGTGAGGGAGTACCGAATAATATAACAGAATGGGTCGAGGAAGTCGATCAGTGGGCCACTTTTTATATCAGGATGATCCTGACGTTGAACCTTTATACTAAGCTGTAGTAGTGCGTAAGGTCTCAGGAGCTTAGCACTTTGTGGTTGAAACCAGCCTTGATCGGTGACAACCACACGCGGACTCGTAAACGCTGATGGGAGCCATTCGGCATACTCAAATCCCTCGTGTAAGAAAATTTGGCAGAGGTTGGCGTTACAACATGTATCTACCCAACCTAGAACGGAACAAGGTGCAATGAGATCAGGTGCCGACTTGGAAACAGCATGCGGAAAGGTGCCGGAGCATGGCTTCCTAGTCACCACGTGAGTTCCATGACAAATGTTGCGTGGATCATCAAAGAACACCAATCACGGAGATAATAAGGCAGTTGATTTTCCGGAATAAAGGAAGACGCCTTATGGAGGCACCGGTGTGCCAATCTGCAACTAGTGATTTTCGACCGATTGTTGCTCTAACCTGATATTCAACTTGACGTGGAAGCATCAATCGCTATTGTCACGACAATTCAGTTATGAGGAGCTCTTTTAATGAGTGCAAGCTAAAGAAACACAGGCACATTAGATCGGTGCGCTGACATTTAGCGCTGATGATTACTACAGGTTTCCCATCAGTAGCAAATATGGCTAGGCTGTTGGATGAAGGGACAAACGTAGTGAGTAGAGGGATACAACGATGGAATAAGTTATATTCGTTTGGGTCGTAAATTAAAACTTCGAATCGCCAACTTATTCACTAGCATGAAAGCAATGTCTCCTAAGGTATAGGTGTATGACAACAAAATAATAAGAAATAAAGGTGCATAGTTGTTGGTGATGATGGCGATGTGGCAAAATATACAGGGTAGCGCACACTCTGCCATAGTGGGGAAAAATGGGATTTCACTGCAGAAATCGGGTTTTGCTTATCAGGTAGGCAAAGTATGATGGTGCATGAAATTAGATAAGAAATAGGTGACAAAAGAAAAGTGGAACTCACAGTGTCAAAAGCGGAATCACACAAGTGGCAATGTGTATCAATCATGATGGAGTATCCCGCCGACAAGCTGGTAAACAAGAAGAGAGGATGAAATCAGTCTCCGAGTGATGAGAATCGCTACAACAAGTGAATTAGACGAAAAAAACAGATCACTTAAGCGGGTATGTGCCATTGCGGCACAATAGCTGACGTGCTGCCCCCCCCCCGCCCCCTAGCTAACGCGTATAATGGTCACGATGGATAAATATTATGACGAGCAGAAAAGTGGTGGCGCAGAGGAGTACAAATAAAGGCGTTAAATGGCGCACAGTCAACGAAGAAAAAGTGATTTGGACCATGACTGATGAATGTTATGCATCGAGAAGTTTAGAAGTATGTGGATGTGTTATTGGCGAACAGTAGACATGCATCAAAAAGGTTGGCGCAAAGCGCCAAAACAAACGAGTCGGACAAGTGGTGGTTGAAAGCAGGAAACGAGGAAATAACCAGCATGCAAAGTATACCGGTATGCTTGTTAATTGGATCGAACATAACAGGACTGCCTGCAGCTACGGGGTGACCATGGATGGCCTACGCTACGCCATCTACGTCTCATATCCAGCGTAAATATAAATGAAGATGAAGCGGAGCCATAAGAGTAGAACCCATCATCATCATTATACACGTAAGCAAGAGGTGTAAAACATCTCAGATACTTTGCCGCAAAACATAAAAGAAAATAAATACAACAGTTACATGCCAGTTGAGCTACCAGCAACGGATGGGTATCGCTCCGGAAAGATACCAGCCGGATACAAGGCAACAAGAAAAATTATGAGGTAAAATAATATTATGCTACGAAATGAGATCGTGGTTGGAGGTGGAGCCTAAAAGGGATAAGGAGAAACAATGATACTCGCAGCAGGAACGCCACTGAGGTCGGCTCCTAGCCATATCAGCAAGTGTAACTAGGCAAACGTGTTCATCGTCTTTCGGACCCCAACCAAGAAGCCGTGAAGCCCCAACCAAGGCCAACTCCGAAGTGATGGTCCTCATTCCTCTCGACCAAATCATCGCTTGGCCACAAGTCCTCTTCTTCCATCCACCGCGCCGGCGCACGTCGCGGGAGCCGGTGGGCTGGCATGCGCAACACGTGGCCGAGCCATCGGAGCCTGGTGCGTGAAATAACGGTGCTGAGCGCTTCATTTCCTTTTTCTATGTCATAGACAAGGCGCCGAACACGCTCGTTGCTCACGCGGTGTTCCCACCAGATGTGAGCCAAACTGCGAAAGCACTGATGGTCGAACGTAACTAGCCTCTTTATGTCCGCTAATCTAAGGGGCCAGGTTCCACAACCGTACAGTAAGGTGGAACGTACCGATGCATTGTACACTCTACCCTTCAGGGCGACAGTGATGTCGCGCCGCCGCCATAGGCAGCGAAGGTTAGCAAAAGCACTTCGAGCTTTTGCTAGACGGTTCGTGATCTCCTCTTCGATTCCAATGGCACTGATACAACTTCCCAGGTAGTTGAATTTCTGAACGACTTCTAGCTGATCCCCACCAAGGGTCGGCACAGGGGGCGATCCCTGCCAATCATGCAGGAAAGCTTTGCACTTCGACGGTGCAAAGCAAAGCCCGGAGCGACTGACAGGCAGTGCTAATATGTCCAGCACGGCTTGGTACGTTTGGGAGCTGTCATAGATGAGAGCAATATCGTCTGCATATTCCAAGTCAAGAAGTCGTTCTCCTGGGAGCAGATCCACACCTTCAAAGTTGTGTCCAGTAAATACAATCTGCATGACTTTGTCGATAGGGAAATTGAAAAGAAAAGGTGACAACAGGCATCCTAGTCTCACATCGCTGGAGATATTGTAGGGTGGCGACAGCTTGCCGTAAGCCCTCACTCTGCCCGTCATACGCGCGTATAATGCCCGGATAATATTTACATCTTTCTCGGGCACACCCAAAGGGCAGTTCGATAAACCGAATCGAAGGCACCTTCAATGTCAAGGAACACGACTACGGTCGCCGTCAATATGTATGACGGCGCAACAACAGTTGACGCAAGGTGAAGAAGTGGTCAATGCAGCCACGAATTCAATGAAACTCAGCTTGCTCCTCACGAATCTGGCTTTCACGAGCGACAGTAAGTCTGTGAAGGATGACAGAGGCAAGTAATTTGGAGACGATGAGGATCAGACTGATTCCTCTATGGCTGTCGCATTCCGAGCGCAAGCCTCCTTTGAAGATGGCAACAATAACGGAGCGGTTCCAGTCAGTTGGGACAGTCTCCTGCTTCCACAGTTTTACTAGTAATCCAAGTAAAGCATCAACAAAAGCAGAGACTCCGAATTTGAAGAGGGTTGGAGGAAGACCATCTGGTCCCGCGGCTTTGATCAGTTTCAACAGTCAGATCTCACGTTCGACTTCTGAGCGAGAAGGCGGATCCAAAGGGACAGCCCATGGATCAGGGCGATCATTGGCCGGTGAAGAATCGAACAATCCCGGCCAGTTAAATTGCTTTTCAAAATACTCAGCCCAACGCTCCAAACGTTTTGACAAATTGTGGATAGGCTGTCCACTCTCGTCAAGTATAGTTTAACTAAGACCAGGTCTCCTGCTGCCCGTTTCCCGTATCAGACGAAATAACTTTCGATGATTACCAAGAGCAGCGGCCACTTCCATCTCTGACGCACGACGATACAACCAGGATTCGCGGTCTCACTTCAGGTTAACACGGAGTTCTGCCCGGAGCTCTTTGCGAGTTTCACTGTGTTCGCCTCTAATCGGAAGGTGCCGGGGAGCATCGATAAGTTCCATAGACTGCGAAGAGACCCAATGTCCATGTCGGCGATCAGACTTACCACATAAGCATTTGCCCGCTGCTAGTAAGGAATGATGAATATGATACCAGTGAGCTTCAATTGATTCCAGTGAGTGCTTACTCAACTCGCATGACAGCGTACTTCGATACGCATTCAGAACAGCTGCCTTCGTCAGTTGATTGGTGTCAATGCACTCACAGCGTCGTCATGGGCGTCCGCCAAAACACATCCGCATGTCAGCACATACAAGTGTATGACCGGTGTCCACACATGTGCTCCAAATCGAACGACAGTTCTGGATGCAGCCTCTCCATCGGTGACTTATCGCAATGTGATCGATCTGCGTCCAAGGGGGGTGCTGTGTCGGAAGTTAGTGCTCGCAAGAAATAAGTGAGCATCTTCACACAAATGAAGTAAACGCTCACCGTTATCATTACGGGAGTCTACATTGTGGTGACCGCCCAGATGCACTTCAACACTGGACAATTTTCCAACTTTGCGTTTGGATCCCCAGCCAGCACTAGTGTCCGTGCCTCTCCTGTGTCGAAAGAGCTGGGTCAGCTGGTGGTAGAAGTCGTCTTTTACCGAATCAGCGCTACATTTTTTGGGCGCCTAGGCAGCGATGATGAATAGACACTTAGTAGTCCCGCGCGACTTTGAAGCTTTGAATGAGTCAACCAATCGGACCGCACACATCCGGCTACTGATTGGGATCCAATCAACCGGAGCAGCTTCAGTCCGGGGACTCAGGGCAATACTAACACCGACTTGGCCGGTGTACAAAGCTGGATCGTCACCGGATAGGCGCAATGAGAAAGTGCTGCTGTTGTCACCTGAAAGGGATCGCAGAGTGAGTCCAGAGCTCGAGTCTTGCAGGCGGTCCTCCAATAAGTAGATATCGATTGAAAAGGTTTCTAATGTTCGAGCAAGTCTGCCTGTTGACTAATGTGCGCAGTGAGGCATCTGAAGGAGGATAGAGGGCTCCAAATGGAAGCCGATGAACTGGGGTGGACGGTTTGCTTGGACATGGGCCTGTCGACAGGACAGGAGTGATGCTCCGCATTCGCAAGTGAGTTGAAACTAGAAGATAAACGCCTGGCAAAGCGTGTTGGCGGAGAACCAAGAATCGGGGTTTAAGAGTAGAATCACAAGTTTTCCGAAGCTAGCTCACATTCCTGGAATTCACATGTTGTCTGTTGTCAGGTAAATCCCCTAGGCAGTAAATTTAAGCCGGGACGACATACGGTGATTATGGATGCCATACATGGAAGCGCATGAAATTCACATCTTACTATGCTGTTCCCCTAGAATGCATCATTTGTAAAAATGCGCTCGCCGGGCGTAGGTTGAGCGATGTCTGAGTAGCAGTCAGTTCATTTTGACGCAGCCACTCCTTGGACTGCGCAATATAACAGACAGCGGACTAAGGGATCACGCAGCCACACATTGATGGTGACATTAGGACTAGCGATGAGACGTCTGTAACCTAAGCATGAAGCTCAAAATTCCAAAGAATATATAAAGAGAATCCGGTTAGTCAACATGGATATTTCTGTGATAAAATATAGTTCAAGCCTTTCTGAAACAAGAGTTACAAGATCAGCGGCGAAATAACTAACAAGTTGTAAAGAGATCGGTGCAGTGAAGGCTTTCCAAAACGAGAGAAAGCAGCGTTAGTAACCAATGGAGAGTAACAAGGCCAAGGGTGAATTGTCCACTGGGTGGCCATACAGTCGTACTAGCAGAGGAATATAGCGTAAATAACCAGAAAAATGTGATCGTGCTCGAAAACTCAATCACACGCCGTATCAAACAAATTCCCTATAGTTGAAGATGTCACACCTTGAACCACGATAACTAAGCGTTCCGCGAACAAAAGTGCGTTTAAAGGTTGGGATCCTCATCAAGCTACGTCAACCTGAGATTAAGCATGGATGAAATCAAGTGAGGGGAGGATTCAAAAACCTGAGCGCTCAGGCGCTTACAACCAATGATGGTCCGTAATCCGTCACTTGAAATTGTTGAACGGGTAATGCTCAATGTGAGAACGTTCATAGTAGATATCATTCAAACGTGATCGACTAGTGTTACACCCAGTGGGCTCGGTGGGAGCAAGAAGTTGAGAGAGTGAGTAGTGGAAATGGCTGTCTTACCTAAATTTCGGGCGCTATTCTGTTTCGGCTAAAGTGATGCTGATAAGGCGATAAAATGCTCACCGCCTGTGACATAAATGCTGAGACCAATTGGTAAATTAAATATGTGCGGTTATAGCTCCCGGTACAGTCAAAGTAGAAAAAATATAGAAACATTTACACCAACTGTGGACGCTATGAGAACAATGAAGTCGAAGCAAGACTTAAATTCGAAGAAGCCATTTGAAACGTGGTTGTGGCAGTGAGTCTACAAATCCTTGGCGATGAATCCGAGAACCACAAGCTCCTCTGGCTAAAAACGCAATTGCACATAGTCTTAAATAGCAGTCGATGGAGGATGTGCGGAAACCGTCATTTCTGTCCTCTTTAACTTTATACTGCCCTACAGTGGGACGCTGTCAAGCGGGCTAAATGAGAAAATTAATCACAATTGTGTCCAACTAAAAAGCCAGCAAGATGCAGGCAAAAAGGAAACGGTCGTATCTTCCTTGCAGATTTAGCAGCAGCGTGTATTCAATGGGCCCATTGAGAGGCTCATAACAGTAGTCTAGCTTTTTTGAGCACAGACCATAGAATCTGGATGGGGACAGATTAGCTGACATCGCACATCCCACTAACCACCGATTGGTACGAGCGGTAACTGTTTCGAGCGTCTCACAGAGTCATAAGGCGAAGTGCAGAGGATGAGAGTTGCCGACAGAACTCGTATTTAATCGCTTTTGATCTACCGTCAGTGAGGACAACAAAAGAATATCATCAGCAGAAGAAACTGCGCTGCTGTACAACCGAGTAACCTACGCAACGTAAAAGAATAAAAAAGAAAAAAGGGAGACAGAGTAGAACCTTAATGCCCTAAGCAAACATTTAGAATAAAGGCACCTACACCTTGGGTCAACAACATACGGTCAAAAACAGCTGGATATCGAGCGAAAGCTGCATCGGCGAGACAACCGCCTTGAAGCTTTCATCCCCCCCCCCCGATATAATCAGCCAGTACCCCGCAGATAACTAAGCACCAAAGACACTTTAAACAGGCAGTCCGATTAGGAGACGACATCAGACACGCCACTGGTGTGCACCGAGAGCGGTCCTGTACAGTCTCGAGCCAAACACAGAGTGTCACGTGGACTCCGGCATAAAATGCGAGACGGATTGACGGTACCCGGTTTGGTCATCAGTGAATTCGTTTCCCGCTGTCAAGTCAACTTTTGTCCACCCCGAGATACCCGGCAAACAAAACAATACCCTCCTCGGTAAGAGGTGACAAGGCATAAATAGTAAGTGCCCAGGTCAAGGCAAGTTATTCACTGCGATACGATGTTTTAAGGAAGTAGTCAGTTTATCACAGCTTAACACGAACAAGCAAATCAACACTACTAGTACACTGGTGCCACCCGACACCAGCAGTGCTCCGCAAGTAGCGATGATCAAATGTGCCTCAGATTCTTTGACCGAAAAGGCCTTCATTGTGGCCTTGTATACACGGCCTTTTAGACGAAGCGAAACACACTTTTGACGTCACAGATGTTGAAGATTCGAAAATCAGTTCTGGCTTTTGTAATGCGTGAACTGACTCCAGTCGTTATGCGTCCATCGTTGTCGATGCAGCTGCCAACGTAAGTGAATGGACCAACTACCTCAAGTTCCTTGCAATCGAGGATCAAGGGATCAGGCATCAGCAGTACGCCGGTACGCAGTACGGACGCTTCGCTGCCGACACCACCGGTTGCACGTGTGCTAAGAATACTGCGAGACTCTGCCAGCCCATACGCAGACTCGAACCCGCGCCGCAAGATAAGGGGACAAACTCGTTACCTAGAGGCTACGGGCTGGCTACCTCTTGGTTACGGGCCAGCTCATCACCAAGTGGCTCGTGGCCCTGAAGCAACATTGGACTTTGAAGGTGCGAAGCGCATACCAAATAATGGGATCTCTCTAGAGAGGTTATCCTGAGTTGATAAGCCTGCTCCATTGATAAACAACAAGACAACATCGCCCACATAATTAAAACCAACTAGCGTTTCACCAGACAGCATTTCAACGCCTGCATCGTCAGATTCCGCAAGCGAAAACTCCACGATGGAACAAGGACGAAGTCAAACAAAATGGGGAAAACAGTTATAGTTCATTGGACATGTTCGAACAAGGTCAGTGGTTTGCAGACGACTTCACCTCCTGCAATCAATAGTTAAGGATCAAGGAATCCGGGCCCGCAGCACGAAAAGGATTAAGGGCTGAGATCGCGTTTCGAACCTCAGCATCTGATGAAGGTAGTATATTACCCCCGGTAGCTCATCCCGT
>OX104064.1:195182780-195295500 GCA_944474145.2 Dicrocoelium dendriticum | reverse complement strand
TTTCAGTAGTTGTGAGTTTTTTAGTTACTTTTTTATTGGGATAGGGAAGGGAATCACCGCAACATGCAGAGATGCATGTCCGTCATCGACGTTGGTCCTGAGTCATGACTTCTAAGGTCTGCAACCAGCGACACTCCGTATGTCTGAAATCCCAACAAGGGAGTCGAGAACAACGGACCGAGGTCACCTGTTTCGTCATCATTTTCATGTGATTTCTCCAAGTTGTAAGTTGTCCACCGTGCCCTCTCCTCCAGTCCTGTCCAGCAACCGCGAACAATGCCCGAGACGGAAGACGGTGAGCGGGCATGCGCCGTACGTGTCCAAGCCACCGCAGCTGACGCAGCGGGACAAGCTCCTCAAGGCAGTGGCTGCCTCCACCCAAGACATGTTGTCTAACTTCCACATTGGTTACATGGTGCAGTCACCACACACGAGCAATGGACTTCAAGTAACGTTGGTCAAAGACAGAGAGACGGCGCAGGTGAACGATAAGCACAGGTCAAGTCTCGCAACCGTACAATAGTACAGCGTGGACAGAAGCACAATAAACCTACCTTTTGATGGATAAACGGATGTCATGGCGGCGCCGTAAATGCCTCAGCCTGGATAAGACGAGACCAGCTCTTGAGATACGCATCGAAATGTTGTCTCCAACAGCTCCACCACCGGTTATGCAACTACCCAGGTGGGCAAAACTCTCGGTGACCCCCAGTGTTTCACCACCAAGAGTGAGCGCAGGTACAGGTAGATGAGTTTTGGAAAAGAGCTTTGCACTTGGATGTGGAAAAAGCCATCTTATACTTTGACGTTTCAATCGTCAAGCGGTTGAGTGCAAGTTGGACAGCCTGTGAACCATCACCCAGCAAGACGATATCATCAGCGTAGTCCAAGTCAACAACTCAACTATCTGGGATGAGATCAACGCTAGCACTCTAGGAATTATCCAGAGCATTATTTAGAACATCCTCAGTGGCAAAATTGAAAAGGAATGGGGAGATAAGGCATGCTTGTCGAACTCCACTGGTGACAACAAAGGAAGGCGACAGCTTGCCATAAGCTCTAACTCTATCTGAGGTCAGATTGTACATAGCACGAAGTACGGAAACGAACTTCCCAGGGACGCCATTCCTCAACAAACAGTGCCACAATGCAGACCTGTCGACAGAATGGAAGGCAGCGCGGATATCCAGAAACACTACAATCGTTGGTTTTAGGTACACATAGCGAATCTCGAGGATCTGGCGTGGAATGTGAAGATGTGATCGATGTAGCTGCGGACAGGGCGGAACCCAGCGCATTGGAGCTAGCCTTCGAAGTATGATGGACACCAGAACCTTACAAAAGACGGGAACCAAGATGACACCCCTGTAGTTCGAGCACATTGTGCGCAGGCCATTTTCGAAGATAGGGATGACTAACGACTCATCCCAAGATAATGGAGCCTCCTCTTTCGGCCAGACTTCTGAGAACAAAGCAGTGAGTTCTCGAACCAGCGAATAGCCGTTACCTATAAATAGGGCGGGAGGTAAGCCATCAGGGCCCGGTGCTGTATGGCGCTGCAGGAAGCGGAGTTCCTACCAGATTTTCTGGTGAGAAGGATCTGTGGGGACAGACCACACAGCACTAGTTCACGCTATAGGGGAAGCAGATGGGGTTGATGGCCAGCAAAACTGCGGGCCAAAGTGTTCAGCCCATCAATCCAAATGTCGTTGAAGATTAGTTATTAGTGGGCCATCCACTTCGCAGATCGTTTCGCCTACTCCAGATCGGAAACCTTCGGTGGCACGGATAAGATGGAGAAGTTTTATGGCATTACCAGAAAGACTAACAAGTTCCATCTCTAGCACGTTCACATCACCAGGTTCCACGGTCCTTTTGTAGACTCCTGCGCAATTCTCGATCTAAGGATCGTCGTTCGTCATCACACCTAGAATCGGCCGGGAACGAGTGGCGTCTGTCCATCAGTGACAAGGTGATCAGTGATACAGCTTTTCAGTGGGTGATGGGTGACTCCGCAACTATCAATGATGGCAGGAACTAAAGCATTTTTGATGCGCATCCACTGTGAATTCAGATCAGCATCAGAAACTGGGGCAAGCAGTGTTGACAAAGAGGTCTGGTATTTGGCTAACGTCGTAGGGTCTTGTAGGTTTTCTACGCTCGGTCGGTAGTGCGTACGCCTAGGCGGTCCTCCGAAACGCATGCATAACTTAGCGCGAACCAATGCGTGATCGGAGTCCAGACAAGTTGACCAGTACGAACGGCAGTTTGATACACTTCCGCGCCATCTGTAGCTTATCGCAATGTGGTCAAGCTGGGACCACTATTAGTTTGAGAAAGCGGGCGCAAGATAGCAGTCTGTGTCTTCGAGTGTCGAAAACTGATGCCCGAAAGAAACAAGCGATGATCAGAACAAAGAGTCAATAGTTTGCCTCCGTTGTCTGACAGACTGCTACGGAAGCTAAAACTACCCCCAAGACTGTGCTCGCTTGGTGTCAGGCCACTCACTCGTGCATTTAAGTCTCCGGCAAGAATGACAATATCAGACTTTTTAGCGAAACGCAGGTCATGCAGTTGTTGATAAAAGCAATTCTTGACTGCGTCCGGGCTGCAGTTTGTAGGAGCGTAGGCGGAGACGACAAAGAAAGCGCGAGTAACATCTTGACGCTTCCTTAACAAACATGAACCTCGAAGTCTGACTGCACATAGCCGACTGTTGACTGAGATCCAATCAAGCAGAGCGGACTCAGCCTTGTCACTCAGAGCAACCCAAACAACAGCCTGGCAAGAAGCGGCAGCCTCTGGGTCACCAGACAGGCGCAAATGGTATTTGACGTCAGGGTTTGCAGGTGAGGCCAATCTGATGACCGTAGTGGAGTCTGGCAATCTAGTTTCTGAGAGGTAACAGATATCTATAGAGAGCGTCTCAAGATTGCGGGTCAGGCATGCTTGCCATTCGATATGCATCAGAGTGTGAACATTGAAGGCTGCAAGGCTGAATGCAGAACCAAGTGGAAGAAGATCTGAGGCTTCGGTGGAGTGTGAAAAGGCTGTGGTCGCCGGGCATCGAAAACCAAGAGTTTGACTCTGACTTCCGTCCGGTGCGACCAGTGAGCTGCTGTTGGTGGTGATCAGGGAGAACATAAGTGTAGTTAAATAATGGGACGTGGGAGGATCTGTGAGTGGATTCAGCAGTAGGAACGGTAGAGTAGGTAGACATAGCGATAGAGAAAGCAGCAGTATTGTCCGTTCATGATTCATCAATGGGCGCGATACTACCCGGTTGCCCAGGCCGAGGTAGAGGGTTGTCTTAAGGGGCTATACCCCAAAGCTTTGATCAAGCATCTAATCTACAAGGCAGGAGGGCGATATGAAGACGTCACAAACAGTTAGGAGCCAGGTGGCTCATACGCCTTTAGGTCCTGCAAAGGACCAGGAGCCCAACACGTCCTGAAGTTACAATGTCAGTCAGGAAGAGGCAAGGGGCAATGCGTTTAGTTACTAGCGAGTCTAATCCGCTACGTCACAGTGTTAAGCGGACATATGTGGTTTTTATAGGGAGAACGCTTGCCAAGGCGAAGACCCACCAGGTCCTGGAACACTGCCTCCGAACCATTCACTGGAGCAGGATAATCTCGAACCAGCCAGCTGGCGCCACGAGGAGATAGTTTGGCCAGCGAGCCAATGGGTCTGAGGTACGCGAACCATTGCACCATGTTAAGCTCCATTCTCGTTGCCACAGAAAAACGGCACCCCACTAACAGCTTCGAACTTTTTTTGGTTTCATCAGATGGAAAGCAGGCATCGAACACGAGACCTGTGGGGTGTTAGTCGAAATCTCTATCCATAAGCCACCGAGTCATAACATAAAATAGGAGGACACTTATCACCAATAACCTCATACAGGCTCGAAGTTGTACCGAAAGTCAGCGGCTTCTCGGTGAAGTCCGTGAGAGGAGATGACTTTTAAAGATAAGGCTAAGCCGTTCTTCGGTATAGCACAGATCTCCAGCGACTGATGAAATGTCACCAGGAAAGAGAAAGACACTATATTACCAACGGAATCTGAGGTAAAAAGTTGCACTTATTACGAAGCTAGTGTTTTGTATGCTTAATTTAGGGATAACACATCGATTTCGAGAGTGTAGCGCAGAATACAGTACTACTCGGTGACGGAGCTGACATGGAACGTGCAAATTGAAGAAACAAATGATAACTAACACTTGAAGTGAAAGACGGATTAGGTACATCCTCAGCATTCGAAGCCAGAAAAAGTCGCTCGCTTGCAAACTTAAGAGAATCAGAGCGGAAAGAGAACTAGCGGCAGTAGCTTGAGGACAGGATATATCTATCCAAGAAAACAGTGCTTGCTTAAGTTACCATACACCTAGTTGATGATAAAACGGTTTGACGCAAAATGCAGCACTATTAATTGAAGCGCGCTTGAGGAAGTCCTATCGGAAGACTAAAGCAACCAAATGATCCACAAGGCAGGGACAACGGATAGAGCACAGAATTATAGCAACAGAGCTGTGTGGATCTGCCAGGGTAAGCGCAGCGCAGCTTCTCAACTTGTGGCCAAAGTTAACTACGAGTGGGTTCGGCAGTGCTTGCTCCACATCGCCCATGAGCTGATCATGTTGTGACAAACCTTAGAGTAAGAGCAGTGCTATCACAAAAACAGAGCAATCAGCGAAGTAGGTGCCTTACACCGATAGAGATGAAATGATAAATCGCAAAATGTTCCCTACAGCTACGTTGTGGAAGCTTGTCGAGCTCTCCCCAAGCTACTGCGAAAAGGATGGAATGACGGAATTTGTTAGACTTATAACAATTCAGCTATTCGAATTGGACGGCTATGAAGGCATTAAGGAAGTATTATCCCGTCTCCAAACGCTCTATCCTCAAAAGTTGACCCCAATATATATATATATATATATATATATATATATATATATATATATTTCTGCTGATCCTTTTTAACTGATCTGTATCGTTTGCACATTCAAACGGTTCGTGCTCGCTCTCAAGACGCACCGATCCGCGCCCCCCCCCGTGTCCAGAGTCACATTGGGCCTCGTTGATACCACCGCAGAGAGACTGCACAATCAGCTGTCATTGGTGGCATCTCATGGGTCATTCGTTCACTTGGTCGATGCTCCTTCAGCTGCGACAGCTGACCGTATTGTTCATGTGGGCTCAAGCGTATGCCATCTGATTGCCACTCAGGGAACCAATCCGCTTCTCACCTGTTACTAAGCACGCTGTCTCTCCTTTGCACTGGGCCGGACGCGTTGTGCTTGCTCATCACTCGTGGGTGACGTCTGATTGGCGCCTGGTTCATGTGTACTGCAACAATTCCATTCGCCTCAAGTCTCAGCCACCATCGTAAGTGGGATATTGTCGTTAGATAGATACCTCATGTCTGTCGGTCAGAGCAATTCGATTTGAATTACGGATCACAAGTTATGTGAGATCGATCAAAGTGAAGCGAAAGCGTACTGGGTTTTGTGCAGTCTCTTGCGGTGCAGACGTTGTGTAGCGATCTCTTCTGTGTACATTGGAACAACTGCCATAGTTTGTGGAATAGAGTGTCCGTAACGGTCACACGCGTTTCCTCAAATTCTTTTGGCACTGTGTGGCAAACAGCACTAAGCTGCATTCTATTCTATGGCGGTACAGGCACAGCAATATAGTGAATTTGCGTTGTGCACTCTATGCATAACCTCGGGTATCCTTACTGTTGTTGCGATCGTCGGCCAAAGATTGTTTTTGATTCCTTGTAGGTTATGCGACATGGTGACGGAGTTAAGGAAGAAGCCGATGGATAAGACGCAGCTTGCTTTTAGTGGGCAGATAGTTAGCCCGTTTCCATCTCCGCTGCGGATGACGGAAAATTCGCTACCGGACAACTGAAGAGTGTGGAAGACCAAGTGGATGGATTTTGTGAGACTGACCCGGCTAAATACCCAGCCGATAGCCTAGCAGTTGGCTATGTTCAGGCACGCTGTTGGTGATGAAGCCAGAAGAGTTAAAAACACTGGAGCTCAGCGATGCGAGTCAGCAGGTCGAACTTTCGTAAGACGTTCAGTAAGTTTTACGGTCGGTTAAATGAGACGTACCAGGCGTATTTGATTTTTTGGCTGCAGTCAGTCACCTGGCGAGTCGCTCGAGACTTACATGCTGAAGTGAAGGTTTTGGCGCCTACCTGCAACACTTGCAATTCCATGAGAGAATCTATGACACGTGATTGCATTGCTATTGGGATAAAAATGACGAGCATACCCGCCGCTTTCTGAGGCAAAGGAAGCTATCTTTGGAACAATACGTGGGCATCTGCATCAGGAAAACAAGGACAGTCCGGTAGTTTGAGCAATTGAGAGCGAAAGCAAGTATCGATTTGTGCGCGGTATTCAGAAACAGCGAAGTCTCCCTCAGATATCCGGACAGGAACTGAATTTTCAGTTTTGCGTCCGCATACATCCAAGAAGAAAAGTGTTTTGCAGATTGGGGTCAACTTGTAGGAAATGTCCCAAGAAAAACCCCTTTGTGCGTTGTTCCGGATCCGCCGAGGTCAGTCCAGCGGTCGAGAATGTCAATGGACAGACGCAGACACTTTCAGCAAACAACTTGAAAAACCGTGAAGAACCTAAGCGTATATTTGCGACACCCTTGATGCAAGGACAACCAATGCGCTTTCAAGTGGACTCGGGAGCTACTGTTAGCATACTATCTACCACTCGAGATCCAGTGTGACAGTATTCAGTATGGTATCGGAGCCGTAGTCGATTTTCGCAGCCGGACGCTGACGGAAGCCGATCGTCGTCACGCGCAAATAAAAAAAGATGTTGGTGTTGGTTTACGCCGCATAGCGTTTCAATGGCTATACATTCAGCCGCAAGATCGCTGCCTTTACTGACCACAAGCCGCTGGTGTACTTCGCTAGTAAACCACTCCATGTTGTTTTATGCAGTCTGTAAAGGATGCTCATTCGTCTCCAGAAGCATGATCTGGACGTTGTCTACCGACCAGCAACCCAAATTCACATTGTGGACATGCTGTCAAGGGCATACCTGTCAGACACGCCAGACAGGGAGGATAATTGGTTCACCCGACGACTGTGAGGTCCTTCAGCAGAACCTCGACCCATGTCCCTGGAGTCTTCAGAAGTTGATCTACCGGTTAACCCGGTCAATTCCATCATTTATGAGTCTAGAGAAGGATGGTAACGGGCGTATGTACACCGTATCCGGCAAACTGATGCATCTCACAAGTTGCGTAGAGGACTTAGGTGTACTCTCACGCTGTGATCTGAAGCCTGTCGACTACATGCACAGACTGTACGCAAACGGACTACGCTTGCTTTGGACGCTTCGAAGTAGCTTCTGCACTTGGTCCGAAAAGATTGCCACTTGCCTGTTCTCTTCCATGATAAGACTGCTGAATGAGTACGGCTCAGCCGCCTATTGCCTGATCACAATACGTGAGGTGCAGAGACTGGAACGGGTTCAGCATGTAGCCACACGGCTCATCCTCAGTTTATGGGGTATGTCGTACGAGGAGCGATGTAAGGGTTTAGGGCTGTATACCCTACCATATTGTCGGTTTCGAGTTGATCTCATAATGACGCACCGTACATTGCACCTGGACCACTTCCCAATGTTGAGGTCGCAGCTGCACATTCGCGTACCAAGCAGCACACGCGGACACCGGTACAAACTGGTGGTACCGGATTTGTAGCATACGGCTCACGCTATATGCCTTGACCATCGAGTGATGAAATATTGTAACAAGTTATCGGAGACAATAATTGAAGTGAAATCGGTGTCGGAATTTAGGAGATTCCTAGACGCCTACTTTGCGGATTACAGGTATAGAGTGCGCATCGCACCCGGATAAGATGTACTGCAGCTGTAATATGCTGCCGCCGCCCGGGATCAGTGACCCGATTTTGCGCGGGTGCCCGATCTAACTACGATGGAGCAACAAAGATTTAGTGAATCACAGGTAATACTGGACTTCAGCAAAGCAAATATTCCCATTTGAGTGATTAAATCAAGAACAACTGAGTGTTAGGTTACGAATTCTTTCCGTGTAAACCCTCGTCGAATAAAAAGGTTAACATGGTAGAGATTAGGTGTCGTTAGGGTCAAATCGGGCTGAAAATTGATTGCTGGGTTGTTCGAACAGATAATCGATAGCTGAAGATAAGTTGCAGATGTTAAGCAAAGCAAAAAGAATAAAAAGTACAACATGGAACCGTGGATGACAATCAAATGGTTAGGTAAAATTGTCCGTTGGCCATGGAAGTCGTAACGGACATATGTACCACTTTTGTAAACATATTTCGGGCTTTAGATGGCGGATGTAGATAGCCTCAGCAATGGACGGGAGCTGCTTGCGGAAACCTTGTGTAAAAGAGTCAGGTAGTGAGTATATGACCGTGAAGTCATTCCCAGAGATTGCGTGGCCAAAATCAAGGAGGTGTGACGGAATAGAGCTATTTGAAGATATCTCGTCTTTGTATAAGCAGGCCAGAATGTACTTGCGAATTCTCTGAGGTAGACACCTCGCAGTACGACCCACATATCGTGCACCACAGGAGCACAAGTACAGATAAACAAGCATGCAACGGGTCAGCGGGAGCAACTCATCCTTCAAGAAATTTGCAAGCAACGGCTTGTAGTAAACAATTCTCAATCGGGCCGAGAAATAGATCTCCTTAACAGCATCTTACAAGCGTTGCGATAGAGTACCAGCAGCAGAATCGCTCTTAAATGGCAAGTGCATAAACACCTCTTTTTAGGAGCAATACTTGTGAATAGCTTGCGTTTGCGTTCCTTCAGCTGATTCTCTGCAGTTCTTCGTTCACGGTATCCAGTGTGCAAATACCGCGCGCCCTGAAAGCGAAAAATAGGACCAAAATTTCCTTGTACTGTAGAGGCACTGCACTGCAAAAGTTAGTGCATTGCCTAGTCCATGTATGCTTTATGTGCATTTCCTGATAGATTCATCAGAGTTACTGAGAACGTCTACATCCAGAAAGGGTAGTCGGTTTCCGAACTCATGCTTGCTAGTGAAGTGGAGATTCTCATGCGCGCCATTAAAAGCTTGCAATAACTGCGCCGCATGTTCTTTTGGTTTGCAAAGTACGAAAGTGTCATCCACATAACGTACATATATTTCGGTCTAATCGATATACGTTCTAAGTGCGACACGTTCCAATTTTGCCATGAAGATATCGGAAGGCAAGGACCCAAAAGAGATCCTATGGCTACTCCATCAATCTGACGGTACATTTTACCACTGAAGATGAACTTAACGTTTAACGTACGCCGAAGTAATGCCACTTTAAGCAAATTTGCAGATTTTGTTCATGCAACACAGCTGATCGCTGTCACGGATGATCTACTTCAGCAGCTCCAAAAGTGCACGGAGGAGGACGAGCTATGCAGGCTTCTGAAGCAAATGATAATGAACGGATGGTCTGAGGAAGAAAAAAAAGCTGCTCAAGGAGCTGACTCCGTTCTACCATTTTCGTGACGAACTCATCGCCTAGGACGGATTAATATTCAAGGGCAACAGGATACTAGTTCCGAAGTCACTTCAATGTTCATTGCTGGAGTTGGTATACTATGCACATTTGGGAACCAACAATTGCGCAGCAAGAGCACGAACGCTGATGTTCCGGCCGGGAATGACCCCCCTAATACGTGATTACGTAGCAAACCATTTGGCATGCAAGACACACAATGAGCGCCAGTGGTTACATTCCTGACAGACCCCGGTGAACACAGTACAGCGTAAATGCGTTCAGCATTGAGTACCTGAGGTGATGATTTCCGACAACCGGCCGCAATCTAGTAGTGCAGAATACTGCTCTTTCAACAGGAAGTGGAATTTTCGTCACCAGTTTATCAGCTCGTGTCTTAGCCAATCATATGGAAACGCTGTCAGCAATAAAAGAGACAAACAGAGTGCTTACCAGTCAAGCAGATCTAGGAGGATCGGTACATGACGCTGATGAAGCGAAGAAACACACCATCTACGGAAATGGGAGCAAATCAAGTGCAACGACTCTTAAGTCGCAGAACAAGAACGCTGCTTCCGGCCGCTAAAATTTTATTACACCTCGAGGTAGCGCTGGCTGCTTCTCCGCACGATCAACTACGTAACAGAATGCTAAGGCAAACGTAGTTCTGTGATTGCGGATCGAGAAGTCTCCCACCTCTAGGTTAGGGAGAAGTATGGGTGCAATCAGTACCAAAATCAGGAGCACACTGGCGAAAGGGTGACTGAAGATCGCAAGGGAGAGAAGAGATATGAAGTCAAGATAGAGAGCAACATCACTCGACGGAATCGGGTGCAAGTCAGAGGGGCACGTTACGATTAGATCCCATAAAGCGGAGATAGGCAGCAACAACAGGAAAGAATACCACTCGATCCAACCTAAGGAAGTAAGCTCACACGCGGTAGAACACGGTACGGAACGTATTACAACACAGTAGTAAAAAAATAAAAAAGGTAAGGATGTGATGATAGTAGCTGAAACCTGAAACGAATGGAATTGTTGCAGTACCAATGGACCAGGAGCCAATCAGACGTCACCGGCGCGAGATGAGCAAGCACAACGCGTCCGGCCCAGTGCAAAGGAGAGACAGCGTGCTTAGTAACAGCTGAGAAGCGGATTGGTTCCCTGAGTGGCGATCAGATGGCATACGCTTGAGCCCACATTAACAATACGGTCCGCTGTCGCAGCTGAAGGAGCATCGACCAAGTGAACGAATGACCAATGAGATGCCACCAATGACAGCTGATTGTGCAGTCTTTCCGCGGTGGTAGCAACGAGGCCCAATGTGACTCTAGACACGGGGGCGCGGATCGGCCCATCTTGAGAGCGAGCACGAACCAATGAAATGTGGCCAGCAATACAGACCAGTTAAAAAAGGGCCAGCCAGTGAAACAGACAACAGCAATACAGTGAATTTAAGTTATATACTCTATGCATAACTTAGGGTCTTTTTAATAACGATGTTGTGATGACCACCCAGACTTTGTTTTTTGATTCCCGGAGGGTTAAACGATACCAATGGTACCTAAGCAGCATTGTTTGGTCGAACGCGGTTGGCCTTCATCAGCCGAAGACCGACATTACGCCAAGAGACGATGACTGTCAAGGAAAAAGGAGTTAAGCAGCTATTAATTGGCGCGGAATCACCAACAGCAGCTAGAGGATGTGCGAGTAACTGAATCAGTCCCAACAATCATTCAGCTACACCCGTCCTATATTGCCGTGCACCTCAGCTGAAAATGTGCTCTGCGGGAAGAACCTCCGGAGTAACAATCCAGCGACATTTCAACGAAGCGCCGGGAAGGTGGACCAGATCCTGTCTACCTGATGCTGCTTCTCATCCATGACAGTTCAAACGAAGTAGACCGCACCGATAGTTGAAAACACCGACTGGTAAGATACAGCCAAAAAGTAACGGTGCGCTCGTACTAGCGAAACGGTGGCTACTAGTACTTTAGTAAGACGATTTGACGTTTGATTTCGCCTCATCTGTTTGCTTTCTATGCGAGGCACGTTAACTCTACCAACTGGGTCCAAGTGTCTCGTTTAGATAGCTAATTGATCAAAGAAACTGTCGACTAGGACATAAAGGCAAGTGTAATCGGAACTGATAGACCCTGAAATAATGAGTGGTCGGGGAGGTGAATGCTTAGATGTTACGAAGTGCCTAACGCTTCCAGAGAGCGCGTCAATCAGGGGTTTTTACGCACTCCTTGATATGGACTGCCCGGAAATATCCGAACGAGGAAAGGAGGGAGCTTACAGTGTCAACTGGAAACGTGATTTTTTGGCACCGGTATAACGGATCTGGCGCTGAAAGTGGGATGGTTAGGAAGTAGAAAAAAGACAGTAACGTTGTAATCCTCTCAAATAACGTACAAATTTCTCAAAACTAACAAGAAAGGCCAATACTCGTGCAACCTTTCAGTGTGTACACATCCAACCCTGGACCGAAATGGGTCTCTCCCGGCTCTTGACCATGTTTTTGATAGAATATGCTTAGATAAAACAGTTGTGGCCGCAGAGAAGCCGTGGAAATTAACGCAAGCTAGAGCAGCAATTCAAAAAGCTGAGCGCTACTTCATCGCACACCAGGCCGAAATGATAAAGCGCATAATCTCCGTAAGCAAAATAAGTATCGCAGGGAAGTGGCGATAGAGAGACCGATGAGGTCCCAACAAGCAGTCCACTTGCACATTCCCCCATTTGGAATCTTGTACTAAGCAATTTGAGGCAGCTTACGGTATTTTATTTCACATAACAGTATTCGTTCTCGGTCAGACGCAAAAGAAAAAGAAAGCTAAAAGTAAATAGCAAACCCGCGTTCTGATAAATGATGGCCCAGTGCCTTACGGATGGACCAGCCAGACACTAAGTAACGCCAAAACGGTCGTTACTTAGAACAGAGTCCCAAAACATCAGCGAGGATTGGTTTCAGCTGGGATTACGTTCGACATTGGGCGGATAAACTGAGATAAACCACCCCGAGTAGTTATGTGGCTAGCTGCCTCCGATGAGGAAATAACAGAATGAATGCAAACTAAGCTAGAACGATGGCTGCGTTTCTGGTCATACAGAGCGTGCAGATGGGAATATCTTGACACTGCTACCGGCTAATTGGTTGACCTTGAGTGAGACCGAGTTAGTCGGCAAAACTGCGCAACTATAGCGTTATAAAAGACCGATAATAAGAAGTCCGGTTAAACAATACTTAGCCCAAAAATGCACTATGCCTGAATAGTATTTTTATATGAAGCACATGGTGTTTTCGGTAACAATCAATGCAACTGATGCTTCTAAGCACTACAAGCCCAGTAGAAGAAAGTGAACCTTGGGTGAAAAAAATGCATGTAAGTGTAGTTTATAACCAAGGTGGCAGTCCATCAATTGTAAGAGGTTATCAGACGCTACGAAAGGAATCAGAACAACGGCGATGAGAGGAAACTAACTGTATTTTGGAAGAACACCTATTATATGTACATAGGAAAATCTGACAAGCCAGTGCCGAAGCGTGATATGGAAGTAGGGAGAATCGGGTGGACGATCTCCATTCTACAACGAGAAATGGAAATGCCAATATGAAGATGTACCGCATATAAATAGAAAAAATAAACACGAGAAGTGGCGATTAGAGCAATGGAGAATGAATGTTATCGAAGGAGCCATACAGAAAATTAGGTGCCAATGAACACAGCTAGGAAATAAAACCGTTAATCGAGCAAAGTTGGCTAATAGAAAATTAGATTTGCGGCATCATGCATACATTTAATATATATATATATATATATATATATATATATATATATATATACGGTTGGCGGCAACCGGTTTCGGATTTGCCTGTCACTGTGACCAGCCACAGGACGCCTGCGCCTACAGAGGGACCACGCTGTGCGCTGCACCACGCAAAGCTCCAACCACACGCCCCATATCCAGTGTAAACCCGAAGGAATAAGACCGGGAGGCATGTGGATGGGAGCCACGTTTCATCAACGGAGCCGGCCCACACTCCTTCACAAGCAAACACAATCACGCTGTATTTGGGGAATCAAGCGCACACAAGGCGGTGGCTGAACCGTAGTCCGCTCCACACTGATTGCATGGAACTGCTCTTCGAGCCTAGCACGGCCACAAGGACCGTGCACCACGACCAACTAACTCCTAGAGGCAGTATGGAGGAGGTAGTGGGTAATAGACAGGTAGGCACCTTGTCAACATGCACATTAAGCGTAGCCACACCGGGGATATCAAGCAACAGCCAATCACTTGAGAGAAAGCTAACAAAGAAAATAAATCGAGTAATGCATGAGGAAACCGTGACAATAATCTTAAATTAATGAGCATATGAAATAAGTTGTTAACAAAGGATCCGAGATATTTTCAGGAGGCCAGAAAGTATATTTTAAGGAAATGACACAAACACGAAAATGTTATCGAAATTAACTACAATTGGCTTAAGCGAGTTGTGCAGGATTATGGAAGAGCGTACGGGTGCACATTTATTTGAGAAAGAAAAGCATTAGGACAAAATTGAAAACCCACCACCTGAAATAAAGAGACTTAGCATGAAAGCACGCGGTTAGTAAATAGAATGCAGCGTACCTACAAACGCTGCGCTGGTTTTGTCTACGTTCTCTGCAGGACCCGTTGTCGCTTCAGTAGTGGTCCCGAGTGGCCTCGCTCATGGCTCACTAAGCCTGCCTGACTCAGCCACTCGCGACCGCATGTGCTACAGCACCATGCGCTCGATGTCGATGGAGTACAACCCATCGGTGCTTGCCGCTTCCGCACTTGCCGCTTCTTCTATGCATGCATGAGGGCTTTCTCCTGCACCTCAGCAACTGCCTTGGTGATCAGCTCGCGCCATGCACGCCGATCAACCGCCTTCGATTCCCATGATCTGCAATCAAGATTAGAACGTGTGACGCTCAATTTAATCATGTCCTGGTAACGTAACTTTGGTTTCCCCACGTGTCGCTTCCCTATACTCAGCTGACCATATAAGAGTTGTTTCGGTATCCGCGTCGAATCCATACGGCTCACATGACCGAGCCATCTCAGGTGTCTCAGTAAAAGTATGCAGTCCACTGCATACATTCCACTTTGTCGCAACACTTTCGTGTCTGCAACTCTGTCGCCCCAACCGATGCGCAAAATCCGTCACAAGCACTGCTAATGGAACCGCTCGAGATATCGGACATCACACCGGTACATGGTCCACGTTTCACTGCCGTATAGAAGAACGGACAGCACCATGGATTGGTACACCATCAGCTTCGTGCCAATGGTAAGCTGATGGTTGTTCCACACTCGGTGCTAAAGCTTCCCGAATGCTGCCGCTGCCTTCGACACGCGGATACGCAGCTCACTGTGTAGCTGCTGATCAGTCGACATCACACTTCTTAGGTAGCAGAAGCGCGAGGTGGTTTCCAATACTTCAGCACCAATGCTGATTCGCGGCAATATTGAAGATATACATATATATATATATATATATATATATATATATATATATATTGCGGGATAGCCTACGGTGCGCTGAGGCTGGTGGTGGATAGATCCTGACAGATGGTCTACCCACTGCTGCTACCGTTATGCCATTTGCTCATGTCCTGGGCGCGTACTCGTGGCGGACGCTGGGTGGGATGGCTTTCGCCCTTCTCCCTGCTAGGATCCAGGACACCAATCCGCATGAGTCAGTGAACTGACCATGTGCTAGACCCGCTGCCTTACGGGTGTTCAGTTAATCGAAGGCTTTGGCTGAGGACCCGAGTCTTTCTCCTGTCAGGTGTGGGCGCCCTGGCAGTATCCTAGTCCATCCTCTTCGGAGGTTAAGAAGTGGTCGATTGCCCACTTCCCGTAAAACCTAGCCATGGTAGACAACAGGTCTACGGGTTATAAGCTCACAGCTCGATTGGCGTAGAGCACGAGGGCCACGCATTGTCTCTGACGGTGGGAGGGCACCTCCGGGTGTTCAATGGTTTGCTACTGCCCGCCTCAAGCCACGCAGCCCCTGGTCAATTTGCTGCAAACGCGCCAAAACCCACCTGCGTTTGGCCGTGGTCGTAGGTGCGTATCCAATTACGGCTGCGTGTGACGGCCGTCAGGCAGATCCCAATCTGTCTCTGCAATCACATTCCCGAGCTGGATCTGCTCCCCACTGCCTTGTGGGTCAGGCTATTGAGCCAAAGGCTCCGGGTGGAGTCCCTCAAGCAAACCTCCGAAGTACAACGACCACCTCGCGTGCGATTGCCCACCAATGCAATCGTATGCCTGCGCGCAAAGCACTCAGCATCGGATGCTGGTACGTGCGCACACTACCGGACCGGAAATGTAGTGAGCACCTCGAGCGACGCACTGCACTAGTCGCGATGGAACTGGCGCGATACCACGTCGATATTGCGGCGCCCAGTGAAACCCGGCTCGCTGAGCAAGGTAAGTTGCATGAAGCAGGTGCTGGCTACACTACTGGGTGGGCAACGCCGCCTCAGCACCACGTGATCATAGGGTCGGATTTGCAATATATATATATATATATATATATATATATATATATATATATATATCATCATCATCATCATCATCATCAATGGAGTCGGCCCACACTCCTTCACAAGCAAACACAATCACGCTGTATTTGGGGAATCAAGCGCACACAAGGCGGTGGCTGAACCGTAGTCCGCTCTACACTGATTGCATGGAACTGCTCTTCGAGCCTTGCACGGCCACAAGGACCGTGCACCACGTCCCCTCCAGCAACGACCAACTAACTCCTAGAGCCAGTATGGACGAGGTAGTGGGTAATAGACAGGTAGGCATCTTGTCAACATGCACATCAAGCGCAGCCACACCGTCGCAGTAAAATGGTGACCTCCTCGTGGTTGTACGACAGGAAGAGCTTAAGCAAGTCTTTTTGTGGAATGTGGAAACACTTGGTAGCGCAAGACTACCCATTTACGATAGCCGGTTTTGTGTAATATATTGTGGTTAGAGTAATGTCCCCGTGAAACATTAACGAAGTAGATGCTAGACAGACGGTGTGGTAGATGTGAACTCACACAGCAGTAAGTACCCCATAAATTAGTAGCTGAGAATGGGTTTGGGGGTCAAATGGCGGGTATGTATGGCCAGTCTAAGTTGAAGCATGAAAACGAAAACCGAGTGACGGAAAATTGGACCAGGAAAATGCCCATCGCTGTTGCATCCAGTAGCCCGAGAAGAATATGTGGAGAAGCAAAGCAAGGGAGATATGAAATGCAGAGAAATGTACTAGCAAAAGCAGATACGAGGAAGAGGCGACGAAAGAGGATGTGGAGTTAGCCAGCTCAGATGGGAATCATATAGAGACATACAGTGGGTCCGGTTAAAGTAACGGCACTCCGGTGTAAAAGCTCATACGGATACACTACGTAGTCTTTGGCAAATATGAATCCGGCAAAAACGGGCTATTGGCCCAAATAGCCAGCCTATCGGTACATGAAGCAATAACAAGAAGAGATCAATGCACAAGATGGTGATACGAAAATGACATTAGATCCATTAAGTGTGGGGTAATTCAGTAGGAAAAAACAAACAAAAGTGTCGGACAATTCCGATGGAGTGCAACCATACCTTGCTGGAAGTTTGCGTCAATGCGAAGCAAGTGTAGGGTGAAACGAACACTTGCCTCAGTTCCCCGTGGGCATTCGGAGCTGACGTAGAAGTGTCCTAGACTTTTGTAGAGCCGTTTGAAGTTCGACCAACATCCCAAGGATAGTGATGCGCAGAATTCGACGGTACCACTCGCTGAGAAAGACAAAAAGACAGGATGTCCCGTAATAAATCAAGAGGAGTGAGCCCACTGATAAACGGTAATATGGAGGAATAGGGTCCACGGCAGGACTTGCACCTACCATACAAATATCCAGAGTCAAGAGGTCAAAAGGTTGTAAACGTCTCATGGACAAAAAAAGCTGGCTATCGTGCAAGGGTAGATCGGCATCGGTAAAGCAGTTAGCTCACTGGGTTATAGCCAGATCAGTTCGGTTGGCAAACTAGGGTCGGAGTATAAGAGTGCAACGGATTCAATGACCTTGAGCCAAGCTGCCAGAATAATGAAAGTTGGTAAAAATGAAGGAGAGGAAAAGAAGGCAAAAACACATGGACAAATCACTAGAAAAGAGAAAATCCGAGTCATTTTGTGAAATGGATGATAAGTAGAAGTAACAAAAGAAACGCAGCAATTGCACCACTGGATTTGCGAGAGAATTACGACAGAAAGTTCCAGATAACAGGTGCAGCCAAACTCGTGTGCCCCAACCAGGAAGACGAGATGTGTGAGCCTGATTAAGTCTAGTAGTCAAGTACTTACTATCTCCACCGCTAGGTTATCGGCTGATCACCCACAAAACCTCACTCAACAAGGGCCGGAGGGTTCATTGCTAAACGCCAATTGACAGGCCGTGACATTACTCGCGCAGTTTTCGTGCAAGATATGGGTCATGCCACATCGACTTGGTGGCAAAAGTACCAGTGGCTCACAGTTTTTAGCAGACATTAACGATGCCTCTGCTCCATATTGGAACGACAGATGAACTGTGGTGTTGCGCAACTCAATCTTGGACGAGAAGCTATAGCTACAAGGCTAAATAGACTGCCCAATGTAGTGGCTAAACGACGACAGTTAGCATATATCGCATAGCAACCTGCTCGTTCAACCGTACCTTGCGCCTTAAGGTCGATAAAAACACACTAAAGCGTACAGATTTCTGTGTGTCAATCTACTTAGAGTCATAACCAGTCATACTACATAGGTAACTCAACAGCATAATTACTCTAAACAGGCAGTTCGGCTTAGAAACGATGACGAATACGCCCCTGATGTCAGCTGCAAGCTATGACCTCTGATGTCTAGAATTAGCAAAGGCATCAGCAGTGAGCCGCCACGTCACGTCGAGGTTTCGCTGCCACGCGACCTCAGCTAGTCGCTAGTTGCAGCCCGAGCCCATGCAGGCATAAATATGTGATCTCTGGATAATAAGCTAGACATCGGAGCCAATCGGCTATCACCAGTCTGTCTAGAGTTAAACACAGAATGGATCTCGTGGACCTCAACTTCAAACGCTAGCTAGACCGAATGCGTTCAGGCTATCACCAGCGACCTCATTTACTGCTGTCAAGTTAGTGATTCTCCCAAGCGATTCTTTAGCCACGTAAGCAAAACTGAGTATTGCTAATCAGGCGGCATAGGTAGTAAATAGTTGGACCAATGCGATCTGTTTGTTTCTACCGGTAAGTCCAATGAACTAGAATAAGTAGCATCACACAGGTCGGTGGCCCAGTGGTTCAGGCGTCAGGCTCATAATCAACAAGTCCCCAATTCGAACATGATTATCCGCAGCACGCTAGCGATTGCTAGCACTCGGATGGTACCGAAGTGTCTGTAAAAACTACCGATGTGGTACTGATACCTTTCTTATCGCCACTTGGGAACCCCATGTGTAGGCAAGTGTGGGCACGTCCGTGCTATCAGAGAGTAACGATGCACTGGAGGGATAGCGACAGTCCAAATGCTGAGAAAGACAACGATATTCCCAACACATGGAATATCCCTCCTTCGTATCAACAGTGCCGCGAAGGTAAGCATATCCGAGTGCATATTTTGACGCACCAGTGGAAATATGACTGCCGGAGAGTTTGAATTCACTTAAACCACTCGCTTTAGCACAACAACATCTAATAAGCATTAATAAGGGCAAACCAGACGGATAAGCACTGCAGAAGGATAAGGCTAAGGGAGTGATAAAAAATTGCCCGATTGAAGAGTGAGTGCTAAGAGAATTCAGCGGTTTCAATGACAGTCAAAACTAAATAAAAGTACTCAGAAAATTCAGCGTAGCATGATGCCAGACCATTTTTACGAATACCTGAGTGAAGGAGTGTTCCAAGAAAACAACGCATCAGGCAACAACCACTTACAAGTTGAACCGTAAATGTTTGCTTCTGTGTTCCATGAGGAATTGTGTGTAAAATTCTGACAAATCAAGTGATTTTTCTGATGGACAGGGCTTCCGTGAATCAAGGAAAGCTTGCTTGGCCTGTGAATGTTGAAAGAACAGTTGGGCAATGCTAACAAGCAAATGCTAATCTATGTGATATGTGGTCAGGTCAAAGAATAACATAAACCTTAGGATACAGATAACAAAGGAGAGGGTGGCGAGCTGATTTCTTGACGCAGCGTCCAAGATTGGGTTTCTTTGGCCGGTAAGACAGGCTTGAAATGGTATCGAGACGGTAAACAATGCGCATTGATCAATTTTTGGGAACAACGGAGACGTATGGGCGAGCAGTCACTAAGTAAGAATGAGAGTGACCTCAGGATACACACGTGGAATTCAATTGCGGTCAACCGGGTTAGTGCGGAGTAAGTTGTGGCGGTCAGTATAGAGCTGAATGTGAACAACACAGGTGATGGCAAAAGCTTACAAGTCAAAGATACCCTGCATCCCCTATGAGGAAGATGTTACACAATCCAGATTCAGGGACAGATTATTAGGTGGCCTAACAGAAACCAGTAGGTACAGATGTCGCAAGAGGGAAGGTGAAGCAGATCATTTAGTGCTGCAGTTGTGCGTACATCTCGGTAGGTGATACGATGCGCTGCACACACGGGAGCTAGTGATAGAGCGGCCCAACTGTAGAATCGAGGATAACTAAAGCCAGCTGGTGACTTGTACACAAATACACAAAAGAATTATTATGGGTCAATAAATATACCGTCGAGCAGGACACGATTTTGACGGCCATCGCATCCCAGTCAAAATCATCATCATTCTATACATTAGCTAGGAGTAAGAAACATCGCAGCTATCGTGTCGCAAAACAATACAAAAAGAGACAGCAAAAAAGGAAAAGAAAACCTATTATTAAGTTTTGTTTTGCATTGTTCAATGAAGACGAGATCGATGTTGGAAGGCGAGACTAAGCGAGATGGGCAATGGCGAAGAAACTTGCAACACAAAAGCAATTCTGGTGTCATATTCACCATATCAACAAGTGTCTTCAGCCAGAGAATGTATCAGTACACCGGTACGCAGTAGCCACGCTTCGCTGCCGCACAATCGCGCGTCGGCTAAGGATTCTGCGTAGGTTGTTTGGTTCCCAAGCTCGAACACGCGCCCTCAGACTATGATGCAGGCTTTTGATCTCTTGGGCTACGGGCCACGAGTTCATGGTCTCGTGGATTTTACCCAGGAAATCGAGCGGACCTAACCGAGGCTCACTTCGAAGTGAGCGCCTTTATTCCTCTTAATCAAATAACCGGTTGTACTCCCTTCATCCTCTTCCATCCACATCCCAGTCGCACAAATAACGCACCTCGCGGGAGCCAAGCCATCAAAACCTGTTGCGTGAAACGATGCTTCTGAGTGATTCATTAGCTCTTCCTGCATAAAATATAAGGAGTCCAACACATTCGTTGTTCATATAGGGTTCCAACTGAATGTGAGTTAGTCTGTGAAGGCACCGGTGGTCGAACGTACCAAGCCTCTGTACGCCCGACCGGTTTCACAACCGACTGGGGGTAGGACGAGCGGCTGCATCGTAGACTATGCTTCAGTACAAGAGCAATGTCGCACCCGCGCCAAAAGTGACGAAGATTGTCAAAAGCACCTGGAGCTTTTACTAAACGACTTTTGCTCTCTTCTTCTACTCAACAGACGCTGAGGCAGCTGCTCAGGTTGTTAAATTTCCGAATGACTCCTAGCTGATCTCTACTAGCGGTGAGCGCAGGGAGCCGTCCCTGCCAATCTTGGAGGAAAGCTTTGCATTTGAAAGGTGTAAGACATAACCCGAAACGGTTAACAGTCGGTGCTAATCTGTTCAGTGCTGCTTGGAAGGTTTATAAACTGCTACAGATTAGGGCAATATAACTGCATACTCCAAGTCAAGAAGTCTATCAGGTAGAAGCAGCTCCACACCCTCTAAGTTTTGTTCAGTCAGTGCGGTTTAAATGATTTCATCAATGGCGAAACAAAAAGGAAAGGTGACAGCGGGGACACTCCTGTCTCAAACTGTTAGAGATATTGTATGGCTGTGGCGGCTTACCATGAGCTCTCATTCTACTCGATTTAGGTGCGTAAAGCGCTCTGACGTTTAGGTATTTTTCGGGCACAGTTTTCCTAACCAAACAGTCCAAAAGGGCCCATCAATTCATCGAATCCAAGGTAGGCCTGATGTCGAGAAACACGACTACGGTGAGCCGCCAATATACATGGCGTTGCTCCAATAACTGACGTAAAGTGATTATCTGGTAGATGAAGTCTCGATTTCGACGAAACCCGGTATGATCTTCACGAAACTAGCTTTCAGGAGCGCCAGTCAATCTGTGAAGAACCCCAGGGGCAAGTTACTTGGAAGGGATGGGGGTCAGACAGATACCCGTATGACTCCCGCATTCCGAGCATGAGCTTCAATTGAAGATCTCAATACGCAACGGTTCTTAACTAAGTGGCAGTAGAAAAGGAATGGGATACGAAAAGCAAGCTGTTATCCGGAGAACGCGGCTTGCAACGTGCTGTATAAATAGACAATACAAAAAGCAGGTAACCGAAAAACACAAGCTGGACTGAGGGTAAAAATAGCGTCAGTTCGGAAAGCATAACCAAAGATTAGAGTGAATAAGGTCGCGGTTAGTGAAAAAGAGTATTGTTGAAAAACGGAATAAACTCGATCCAGTGCGGTTCTACAAAGGTAATTTAAAAATTCAAAGTACTTGAAGAAGCGTGCAGCGCTACGTATCAGCCTATTCATTGGTGCTTGTACTGTCGCTGCGTCCTACCCAAAGGGAACTTTGTCCCCGGCATACTCAAATTTTGCCATGGTGGTCACCTGGTGAAACCTCTATTCCTGCACGAGCTGAGGCCAGCTGTTTACCACCAATTTTCTCGAAAAGTCGAAGAGAAAAGGTCTGCCAGTCAGACAGTTGGAAGAACTTCGATTCCGGAAGAGACTGAAGGAACCGAGTTATTTAAGGTTATTTTGATCACATAGAGAACAGACAAACCTGGCGAACTTCTCATGTCGTGGGGAACTTAAGAGTTTTCCGTAGACACTTACACGGCCTCGGTAATGGCAGAGACTTCAGAATGGAAAGGAGCTTGCAAGGCACTCTCTTCAAGGATAGTGCCACTAGTTGGCAAGATCAACAGAGGCGGTGACATTCAGGTCAAAGAAAACCACCATAGTTTGTCTTCTGTCCCAACGTGGGTGGAAGCCAGCTTAGCTCTCAATGAAATGGATTTCACAGGGACCAGTACATCGTCGCAAAACGATATCTGCGAGAGGTTTGAATGTGATGCACATAAGGCTAATGCCGCAGTAATTTACGCACAAAGTCCGGGCATCGCTAAAGTTGTGGTGAAAAGGAATATCGGAGCAGATCATAATTGTGCTAGTTTTTCTCCTGGCCGAGAATTCCAAACTATATCAGCATATTTTACCCACCATAAGCGACTTCCTTGCCATAGGTGAAGCTGCCGAGACCTACTTAAAGCCCGACATCGCCGAAGGTGTCAGAGCACTAGTTACCAGCTGCAGTCATCGTGGTCGCTTCCAACGTGCATTGTCTAGCTGACTGAAAATAATGAACATGTCGTCCGATTTGACAGGTATCGAAGCTCATCACGTTGATATCATCCCGATGGCCAGCTGTTTGTGACGGTATATTGTTGACAAGGAGCAAGTCCCGTGACTTACGGTATTGAGGTTTTACGCTAGATCTCCCTTCTCTCTTTCTCAATTTTGTTTGTTCAGTAGGTCGTTGTGGTTGTACGGTAGCGGAACATCAGTTCATACGACTGGTGTTGATGATCATGAAGATGAAGACATCATCCCAATAGCTAAGGAAGAGATAGAACTAAAAGGGCAAATCGTCGCTGTCCTCCAGTACGCCTGTGAAATCGGATTCCAGCCACGGCCTCACTGGACACGCAAAATGGACGTCAGGCATGATCCAGGGCAAGCGCGGAAGCGTCATTTACGACGTATTGGTTGGAATGCAAAAACAAACTGCGACCAGCAATGTGTCAGCCGCAAGCAACAGAATCCGCCGAGCTTCCATTTGAACCGTGGACAGACAGCTTCAACTTGCCTAAAGAGCCAGTAGAAGAATCCTGTCAGCAGACGAATGGTACCAGACCGAAGAGCACGGAATTCGAATCCCGAACACTACAGCCAAGGCAACAGACCAGTAGGCGAAGAACCCCTTCCAGGAGGCTTCAGGTCCATCCCAGGCTAGCATCCTACACCACTGCAGCTGTTCCAGGAGGGGAGGTATCCGGGGAAAAAGGTAAAAACATAAAGGAAGAGGCTATGGAACTTGCAACACACGAACTACGAAAGAAAAGAAAAGGGAAAGTACGTAATGGTGACTGAAAGCTGGGGTGAAGGGAATCGCCTACCACGTACGGTCGATCAGGCGATCGATCGAGCAGACGAACGAGTTTTTTAAACACCCAGCTAATTGTACTTTGCCTCAGAGTTGAGAGTATAGCGTTTTGGTGGCATTTGTGGCAATGTTGGCAGCTTTTTTGTTAACACGTTTTTCGTGGTCGAGGTCGTTGGAATTTCGATTTTTCTTTTTCGGGCCCAGAAATTTTGCGGAGAAATTTTTGGATGTTTAATTCGGAATAGCGAGAAAAAGTGAAGAGCTAACACGTTGCCTAGAAAAGGCACGTAAGGTAAGCAGCTGTGATTTAGTTGTGATGATTATAAACGTGCAGAAAATCTGCTGGACATAAATGGACCTAAATTGAGTCGGTTTGGTCCTCATTGGAAGCGGTGTTGAGCATCTCCCTAGAGCCGGAATAGCGGATTTGGACTACGTCGATGACATCGCTTTGCTGGGTGACGATCTACAAACCGTCCAAAGCACTTTGAACTGCCTAGCGATAGGTGTCTATTCATCATCGCTGCCTACGCGCCCACCAACTGTAGCGATGATTCCGTAAAGAACGACTTCTACCGCCAACTGACCCAGCTCCTTCGACACAGAAGTGGCACGGACACTGTAGTGCTGGCTGGGGATCTAAACGCAAAGTTGGAAAATTGTCCAGTGTTGAAATGCATCTGGGCGGTCAGCACGGTGTAGGCTCCCGTAATGATAACGGTGAGTGTTTACTTCATTTATGTGAAGATGCTCGCTTATTTCTTGCGAGCACAGCACCCGCCGGAGGGTGATTTGGCGCCCACCAGCCTCGAACAAGCCTTGGACGCAGATCAATCACATTGCTATTAGTTACCGCTGGAGAGGCTGCATCCAGACCTGTCGCTCGATTTAGAGCACATGTGTGGACACCGACCATGCACTTGTTTGTGCGGATCTGCGGATGCGTTTTGGCGGACGCCTACGACGACGATGTGAGCGCATTGACACCAGCCAACTGATAAAGCCAACTGTTCTGAATTCGTATCGAAGTACGCTGACATGCGAATTGAGTAAGCGCTCACGGGAGACAATTGATGGCCACTGGTCACATGCACATCAGACCTTACTAGCAGCAGGCAAATCCTCATGTGGTATGTCAAATAGCCAACATGGTTATTAGGTCTCTTCGCGGTCTCTGGAACTTATCGATGCTCGCCGGCATATTCCGGCTGGAAGCGAACACAATGGAACTCGCAAAGAGCTCCGGACAAGACTTCGTGCTAGCCTGAAGAGAGACCGCGAACCTTGGTGGTCTCATCGTGCGTCAGAGATGGAAGTGGCCGCTGCCCTTGGCAACCATTGCAAGTTATTCTGTCTGATACGGGAAACGAACAGCCGGAGACCTGGTGTTAGTGAAACAATTTGTGATGAGAGTGGACAACCTATCCACAATTTGTCAAAACGTTTGGAGCGTTGGACTGAGCATTTTGAAAAGCAGTTTAATCGGCTAGAATTGTTCGATTCTTCGACGGCCAGTGATCGCCATGCTCCGTGGGCTGTCCCTTTGGATCCACCCTCTCGTTCAGAAGTCGAACGTGAGATCGGACTATTGAAGTTGAACAAAGCCGCGGGACCAGATGATCTTCCTCCAGCCCTCCTCAAATTCGGAGGCTCTGCTCTTGTTGATGCTTTACATGAATTACTAGTGAAACCGTGGGAGCAGGAGACTGTCCCAACCGACTGGAGCCGCTCCGTTATTGTTCCCATCTTCAAAGGCGGCTCGCGCTCGGAATGCGGCAACTATAAAAGGAAGCAGTCTGATCTCCATCGCCTCCAAATTACTCGCCTCCATAATTCTTCACAGGTTGATTGGCGCTCGTGAAAGCCACATTCGTGAGCAGCAAGCCGGGTTTCGTCGGCGTCATGGCTGCAACGATCACATCTTCACCTTGCGTCAGTTGTTGAAGCACCGTCAAACATATTGACGACCCACCGTAGTCGTATTCCTCGAACTCAAAGGTGCCTTCGATTCGGCTGATCAATGTGCCCTTTGGAATCGTCTACTCAGGAAAGGAGTGCCCGAGAAATATATAAATCTTATCCGAGCATAATACGCGCGTAGCACGGGCAGAGTGAGGGCTTACGGCAAGCTGTCGCCACCCTTTAATATCTCCAGCGGTGTGAGACAAGGATGCCCGCTGTCACCTATCCTCTTCAACTTCGCTATTGACGAAGTCATGGAGATTGCATTTACAGGACATGACTTGGAAGGTGGGGAACTACTCCCAGGAGAACGACTTCTTGACTTCGAGCATGCAGACGATATTGCTCTCATCTGTGACAGCTGCCAGACGTGCCAAGCCGCGCTGGACAGATTAGCACTGGCTGTCAGCCGCTTCGGGCTTTGCTTTGCACCATCGAAGTGCAAAGCGTTCCTCCAAGATTGGCAGGGATCGCCTCCTGCGCTGACCCTTGGTGGGGATCAGCTAGAAGTCGTTAGGAAATTCAACTACCTGGGAAGTTGTATCAGCGCCCTTGGGATCGAAGACGAGATCACGAACCGTATAGCGAAAGCTCGAAGTGCTTTTGCGAACCTTCGCCACCTATGGCGGCGGCGCGACATTACTCTCGCACTGAAGGGTAGAGTGTACAATGCAGCGGTACGTTCGACCATACTGTACGGTTGCGAAACATGGTCCCTAAGTTCGGCGGACATGAAGAGGCTAGTTACGTTCGACCATCGGTGCCTTGGCAATTTGGCTCACATCTGGTGGGAACATCGCGTGAGTAACGAGCGCGTTCGACGCCTTGTTTACGGCACAGAAAAAGGAACTGAACCGCTCAGCACCGTCATTTCACACACCAGGCTCCAATGGCTGGGCCACGTGTTGCGCATGCCAGCCCACCGGCTTCCACGACGTGCGTTGTTTGCTCACCGAGGGTGTGGATGGAAGAAGAAGAGGGGTGGCCAAACGATAACTTGATCCAGAGGAATGAAGGCCCTCACCTCGGAGCTGGCCTCGGTTGGAGCGTCGAGGCTCTCTGGTTGGGGTCCAAAAGACGATGAACACGTTCGGCTGGATACACTTACTGACATGGCAAGGAGCCGACCTCAGTGGCGTTGCTGTTGTGAGTTTCTTTATCCCTCCCCATCCCTCTTAGCCTGCCCTCCATCTACGATCTCATTTCGTAGGGTAAAATAATACGTTCTTTTCTTTTTGCCTAGTAGCTGGCTGGTAGCTTACAGGAACGATGCCTATCCGTTGCTGGTAGCTCAGCTGGCATGCAACTGTTGTATTTATTTTCCTTTTCCTTTATGCATTGCGGCACAGTAGCTGAGGTGTTTCCCACCTCTAGCTGACGTGTATAATGATGCTGTGGGTGGTGCAGCGCAAGCCACCCATGGTCCCTCTGTACGCGCAGGTGTCCTGTGGCTGGCCATAGTGACAGGCAAATCCGAAAGCGGATGCCGCCAACCATATCATTGGAAGCGGAAGTTTGGTCCACATAAGTCCCTTAAGGAAGCTAACCTCTACGTACTGTACTAGTTCCCCTTAAGACATCACTGCTTCGCTCCACTTTCTCCCTTTTCACATGACAGCTTGCTGAGTGTCTTGAACGGTCACATACCGAAACAGTAAACGGTAATGGTTATGTTCACTAGCTCACGATTTGTGCTTTATTCCCACACAATGTTACTTCCACCGGTTTGCCGATTAGTTTGGCGCTGCGATTGGTGATTTCCGCCCTATGTGTGAACGCTACATACGTGCGTATGAGTTCTAGCTTGAGAATAATGTTGCCGATAAGGATAATGATTCCATGAAGGGATGAGAACGCTTTTAGCGGAATGATTTTGCCCAGATCGTTTGTTTTTAGTTTTACCAGCCAGCAGTGAAATTGATACCCTTCATAGGACTTGGTCAGTTGTAAATTGATAATATTTTGACGTTGTAGACGAAAGTAACTGCAGTACAAGGGTATCAGCAATATGCCGGTACGCAGTACCGACGCTTCGCTGCCGCGCAACCGCCACCGGTTGCCCGTGGGCTAATGATACTGAGAGGGTCGCCCTCCCCTACGGAGGCAAGAACCGGCGCCGCCATAGAGCAAGACAAGTTTGATACCTTTAGGCTACGGGCAGTACAAAATACCAAATTACAGATAGCTACCTAATGTTAGCCAAACATTACGTACTAACAAGAAACATGAACAGAAAACTGCTAGTTTGCATATGAAGATCGAGTTGAAAAACACAGTATATATTTTTCAGACTCCTAAGCGTTATGAAATAAGAGACAGCGGGAGCATACTGCATAGGCAAGGTGTAGTACCAAACTCCGCTCCAAATTTTCTCAACAAAATATGTGTTATTATGGAATAAACTTCCATCGAAATCAGGAACTGCACTACCTATCCGCAATTCAAACGGATGATCAAGGCTAGACCAAAAGATGACTCTAGATGACTTTATGGGAAAGGTCCTGGATATAAGTAAAAGTTGCCATAGCCCCTGTCTCAATATCATAATTTTACCTACACATTGATGAATTCCTTAGTATGTATTTATAAGTGATATTATTCCAACCACTCTTGCACGCCTATCTAAGCAATACCGTCTTCGTCGCCTTCGACGCACTGGTTCGGCGATACCCAACGCCTTTCAAGCTGAAATCTCTGCAGGATCGTCGTTGTTCGCCGATATTTTTCATCAAACTGTGCTTGGCCTATCGGCATAAAATTGTTAATATTACTATGTTTTTAATTATTCATAATTATATTCTTTCTTATTTCACTGTTGGGCACGACTTGGCTGATCAGTTGAGGTGACGGATTATATCTAAAAATTATGCTTGCGCAAGGCACATTACCAATGACTATCTGGCGTATAAAAAGCACCATACTTGAATGATCCGCAAGACGGAACGGTCAGAGGCTTCATCACCCATAATGTACGCATAAAAACGTCTTGTACAAAAATAGCTGTTAAAATGGTGATGACTTACATGCTATTTTGCCACACCGGCACACACGCAGTTGGGGCATGGAAGTGCGGGTGAAACTTATCGAGAGAATACCCTGCATGGAAACAGGCCTCCTGGGGACGGTTCCATGGATGGCTGTATTACTTTACTTGAACTTTTGGTAAAATCTGCACGTTATTGTTCCCGGTTCTTAATCACTCTAATACTTTCAAACTGCCAATCACTTCAAAAACCCATTTGGGGTCCTTTGTACGAAACATAAACAATTTATTATTTTATGCCATCACGGTGTACACATTGATCAAACAACTCAGTTAAGCAACGCCTCGCGCCCACGTTGACTATACCGTTTATTTATTTATAATCTATTTCCCATTATCATAGCAGTGAACCAGTGGTAACTAGATCTGGCAACCAGACTTTGAATGTAAGCGACAAATGGCGTGCCAATTTCCTTGGAGCATGATATCTTACTACGAGGGCTAACTGGTGAAGGGCAAATCGCCTGAGTAAACCAGCCCATAAACAATCATCTTATCAACAAATCGTTTGATGTCCGGCCTGTCCTAACTGGACAAACTCGAGCACTTATCGACCCAGTTTGCTAAGTTTGTTGAGAAATCTCGCACCGGCCTTAAGCGTTCACTGGACCGGGTTTTTTTCCGATTTATACAGCTGTTTGCAGCCGGAATAGAGATTATCTATACATCGCATAACGAACTGATGTCACTGTTCGTGAATCTTCTGTATAGACACCGGAATTCAGAGTCTCTCTTTCTTGCGCAGCTAATATCGCCAAAGACTGTGATGGATAATAGCTTGAGGACAGATAGAGCGGGAAAGAGAGGAAGTCACCATACCTGTTAGTGCTATCATGGATTCAGCCACATCATAGCGGTCTTGTGTACAGCTCAGCTGTTTGTTAACTTCGTGAGATGACTTGACTTACTCATGCAGCCCAGGTGATTGTTCGAGACAGATCTATCAACAGCATTATATGTTATCATTGCAGGCGTAAGCAATGGCGTCAGCATTAAACAGTAAGCCAAACCGAATAGGTCACCGAAGGTGAATATTCCACAATCATCGGACTTACTCTAGCAGTTTGGTTGCAAAGCGAAAAGGGTACATGTATACTCGTACTCTCGGGGACTGTCCTTGTTAGCTAATGGTGACCAATGATGAGAAGCATAGTGGTAATCGCATTAGTCGCGCCACATCAGTAGCACCTGCGAGTCAACCAGTGAGCGTAACGCTCCTTCATGATACATCTGGGTAACTCGGACACTATAGATAGGTAAGTACCGAGTAACCGAAGCATTTATCTCGGTGCAGCGGTGTTCCAAACCACAATGTTTTGTTGATATTATAATGCCTATTGATATCAGCCACTAGAAACTTCAAAGGAACACACCGCCTTTCGCGTATTACCCGGCGGTTTGTTCAACTTATAGTCCAGACGAATTTGTAAAACCATATTTACCGATACACTTGCTTTGTTACCCCTGCTGAATGCATGTGCACTGTAGCCATACTTCATTTTTATGGCTACGTACAACCCATTAGTGACTCGTTCGATTCCAATGTATGTACTTTAAATAGTGCTCGGTTCATGTTCGTCACCAGCGACAGCAGCGCCATTGCCCTTAAGCGGCCGTTGTCTAATTAACCGCAAATGTTGGTGTAGTTGTTTTACAGCCGGCCATGTAGATGAAGAACTAGACTGGATGTATCTGAATAACTCATCACTGTGCATGGTTAAATTGCGGGAATGTATTGTGAACTCATTATTTACGGGTCTAGACAACCTTTTCTCTTGTTTGCACCCAGGTGAAACAAAAAGGTGAGAGACTGGCACATTGCAGTTCACACATTTTTCTCGGTTCTCTGGATACTGATGCGGTCACAGTAAAACATGCACCAACTATGTGTTAACCATTGGAGTTGTTCTACGCCTAAAGGGTTCATCATAATGGAGGTGATTCGGTGTTGATTCTACTAACACAGCACAATCTTCATACGCCAACGTATTCTGCCGTCAGAATCGTCGCTACCAACAGATGTTTCTCGAATAATATGGTAGACAAGTATGCGAAGATGGGAGAACATTACTTAAATCAGGTAAGCATGATGAAGTAATTAGCTGTCTAGTTGTTACTTAGTAAGGATCCATGCAGAGCTTTCGATTGGACTGAGAGAATAAAAGTTGTCAGACATGACGTCGCAGGAACCAGTGCTCTCACATATTCGCATATTCAAAGGCATGGTTGTGTGCGAAATTAACATCATTATGGGTTATATATTAAACAGTCGTACTGTGCTACTCTGTCCATTCTGTGTGTATAACAACTATTTTATGCACAGTGCCCCATGCTGAGGCTGATATTGCATTCATGATGCTTCCCCACCGCAGTTGGGCTAAACCAACTTATACTTAAACTAGGTCTTTTTAACTGGATACATTTCATTCCACTTTATTTGGCTTGTTCTACCTACGTGAATAATCTATTAACTGGCCAGGTTGCTTACACTAATTGAGCTTACCTTAGTTAACTTTATTGCGTTTGGAGCATTTTTTAAATAACTTGTGGACATTTTGCACTTATCGCGGATTCGTTGCTAACCAACTTATTTCATATACTAATTCAGCGAAGAGTTATGTCGGCATAGCCGTATGCTTTGACAGATATATTTTATTTGAGAATGTCATTTCAAGTGCATGACTGTTGTTTGACATCCCCGGTGTGGCTGCGCTTGATGTGCATGTTGACAAGGTGTCTACCTGTCTAGTACCCACCAGCTCGTCCATACTGGCTCCAGGAGACAGTTGGTCTTTGATGGAGGCGAAAGGGTGCACGGTCCTTGTGGTTGTGTTAGGCTCGAAATGTGGTTCCATGCACTCAGTGTAGAGCGGACTACGGTCCAGCCACCGCCTTGTGTGCGATTGATTCCCAAATACAGCGTGCTTGTGTTTGCCTGTGAAGGAGTGTGGGTCGGCTCCATTGATGAAACGTGGCTCTCATCCACATGCCTCCCGGTCTTATTCCTTCGGGTTTACACTGGATATGGGGTGTGTGGTTGGAGATATGGGTGGTGCAGCGCAAGTCACCCATGGTCCCTCTGTAGGCGCAGGTGTCCTGTGGCTGGCCATAGTGACAGGCAAATGCGAAAGCGGATGTCGCCAACCATTTTATGCAACACGGCTGCAGGACAATTACAGAATGTATCGGCTGTGTTCTCAATTTTGTAGTGTACAACTGCTTAATGAAGAAAAATTTATTCCAAGCCAGCAGAAACCCATTGTGTTTCAGAAGTTTGGGAAGCAAATAAAAGGGTCGTGGCTGAAAGCAGTGCTAAAAGATGCTCAGAAGGGTGTAGGTGGAATAGCAGATTTCTCCATGTTTTCTGTTGGTATGGTAAAAGTACCAGAAAATGTGCTTCCATCAGTTAAAACTACATAGTATAAGCTTTTTTGTGGGTTTAGAAACTACATCCATGATGTAACCTTTGTCAAGTCTAGCTGCCTATTGAAATAGTCTTTGAAGATTGATGGCAGGCATCACAAGCAGTGCAGTGGGGTGATAGCCTCAATATCGACCAAGGCACAAGCCGAGTCGGCGGTTCACTGCCACTACTATTCATGTGTCGGACGAACTGTTGTTAAACACCGTTCAAAAGATCCTAGGCGCGTCTGACACAATCTTATTTGACCAACTGCATCAGACTGCACAAAAAGTTAACATGTTTCATTTGTCTCATAAGTTTTCTGTTTGAAAATGAATTAATGAGTAAAAAAATTATTCGGGAAAGCAATGCAAGAATGTGTAACGCAACGTTCCAAAGTCTGAAAATCCGGGAAGACAATACTTTACTACAGCGAGGCAGAGGCGAACTTGACATTAAAACAAGCGTCTGATGTCACGCAGCCAATTGACGGTGCGCTCGTAACTGAGACAATAATTTTAAAACCAGTACTTCGCATACTCCAGATAACGACGCTACGAAGATTACTAAATTGCCTTTAGTCAACTGCGCTAAATGGCATGAAAATTCGGAGCAATCTAATAGGTTAGCTGCTGTTTCGAGGAAGACACCCAAACCCAGTACTTTGCAGCGTAGAGTAACATCAGATGCAAAAGTGTTCTGTTGAATATTTCTGCAAAGCAACAGTTCTATGATTAGATATATGTTGCTGACCACATGCAAAATGTCGACCAAGTATGAAACTACTCATGCTCATGGTGTTCGTCGCTGATAATCAGGCTACATTGCTCCACAGACGTTTCTATTGCGGCGTCCTGCTTGGGGAGGTGCAATGCGGTGGTCGTGCAAATAGAGTCTGCGTTTGCCGTAGTGTTGCAGATGAAGTCGAAACCATTAGTACAAACGAAAAGCCACCAACAAATGATTACAGTCTACTCTGGCTCGTGTTCAAGTTCGCCAAAGTCACCAATTGGTCCGATCAAGCTGATGAACAACAGGAATTTGGTTGGTTTGGATTTGTCCGGAATGTCATTGTGCCAAACAGCAGTATGGTTTTGCTCAAGTAAACAGTCAACCATTGGTTTTAGTCATAAAGGTATGTTGGATATTCCCCCATTGTTGTATCCCAGGCACAGTGTATATGGACATCACTGGTCACTTGTACAGTTGGTAAATAATATGAAGTATTCTAGTAGCAGCGCATAGGCGGACATTCGCTTAAATTTATCGCACATAAAGATGCCGATGCTTGCTAGCAGCTAACTACCTCTACTGAAGTCATCATTGTGGGCTAGACAGTAAATCTCATTTTACCAGCACATAGCTGAGGTAGAAACTCAGTGAATGACAATCCGCATCCGCCCTAATTGCAATGACGTGTGTGTTCATAAGACAATTGTCGAGCCACTTGTTCTGCCCTCGTCCCTGAAAAGTTGACCCCTTGGTGTAGACAACACTGAATACATTTTTGTTTGCTTTGGGACAAAGCACCTAGACCTTTAAACCAGTATTGTAAGCGATTGTTGGGCCTCTCTCATTCATTCGTTGTGTGTACCAGCCTGATGGTGAATTAGCAAAGAACGCTTATTCGCTAAGATTTATTTCTGATATTTTTGCATGCGACATTGTCTCAATCTAAGTATATCTCAGGTTTTTATTTAAAGTACGTCTTTGAAACATTTTAAGCGGGTGTACTTAAATGTTTCTAATTATTTGCTACTTAAAAGGTATTTAAAGAAACTGTTGATCGTCTGAGTAAGTTTACGCTTGACCGATCGGTAAAATTTTTGAGATCATCAAGTACTCGAAGTTCTGCCGCCGTTAAGGGGTCTACCTTTGGATATGGACGTTCGATGGTTAAAGCCGGTAAGAAAAGCAACGCTTATATTCGAATGGCCGTATAAGTGAAGTACTGCTAAGAATGTCTGATGCTGGATAATGTGCAGATATATATCGGTTTCAAAGTGGGAATGACCAGAGGAAGCACAGATCATATTTATGTTTATCGAAACTAAATCAATATATGCGTAGATGGCGTGTGTGAAAATAAATCTGCAACATTTGATGAAATAAATCCAGTTTCTAACCAAATGACACTGCCTATCTGTGCTAGTAGGCGACAAAATATGATGACCTGGGTTTCGATGTTTTGCTGGAAACTAATAACTAGTTGGCAGACATTTTAGCAAATTAGTTGGTACTGCACAGTCAAATTGACTTGGGCGTTAAGGACCTCAGAGGTTGTATGTGGAAATACTTGATATAAATAAAAACAAAGATATTGGAGCGGTATTTCTATAGACCTCGTCGGCAAACGTTTGTGAAACTCATTGGATTCACCTGAAAGCTCTTCACCGTAAAGAACATAATGGAATTGGTACGCGTTGTCATTAGTTGCGTCGTTTATTTGATTAAGCTGATAGACACTAACTATTTTAGAGCTCTTACTGCTAAAATTGAAACTTCGAATCTAATTCGTGTAAGCAATGATCTTCAGTGGCAATCAAAAAATACAAACACTTGTTTATAAATATCAAAGAAATTACTCTTAAAATTAGCGTCCTCAATGTTTCTAGGCTATTCTGAGACTCAGTCACAAAAGTGGACCTTCCCCCGGTTTATATGCAAACTGGTGAAGTAGCCAGGAATTTTTTCATAAAATCAGTTTGCGCTAACGAAGTGAGCAATTTATTTTTCCTGTTTAGTCAATAATCGGCAAGCTTGAACGTCATGAGGTTTAGGCTTGTGAAAATTTGCGCTTGCTACCGGAATCCAAATAACTATTTAACTTTATTTAATACATACCTTTTAACCGGCTATGAACCTATTTCTCGAGTAATCAAAAACACATTGTTGAATTTATCCCATATACGTACTTTGTATTTGCCCTTCAATTCATTTGGGAAATTAACCAAACATTTGCAATGAATCAGAATACCTGTAGCGCTGACGAAGTTACTTCGGCTGGTGATAAAACGTCTGTAACAAAGTTGCTCAGCTTGAGCAAGTACCCAAAACCTAGACCTTATCCAACATTTAATTGGTCAAGTCTGGATCCGGCTTACGCGTACGTTCTTTGGATAGAACCTGTCGGGTCGCATAAATTCTTTTTTATTTGCCTGCGTTCTGCTTGAATACTATGTTGAGACAGCAGTCCACTCTGTTAGAAATTGGCTAATCATTCAACTACTGACACTTGCGTGATATGTCGATAGATTTAGCAGCTGAAATATAGCACTCTACATTAAGATAGTGGTTTATATTGCCTCAAATTCTAAGTAACCCAACAATTAATAGCATTGATCTGGTTTTCATTTTTCCCAAGGTTAGCAGTCTATGACAGTTTGGATTAGCACAACTTCTACTTGGCGCAATTATGCAATAAAAAAACAGACTCGCGACTTCTTCTTATCAGACAGGATAAGCTGTTTGACCATTTGCAATCGATTCGTGCCACAAGGCCACTAGCAGGGGAAAAGTGAGAATTGACCCATGAGAATAAATCTGAAGCCTTGATCTAGCTACTGAAGATCAGAAGCGACAGACAAGCGAAATCAGTATCATGCATCGTAGTACCCGAGAGATCCATAACCAGTGACTCTACTATAATAGAGAAGGTACTAAATGAAGACTCTTCGGCTTTGTTTTCTGCCTCGGACAGTATACTTAAGTTTAGTGCTCCTAGGGATGTTGGCAAAATGAGCATAGTACAATTGGATTGCGGTGTCATTCAAGTCCAAATTGATCGGCTACACTTCGTCTTATCCTGGACCTGATGGGCTCCCAACTGGTTTGATAAAGTTTGGTGGCCGAGAGATATCGATTCTGCTTCTAAAATCTTTACTATGTCTATGAATTAGAGGATATTCCCGTGTCAATGGGAACTCTCTATCATAGAGCCTAGATATGCGAATGGCTCGAAAATAAATAATGAAAATTACCGCCTAATTAGCAACACATCGATTAGTTCAAGAATGATGGAAATGATTGTGAAAGAGAAAACTGTTGTGCACTTGCTTACATTAAATTTGATAAACGCAGCTCAACATGGGTTTTGGCAAAGTCGCTCATGTCAGACTTGTCAGTTAGCGTTCCCAAACAAGCTGACAAGCTCCAATGACAATGGCGAAGCAGCTATCATTCTCTTTGTTGTTATGCAGAAGGCCTTTGAGAGAGTGTCGCACAACAGACTTCTGGAGAAGTTAAGCAAGTTCGGAATCACTGACCCCTTGCACACATGGTTAAAAATTACCTTTCTGATAATAATAATTATTATTATTATTATAAAAATCATAATATGTATATTTCTCTTGATGCGAGAAACTGTGTCTGCAGCGGCACAGTTCAGTCTGTACAGAAGTATCCATACATTTGCACGGGCGATATGCATACGTGGAATGTTGGGGTATGCGTCACATGTAGTTACGCTTTGGTAGATGGTTGAAGAAAAGCCTATTTTTAAAAACATTGGCGTTGGATGTATTGGGACTCCCTTGGAATAGCTCATTAAGGGACTTTTCCCATGTGAATATATTGATTTTGGCATTTAGATCGAGATAATTGGAGTGTCTGCTTCCAAACGCTGCCATGATGTCGCATGACCTCAGTATTATTGGTAGCTCATTCCACAGATAGCTATATCCTAGCAGAAAGAAATTAGAACGAATGTCCGTGCTAACTTGTGATATATTCCGCGTAAAATCTTTATTGCGAATGGCTCTAGTTGTGCTATGTTGTAACCCAAGTGTAGGCAGATCGGAATAGGTTTGTTAGTATGACAGGTTGAAAAGCAGCAACAAGTTGTACTTCAACCGTCGAATCCAAAGTGGTTCGAGTTGAAGTTCATTGCAACGTTCTCGATAACTCATAACGGGGTGCTTACCAATCATATATTTAGTAAGTGACCTCTGCAGGTGCACCACAGGGATTCTGTCACTCTTTCTCATATTGCCGTATATTTTGCCGCAGTATTCGAGGGTGGGGTGGGTGCGAAGCGTAAAAAGCTCAATGCTAGCATGAGTGGTGTGAATTTTGTTTGATATAGTGAATGTAGATTGTTTGCCACGCGCTACTTAGTACTGGGCATTTTCAGAGAAAGGGAAGATAGACGAATAACTAGTAATAAGATCATGTGTGGACACCTGCGTTGGGACGCGCTCATTGTTTAAAGTGATAGATCCTTCGGATATGCAGCAGCCGTAAGCCACGATGCATGATTTCTTAGCCGAGAGGTTCACCACCAATATGCGGAAAACACGTCCTTTCAGTATTTCGCAACATTGACTTTTACCGTTGTTTTAACCTTCAAAACCTCCACTTGTTTTACTGACGGCACTTCCGTTGACACAAATTATTTTGGTGAGTATCTTGCTGCACCGTTTCTCGCTCTGGTTGATCCGTTTTGTGTTTTTGTAGCCTGCACAACACACGTTGAGTCCAGTCGCCTCCAACTTCCATACTGTCCCGTGTTTGACACGATTCTTACATGTCATTGGTTACTGACTAGGATCGCAGGCACCACCCAACAACTGGTGACCCCGGTTCAGAGCAAGCCAACCGTCATTTTGAATATTCATTCTAGTGAACATGTTCCAGTGATTTTTTGATGCATTACTTGTGATTATATTATTTTCTCATCTATCACATTTTTATTTGATTTCTGCGATGGATGATATGGAGGAATATGCATCTCCATAAGCGGTTAGCGCCGTAGAAACTGTCCTGGTCAATACAGTTCTGTTAGCCCTCCACCTTTATGGAAGAATGATCCTTTGTTATGATTTTCGCACCTAGATTCCGTATTTTACATTCGTATGATTTCTTCTGATTTCGCCATGTATAATCAGCTAATATCTCGCCTTCCTCAAAGTATATCCTCGCAGGTGAGAGACATCATATTTCGCCCCCCTCTTGTATTGAAATACGACACACTTAAACAGGCTATTATACAGCAAATCGCGCCTTCTGACAAGGTGCGTGTGCAGCAACTAGTTAGTGATCTGCAACTAAGAGATAGGATGCCCTCAACCTTGTTGCGCGAAATGCAACAGCGAAATCGCTGCAACAACGCAAAAATAAGAAAATGCAGAAGCTTCGAAGAGGAGCTTGCAACCGCCGCAAAAACTGCCCCCAAGAGGATCTTCGCATAAATGAAGCGGCGCCTAAGGCCTGTAGCCAATGTCCCAGTCATAGAAGGCTTAGAATAATATAAATAATAATAATATGTCAGCTGTACGCCGTAACGGCGATTCGCTGCCGCACGACCACCGCCAGTCGCGCGCGGGCTGAGTAAACCGCGAGGACGCCCACCCCTACGCGGATTCGAACCGAGTACAGATCGTGCGTCCGCATTGGCGGCGCACTTCGCCTCCGTATTTGCAAGTGACCAGGTGTCTGTAACGAGTTCGACGAGTACCGCTCCAGCCGAACTTAACAGCCTAAACTGCAGTATTGAGGATGTGCGCAAGCTTCTAGCAAATCTTGACAGGACGAAGACTGCTGGGCCAGATGGTATACACCCACTGATCCTCAAGTCCATATCGGCCATCATCGCGTCTTCTGTAGCTGAACTGTTTAACAGAGCATTATTCACTGGACTGTTACCGGATGACTGGAAATGCTCAGTCGTAAAGCCCCTACTGAAAGGTGGTAACCCAAGCAAAGTGGATGACTACCGTCCGATCTGCCTGACCGCTGTTTTGGCAAAGACGCTCAAGAAGATCGTGAAGAAGAGCTTTCTGCAGCTTCTCGAGTCGATAAATCTGTTGACCTCCGCACAGCATGGTTTCATGAAAGGTCGCTCGTGCATCATCAACCTACTGTTGACCAGGTACGGATGGTTACAAGCGCTGAACCAAGGCAAATCAGTCGACGTCATCTACATGGACTTCAGTAAGGCTTTGACAAGGTTAACCATGCAGTGCTCCTTGACAGACTGAGGATGTACGGTGTTGGTGGTTCGCTGCACAAATGGATCCGGAATTTCCTTGTTGATCGAAAGTGGAGGGTCCATGTGGACAACCATCTAACGGACTGGTATCCATCGAGCAGTGGTGTGACCCAAGGCACTGTACTGGGGCCGATTTTGTTTCTGATCCATGTAAACGATGTGCCTCAACTACTCCAATCACCTTGTGCGTTGTTCGCAGATGACTTGAAGGTGTGGAGAGTAATCCGCACATTCAATGATTGTGATTTACTTCAGCAGAACCTCGATCGCCTCTCGACATGGTCTGCAGAGGTTAACCTTCCAATCAACCCTGCCAAGTCGCAATTTATGAGGTTAGGTAAGTGTGAGCACAGCCGAACGTACACAGTGGCTGGTCAACCGTTGCATCCCGCGCCTTTCGTGCGCGACCTCGGTGTACTCTCACGCTGCGACCTAAAGTCCATTGACAACACGAATAGGCTGTACCCAAACAGCCTTCGAATGCTTTGGGCCCTCACGCGCAGCTTCGGCGCTTGGTCCTAAGAGATTGCCACTCGTCTCTTCGTCTTGATAATACGATTTATGCTAGAGTACGGCTCTTCCGCGTATTGTCCCATCACGCTGGGCGAGGTAGAAAAGCTTGAGCGAGTGCGGCATATAGCCACCAGGCTGATTCCCAACTTACGAGGTATGTCATACGAAGACCGAAAGAAACTAGGGCTGTACACCCTAGCTTATCGTCGACTGAGGGTTGACCTCATCATGACGCACCGGATATTACATCTGAGTGATTACCCCATGTTGAGGCAACTACTTCATCTGCGCACACCAAGCTGCACGCGAGGACACCGGTGTAAATTTATCGTACCGGAACTGAAGCGGGTCGCTCACCAACTCTGTTTCTAACGCAGAGTGGTGAATGTCTGGAACGACCTGCCGCAGCACATAGTAGAGGCGAACACAGTGTCGGAATTTAAGAAGCTCCTTAACAAACACTTTGCAGAGGCAAAGTTTAGAGAGCGGAACGGGAAATAAGGAGCATATGTCCAAGAGCGACGAAGGATGCAGCTACACAGAGAAAGCTCTACTCGCTGCTTCGAACCAGTATTCAGTATTCATCGGCACGTCTAATATGGACGTACAGATTCTCCGTGAGTTGTGGATGCAAAGCCTTCCTGAAAGTACTCAGGCTGTCATTGCAGTAGTAAGTGACTTGTAACCCAGCAATTGTAGATCTAGTAAACCGCGTAATCAAAGGGCACTAGGCAGAAACTAAAACCAAAGAACTTAAACAGATTTCTGTTGACACAATAACACCGACACCCAAGAATAGGCAGCAGTCAAAAATAGACACATCATCGCGGATACCGTCGCTTCAGCGCCAGATCGAGGAGCTCACTTTAAAAGGTAAGCCCCGCAGGCGCACTGAATCCTCGCCCCATGGCTCAAAACCTGATGCCCCAGGTTACTGCTTTAACCACTCGCGTCTCGGTACCAAAGCCTATAAGTGCGTTCAGCCATGTAGCTACTCCACAACAGATAAACCACAACGCAGACATATAATGGACACGAACGACGTCAGCAAAGCCAAAAGGCATCTCATCAACATTAGGGATTATGATTCCGAGACCCAGTTCTTAGTTGATGCCGGGACGGAAGTCATCGTCATTCCTCCGATGTCAGGTGAGCCTATCGCTGCTTTGTCGACAAGCCTAAGTGCCACCAATGGCACGCCAATAGCCACCTACGGTAATCGGTCGCTTACCCTGGACCTAAGGTCTCCGGTGCAGGTTCCGCTGGGTATTCACCGTCGCTGCAGTCCCTTTGCAATCAACGCTATTGACTTTCTCAGGCATTTCGACCTCTTGGTCGATGCGAAACGCCAGATGATAGTCGACACTGCAACGAAACTCAGTGTACCTGGTATCACCGCCGATATCACATCTATAACACCAGTCTACGCCTTTCCCCAGACCTCGCCAGACTACGCCAACCTCTTTCCCAGTAGTCCAAGCTCGTTCAACCAATGAACGCAGCTTTGCTCGTGACATCCCAAATCACGCATCACATACGGACAAATGGCCCACCCGTCTCATGCCGTCCAAGCCGACTATCGCCAGAGGAATTAAAGGTAGCTAGGGCAGAGTTTGAGCACATGTCCTTGGTCCTCTCCATTGCAGATAATCCCCAAGAAATCTGGTGACTGGTGCCGTTGCGGTGATTACCGTGCACGCAATCGGCTAACCGTCCCAGATAGATATCCCTTCCCACACACGCAATACCTTACCGCATGTCTCAAAGGTAAGAGGATTTTCAGCAAGATCGATCTGGTTCGTGCCTATCACCAGATACTTGGAGAACAAAATGACATTCCCAAAACAGCCGTTATCACTCCTTTCGGCTTGTTTGAAGTTTTAAGATTGACATTTGGACTGTGCAACGCCGCGCAAAGATTTCAACGCTTCATCCACGACATCACTCGTGGCCTAGACTTCGCATATTCCTACCTCGATGATATTTTAGTAGCCTGTTCATCGGAACAAGAGCACGTCGACCACCTTGGAACTCTCTTCCAGCGCTTGACCCAACACGGTGTCACAGTCAACCCGACTAAGTGTAAACTCGGCAAATCAACGGTAGAATTCCTAGTCTATCTCGTTTCATCGTCTGGTGTCGAAGTCCTTTCTGATAAAATCCAGGCAAACAAGAACTTCCCAGCTCCGATTTCGTTTAAACACTGTCGTCGATTTTGTGGTTTAGTCAACTACTATTGACGCTTAATTCCGCGATGCGCTCAGCTCATGCAGCCTCTGAGTGGCTTACTCAGAGGAAGTGAACGTAAGTTCGCTTTCCTTAACACAGCACAGACAGACTTCGATGAGCTCAAAGATTCTATCTCCAACATAACTCTCCTCGTTCATTCGGAATCGACTGTAGCTATTTCTATTACGACTGAAGCTTAATACGTCGCGGTAGGAGCCGTCTTCCAACAACACGTTGGTGGGCAATGGCAACCCCTTGGGTACTTCTCCAAGCGCCTGCAGCCAGCGGAATCCCGCTACAGCACGTTTGGCAGAGAACTGCTCGTCATTTACCTAGCCATTCGTCGCTTCCGGCACACAATAGAAGGCCGCGCTTTCAGGGTCTACACTGACTACAAGCTCCTCATGTTCGCCTTCAACTCCGCTTGCGACAAATACTCACCACGGGAAATAAGACACCTAGACTTTGTCACGCAGTTCAATGCTGAGATACGTCATGTCTCAGGTGTCGACAATCCCGTCGCTGACGCTCTCTCACACGTCAAATTCACTCGCCAGTCTTTGCCTACCGTCGACCATACTGCCATGGCATCGGCTCAGGTTCAAGATGAAGGCATACAACGCACTCTGCAGTCCACTTCGCTGCATGTGCAACCTGTACCTCTCCAAACCACGGAAGGAACCATTCTCTGTGACACTTCGACAGGTCGTTCTAGACCATTCGTGCCCGTCTCCTTCAGACGCACAATCTTTGATGCACTGCATTCACTATCACATCCCGGTATCCGTGAATTTTTGAGACTGGTCACCAAACGTTCCGTTGGGCTACGCGTAAACAAAGATGTTCGTACCTGCGCTCGCGCCTGCCTCCAATGCCAGCGTTCCAAAGTACATCGTCACACCCGCAGTCCTCTTGGTTCATTTCCCGCCCCAGGCTCTCGGCTCTCGCATGTACAATCAGACATGGAAAGCCCCTTGCCTCCTTCAAGCGGATTCGTATATATTCTTACATGTATCGACCGCTTCACCAGTTGGCCAGAAGCCATTCCCGTAACAGACTGTATAGCTGAGACTGTTATCCGGGCCTTCTTAGATCGGTGGGTCTCGCAGTAAGGATGCCCAGCCACCATTACAACCGACCGAGGAATGCCTTCCTAATCTTTACAATTCGATATGTACTGCAACGTTTTAGGCTGTCGCCGCATTCATACCACAGCGCATTACGCAGCAGCCAACGGTTTAGCTGCATGCTTCTATAGACAGCCAAAAGCCTCGCTCTGCGCCTTCTTCGACACTATCTGGAGCGAAAACGCTTTACTAGTGCTCTTAGGTATTCGCAGCAGCATCAAAGTTTACTTTATATGTGCATCAGCAGAGCTAGTTTACGGCACAACGCTAAATTTGCCAGGAGAATTCGTTTCACCTCCCGCATCGCCGTGTATGCCTTCGCCTAACTTTGCGTGCTCCCTAGATCATCGCATGCGTTCACTACGCTCGACTCCACCCCGTGAGCAGACTAGAGATGTGCAAGTGCACAGCTGACTCTCTACCTGCACTCACGTCTTCCTCTGCACCGACGCAGTGCGGCGCCCGCACCAGCCTCCCTACACTGGTCTTTTCAGAGCCCTGCAACGGACTCCGAAACATTTCACTTTAGACCAGAATGGTCACCGAACAACGGTGTCCACCGACCGGCTCAAAGTGGCCTTCTTTGACGAACCACTTGCAAACCATCCTGATGCTATCACACAAGCACCCGCACCTGCGCTGACTCCCCAAGCACTGGATATCCCGAAACCCTATGTTCCCCTTGCCTGTCAAGCTACCCCACCTCAAGCCCAGGCAACTGACCGACGCAGTAGACAGGTCAAACGTCCGGTCCATTTTTCAGATTTTGTAAACGTTGGCTACTTCCATTAACACGCTTTTTTCGTCTTTAGTGGTAGGTGGCTACGAATGAAGGAATAGCAAGGAGGAACACCCAGTGTTCAGAACGAAAACTAATATTCCAAAGAAAAACTACCTGTAAAGTTACACCGAGATCTGAAAAAGACTCTCTATTGGAATACGAGCATGCACATCGCATTCAGTGTTTAAAAGAACAATTTCAAACTGTCTGACAGTGCAATATATAAAAACAATGTTGCAAATAAATTGCAACGAAAAAAGCTAGTTGAGCGAGCCGAGACGCAAGTGTAGGGATTACAAATATACACAAAATGTGTTATGTACAGTGTATTTACTTAGCCAGACCCTCATGAAGAGGTGAATCGAAAAAGATGAAAAGTGAACTCAACCCGTTTCACCTTCTTCTTTACCCAAGAAAGCATATCTGACATTTACACCAATAAGTTTAGAATGCAAAGGAATTGCAAGCTGAGATTGAGATAACCATTTGTGTCTTGACTCTTCATATTCTGCCTACGCAGTCACACCTACCTTACAGTCATGGTAAACAGTGTGAGTTGAGAAGGAGACGTTGGATGAACCTATCCATCTGCATTCACTTTTGCAGCGCTCCAAAAGATACCTATTATCTTTTGTGTACGATTTCACCGATAACTAAATGTACACGATTCTTTCTTGTCTTAATCTCGTTTACATTACGTCCATGTTAACGTACATCCAGGTCCACACTTAACCGTCTTGTAAGTTCCAGCGCTTACGTGTTCGCTCTTGTCACCGTTCATCCGTCCTCGTCTCCTTAGAGCCCAACGAATACAATTGCATCCTGATATCCGCGCTTAATTTCGCGTACCGCTTCGGACTATTATTTACTAGTCTTACAAATTGGTGACCCCGATTCCCCGCAAGAATTTAAAGCTTTATCGTCGTTTGTACTTTCGGTGAGTTCATTGCTATTTCTCTATGTACAGCGCATAAAAAATAACTGCTATCTTCTGTGTACTACTTAACTGTTGACCAATTGTACATTGTTCTTGTTTGTTTTATTCTTCCTTACAACCGGCACGACACGCAACCTCCTTGTAAGTTCCCGCGCTTACGTGCAACTCCTGTATTGCTTCATCCGTGATTCATCACGTGGATAATTTTTCAAGCACCAACCAACAGAGGCGTATGGACCGCTGGGCCGAGCACTTTCACTCGCAGTTCAACTGGCCTCCACCACCCATCAGTACATGCCGTACCCCTTGTTGCCCATCCTGGTTCGTCCCACTGAATCCACCCAGCAATGCGGAAGTCGGCCTCGGGATTCGACGTTTGAGGCAGTTCAACGCAGCCGGCTCAGACGGACTTCATCCGGAGTTGTTCAAGTACGGCGGTGTGGCAATCAGTAACCAGCTGACTTCGCTGTGCCCAAAAAGCTGGCGTACAGAGAAAGTGCCTTCCTCTTGGGGCGAATCAGTTATGGTCCCGATTTTCAAGAAAGGCGCTCGCACTACATGTGTAAATTATCGCGAGATTAGTCTTATTTCGGTTGCCTCCAAGCTCTTGGCATCCATTCTGCTCCGTATATTATCCCCACTAAGTGAGTCATCTTACCGTGAAGAACAAGCTGGTTTTCGTCCCAGCCACGGACGCGTGGATCAAATCTTCACGGTCCGCCAGCTCCTAGAATATCGCCACATTTATAACAGGCTTACTATCGTTGCGCTCTTGCTGCTTTTGACTCCGTTGATATACCTGCTTCATGGCGTTGGTTGCCAAAGAACGGGGTGCCAGAGAAACATACCGCCATCTTACGAGCACTTTACCTTCATATATCCGGCAGAATGAGGGACAAGCGCAAGCTTTCCTCGTAATTCGCTGTCAACAGAGGTGTGCGACAGGGCTGCCCTATGTCCCCATTCCTCTTCAACTTCGCAATCGAAGACGTTCTGTCGAATGCTCTAGAAGGTTTCCAACCTTTTGGCTTAGAACTTCTACCGGGTGAGCGCGCGACCGACTTAGATTATGCTGATGATATCGCCTTACTTGGTGACGATCCTCAGGGTATGCAACTCATTCTGGATCGTTTGGCGGTTGAAGCATCTAAGTATGGTATGAGCTTTGCCCCATCGAAGTGTAAAGTCCTGCTCAAGGATTGGCTTTCACCTGCTCCCGGGTTCACTTGAACAGGTAGATAGTTTCGTCTACCTTGGGAGCTGTGTTTCTACTAACGGCACTATCAGCAAATAAGTTACTCTTCGCATCGCTAAAGTCCGATTCGCATTTGCCAATCTGAGTCACTTGTGGCGTCGTCGTGCCGTCTCATTCTCGCTAAAGAGCCGCGTTTACAACGCATCTGTTTGCTCAGCTTGTTGTATGGGACCAAGTCCTGGCCAATTCGCGTGGAAGACATGCGTCGTCTTTCTGCCTTCGATAACGGTTGCTTAAGGAGGATTGCTAGTGTTTGGTGGCAACATCGAGTTATTAGTAATGACGTTCGACGTCGCATCTTGGAGAATGCGAGTACTTTCTTCAACAAACTGGTTTGCTGCACCACTTGAGATGGCTGGGTCACGTCCTACGCATGGCACCTGAGCATCCGCCGCATCGCGCTCTATTTGCTCCTCAAGGACCTGGCTAGAGGCGACCGCGTGGTGGTCAGCCTTCCACTTGGCGACAGCACATGAAATGGCTGACGTCGTGTCTAGCCGCTGTTGGATCCGTACGTCTTCCAAGACGGGGACCCAAAGATGGGGAGTGCCAATGGCTCAACACTCTTAAAGGTATGACCCGCAACCGGAATCAGTGGAGGAATTGTGTGTACACTTGTATTGATTCACATGTTTAATACTTCAAACATTGAAAAGGACAAAAAAGAAAAAAAATTAGCGCATGAAAAACAAATTAAAAATGGTTTGTTCTACTTTTTGTCAAAATCTTCCTTCCATCCTGCGGCATACTAGCTGAAGTGTGTTGCTCACCTTCAACTACGATGCCACGATGATTCTGATGCGATGACTTCCACTTATCCGCTAATCTCCATGATTTCTGTTGGTTCTATGTCTAGTTGCAAGACTGCTGAGATTACATATACCCACTTCATGCCTTTGCTTGTTAACTTTTTGAACATTGTCTTTCACTGTGCCCAGCCACAGAACGTCTTCGCCTACATAGGGACCATGGGTGGCTTGCGCTGCGCCACCCACAGCTGCATTCACACACCCCATATCCAGTGTAAACCTGAAGGAATAAGACCGGGATGCATGCGGATGGGAGCCAGGTTCCATCAACGGAGCCGGCCCACACTCCTTCACAGGCAAACACAAGCACACTGTATTTGGGAATCAAGCGTACACGAGGTGGTGCCTGGACCGTAGTCCGCACCACACTGAGAGCATGGAACCACTCTTCAAGTATAGCACGACCACAAGGACCGTGCACCCCGTCCCCTTCAGCAACGAGCAACTGTCTCCTGGAGCCAGTATGGACGAGGTAGTGTGTAGTAGACAGGTAGGCACCTTGTCAACATGCACATCAAGCACAGCCACACCGGAGATATCACAGGGCTAGTCAAATTATTATGAAGTTATTGAATTCAGCAAACTTTTTTCATATAAGAATCAAGTGAGTTTATTGTAACCTGTCTGTATTTTACAGGAAAAACCCATACTGATTAGAACTTCATCAAGATTAGTAATTTGTGTCTGATACTTTGACAATGTTCAAAAAGTTAACAAGCAAAGGCATGAAGTGGGTATATGTAATCTCAGCAGTCTTGCAACTAGACATAGAACCAACAGAAATCATGGAGATTAGCGGATAAGTGGAAGTCATCACATCAGAATCATCGTGGCATCGTAGTTGAAGGTGAGCAACACACTTCAGCTAGTATGCCGCAGGATGGAAGGAAGATTTTGACAAAAAGTAGAACAAATCACTCATCATGATTCCTTTCGTTTTTTGCTGCTTACCAATAAATGCGCGAGTAACCAACTCTCACGAATTGCTAACCAAAATATTTTACAGTGAACGAGGCGGTAGGGACGCACAGCCTTTATTGCCAACGAACCTCGGGTTCACCGGCTAGCACGCGCGCGGGTATAGAGGACATTTGCAGCCCACCACGCACCACACTGACCTTTCGCTCGGAATCACATTCACCCCCAGTTTCAGTCGATCCGCGAGGTTTTTTCTCACTCATTTGCCCTCGTATCTTTGCTTCCATCCCTCGTACTCTAACTGAGTTGCTTACTCCGGGTTGCGTCGCTCTCCTTTGGGTTATTACTGTAGTCGTGGCCAAAGGCGTACTTCTCCGGAAAATCGGGCTCTTCTCCACCACATTCCCCACTCTTCTCGGCCTCGGGCTGATATCGTTTGTCGCTCATAGGCCATTTCTGGCTGGTTCCGTAGTCCTCGAGTTTCTTTACTATCGTCCCTGATACTCTCGTTAGTTTTTCTCTTCCTTGGTTTCCGCGCCTTGTCCGTTTCGCCTGTGAATCATGTTTTCTGCGCCATTACAATATGAAGCTAGCGTTGTTTTTCGAAAACCTTTGAAAGTTCCGTTTATCTCTGAAACAAAATTTCACTGCTCTAACCCATGAAAATGCTCACAACCTGTTGTTACTGCTATGACTGGCAAATCTACGTGTCTGATACAGCTCAACATCGATTCGGTATGCTATCTTTACAGCAAGACCTTACAGTAACGGATTAATATTTCCTCTTGCACTTGGTAAAGTGATTACTGCTACTGCCATTTGGAACACAACAAAATTTGGGACATGTTCCTTGCGTGCACAGCTCGTTAGGAAAAAAAACACCAATCTAACAGTGCCTTTATGTTCGTTTAATTGCATCACCAATTACGTCTTAGTGAAACGCTTTTTAGCCAAGTGGATAGTAAACAAATAATTTAGCGTTGCCACTTTCTCTAGACGCCAAAGACAACTGACGTTAGAAGTGTTTTCTATTACTTTTTCAATGCGTCGCTTGAAAGAGCTTATTGCGGGGTTTAATTGCTACAACAACCTGTTTTGCATTTGCATAAGGAATTGTTGGTTTCATTCGTTCATAATTTTATCATACTTTTGGTAAGCCTTTTGATGCCCTATTTTTAGGTAACCTAGAAGGACGGATATTGCTTATTTGCTGAACGAATTAAGACTATTAGAGTACTGATAGCAAAGTGTTATCTATCTCGTGTGCCTCAAATACCGCAACTTAATTGATGATACTGTTGTACTGCTGCGCTGTTACGTCTGTGCGACTGCGACCGTTTGTTTGCTTAACCACGCGCCTAACCAATTGAAGGTAAGCAAAAACCCAAGACTCGCTAGACGGTGTATATTAGAGGTTGTCACCATTTACTGCTGAAGCATACACACTAATTTTGGAAAGCATGCTCACTCGATCTTCGGCGTCTGGCCCTCAGCCAATGTGAGCTACTTCCGTTCCACTGGTTTGGCATATTTGGCGGAATGGTGCACCTCCGTTTTCGATTACGCTCAAACCCTGGACGCCAGGTTGAATTCCTTGACCAATAATTTCGCGCCTGCTTCCTAAATTTGGTGGAATAGGCGAACGTGATTTCTCGCCCGTGCGCATGGCCTTCACACGCAGCTGTCTAATCACGCGCTTTCCGGCAAGCTGACGCGTAATGTAGCCCCTGCGCGGCGTTGCCGGCTTGTGCGTGGACAGTGACCACATTTGGGTCTCTATTAGATACCTTCTAAAGTTTCCAATGATTAAATGACTAAATTGTTACATTTATATTAAGAAACGTTAGTGGCCTTTACAGGACCCATTGCAGAGACGTTATATACACATTATAACGTATGGAAGCTTATTAGCCACTTTGAATCACAACATTCTTGCATGGTGTTCTCTCGTTCGGGTCGGACTTTTCTTGGTTTGGTTTCCGGTAGACTGTATAGTCAATGAGGTTGCACGTACATAAAACAACCCAAAACGTACCAGAAAGAAGTTTATTCATACAGCTACTTACCCTTATTTGTCGGCTCAGACACGTTTTCAGAAAGCGGATTAGTCGCCTTCCAAGTGCAGTCAGTCTCCATGTCCCAACTTTATAACAACTTGTGGCAAGTTGATCGGTAAGTCAACGCCACGCGTCCCACGGCTACTGCGCTCCGTTGCAATCAGCAGCTACAGATTACGCGAGGACAGGATGCGGATTAGCCAGGGTAATTTCCTACTGACCTAACACCACAGCTGATACGAACAACCCCGGCGCTTGAATGAACAATCTTTTAGAGAGGTCCAATGGCGCATCTTTTGTTGCGGGTCGTTCCGGAATACTTTGGATAGCTTCTAATTAAAGTTTCGGTATCGCAACTTTGACGGAGACGTGTTTCCCAATGCTATAGTGAAGCTGCGCTGCTTTGTGTGACTAAATGAATCAGCACTTTTGGTGGAGCCTACAAAAAGTTTAGCAGTCACATTGGTATGCGAAGTGTGGTGAGAGGATAGGCGGCACACATATGACCTGTACATCCATACGTACTGAGCTGTAGCATGGCTGTCGTGATTCTACTGCGATCACAATTGACCACCATCCTGAATTTTCCTTATTTGATATCACCTTCCAAAAGGATATGTAAAGATGTTTCACTGTTTACAGTGTTTGTATCTGCTAACTGCAGTTTTCTCACTGCCCCATCCAAACTAGTATTGACTTGACAAGAGAACTAACCTAGTTCATTTATAATTAGGGGAAGCGTTTTACGCTCACTGTGCGCCAGCATGGCGCACTGAAGTGGACCCAAATAGGGTAGGTCCTATGTTCACATCCCCCCGGCCATACAGTTTGAGCTCTTGAGTAGGAAATTGACTTTCACGCTAAACCAAACGTACACGGCCGCCATAGTCCGCACTCACGCTGACACCGTTGCGCTCATCACCAACCGCCTAAAAGGCAGAATTTCGGCCCAGTCCGAATCCTAAGTCCTATACCAGTTCACTTGCACCTGTGGTGCGAGGTAATTCGGATACACGACCAGACGTCTGTCAAAGCGGATAGCACAACACTGCCCTACCTCACCTTACAGCGTGGAACCACTAGTAATGTCTACAGCTCCACCCTAGAACACCTCGTAGCTAGTGGACATCATCATCATCATCATTACACGTTAGCTGGAGGTGGAAAACACCTCAGCTATTGTGCCGCAATACAAAAGACAAGGAAAACAAACAGTGGCACGCCCGCTGAGTCCCCAGTAACGGATGAACATCGTTTCGGAGAGCTAACAGCTGGCTGCCGTAAAAGAGTCATATTATGCTTAACAAGTAAGATCGTGGTTGGAGGGGGATGCTAAACAGGAGGGGGATGGACAAAGAAACTCACAACACAAACGCCATTGGGGCCGGCCCCAAGCCATATCAGCAAGTGTGTCCAACCAAACGTGTTCACCGTCCTTAGGACCCCAGCCAGGCAGTCGCGATGCGCCAACCGACGCCAACTTCGAAGTGAGGGTTTTCATTTCTCTCGACCAAGTCATCACTTGGCCTCCCCTCCTCCTCTTCCAACCGCATCCACAACGCGCAAACAATGCACGTCGCGGGAGTCGGTGTGCTGGCATGCGCAACACGTGGCCCAGCCATCGGAGCCTGGTGCGTGATATAATGGTGCTGAGCCGTTCACTCGCTCTTCCTGCACCAAGTATGCGACGTCGAACACGCTCATTGCTCACGCGGTGTTCCCACCAGACATGAGCTAAGCTGCGAAGGCAGCGATGATCGAATGTGACGAGCCTCTTCATGTCTGTCGACCTGATGGGCCAGGTTTCACAGCCATATAGGAGAGTTGAACGCACGGCTGCGTTGTAAACTCTGCCCTTGAGGGCGAGAATAATGTCGCGTCTGCGCCACATATGGTGGAGATTGACAAAAGCACCTCGCGCTTTTGCTATACGGTTCGTAACCTCATCCTCAATCCCACGGGTGCTAATATAGCTGCACAGGTACTCGAATTCCTGAACGACTTCTAGCAGATCACCACCAAGCGTTAGCGCAGGGTTGGGTCCCTGCCAATTTTGGAGAAGCACTTTGCATTTCGATGGAGCAAAGCATAGCCCAAAACGATTGACAGCCAGTGCTAGTCGGTCCAGTGCTGTTTGGCATGTTTGGGAGCTGTCACAGATTAGGGCAATATCGTCCGCATACTCCAAGTCAAGAAATCGCTCACCAGGAAGTAGCTTCACACCTTCTAGGTCGTGTCCAGCGAACGCTGTTTCCATGACTTCATCAATAGCGAAGTTGAAGAGGAAAGGTGACAGCGGGCATCCTTGTCTCACACCGCTGCTGATACTGAAGGGTGGCGAGAGTTTGCCATAAGCCCTCACCCTGCCCGAACTATGTGCGTACAGCGCATTGATAATGTTTACATATTTATCAGGCACACCTTTCCTGTCAGGTTGCCCAGACCTAGACAGGAGAACGATTAGGGTTCTCAACCAAAGCCTTTGGTTCAAAAACCTTACCGCAAGGCAGCGGCTTTCGGCACTGGACTACAGAGCCCGTTTTATGAAAGGAGGAGCCACCCCCATTCCAACCCCCAACCTGGAGGCTGAGTTTGTCTGACCTCTAACCATTGACCAATCTGGTATGAGTGGCTCTGAAGGTGCAAAAAAAGCACCACCCAGCATAGTTCAATGGATCTGATAGTGGACATGACGTACCAACAAAAGAGGCCTTCAAGATAGTGTACGTAGCACCAAAACGCTGCCCAAAAGGACTCAAGACGCCACAGCAGAAGCAATTACGATTAAGTAACTGAAGCCGGAACTGTGTAAACAGCGTGTATTTATGCAGAGTCTAACCCTACCGTGACCCTAGCGTAGTCAGCTGACTTCTGGCATAGTGGTCAATGGTAGTGGGTTCAAATAGACATAGATTGCCGCCGTTCATCCGGTCACAGCATTCACGACTTCGCGTCGCATCGCTAGCAATAGCTACTACACAATTATGAAGCTCCTAATTATCATTGCTTGAGGAGCTTCATCGAAAAGAAATTTCTTCGCAATTTTCCTTTTGACAACAGCAGTTAGTTAGTCCAGTGTAATGGTCAACGTCAAGCAGCCTCCTATAACTGATCAAATTTATCTCTGCTCACATACAAATAAAAATATAGATCAACCAAAACTGCCTTCTATATAAGGCTGACTGTTGGATATCAACCTTTTCCCTCAGGTTACATCCAGTCAGTAGGCCCGACCAACAAGATGGCTGGCTACCCCTCTGAGTGGCGCATGTAGCAAAGGATCAATGTACTGCCCCGGCAGTTAAGGAAAGAAATTCAGGCGCTAGCTTTTCATTTTTTTCACACTTACTTGCGTACTATCAGTCGTTGTAACCGTTCTAAAAAAAACCCAAAGAGTTGGGCTTATCTCAACGCTTCTATGCTACACCTACGTACCTTAGGCCATTTTGGAATCTCGTGCTCTGGTCTTCCCATAAATGGTTTGCCGTAACGCTCTTGCGGTGCTGGTTACTACGACCTGGGGACCAACAGTTGCTGACTGCTGTGTGAGCATCAGTCCGGATCCTCATTACTCTCCTCCTTTTCTGGTTTTTTCCAATTATATTACCCGCAAAGTAAATTGCCCAAGCTACGGTGGCCAGGTGGAAGATTCAAGCTAAGTCCCGTGCCGCAAGTAACGCATACGATGGGGGAGTGCAAAACTCTGTGTAGCCGTTTTACAAAGCTCCAAGAAACGAGAAGAGTTTTCGGTCAATCCGAGCTTGTCCGCGCCCATTTTTATGGACTCTTTTCTGTGATCAATGCAGCTGAAATAACTTCTTGAAGTCAACAAACTGAAATGCTTGTAGTCAAGGATCAATCTTCACAGGTGTAGTAAAAATGAAACCTATGAATCAGTGTAAACTTAACAGGACCCTGATCAATAAATAAAGCTTAACGCAACCATTTAGTAACAGCTTGATGCCGTATAGCCCTCCAAGAATCGAGAAGCCAGTCTGAGCGGTGATCACAAGTCTGTTATTAAAGAACATGGTGGCATTTTATACTGTACATTACTATTCACTGAGCCTCGTTTTAAATGGTCGCTTCTTTCTGGCCACTTGTCTGAGTTCATTGGCTAGGGTCCATCCTTTGTTCTCAGACGTTTGGACCACTCCTCGCTCAGGTGGAATAAAAACGCGCTTTGTTCACACGTCGGGATGAGTTTCCGGTCGGTTCATTCGGTGCTTGCACTGGTTGGTTATTCATCTGTCTCCTCTGTCTGTTTCGCTCGTTCGACCTATCAGCTGTCATCATGCGATGTGCACAGAGCTCCAAACCTGTGTCACATATGAGCATCTCGCCTGCCTGACTATAACGACCGAGCCTGACTCACCACTTGCTGATCGATTTTCCTACCACTGGCCGGCTATCAAGCCCACTTAGTATAGGCCACTTAGAGAACTCTCATTTAGGATGATTTGGCGGCGTCCGTATCCGGATTTGCCTGTCACTGTGACGTCCATGGGGACAGTCACAGGACACCTGCGCCTACAAAGGGGGCCATGGGTGGCTTGCGCTGCACCACCCATAGTTCCACCCACACACCCCATATCCGGTGTAAACCCGAAGGAATAAGACCAGGAGGCATGTGAATGGGAGCCACGTTTCATCAACGGAGCCGGCCCACACTCCTTCAACAAGCAGAACGGAAGCATTCCGGCCTAATTGGGAAATCATACACACCAGACGTACACGAGGCGGTGGCTGGACCGTAGCCCGTTCCACACTGGTTGCATGGAACCACTTTTTGAGCCTAGCACCGTCACGAGGACGGTGCACGCCGTCCCCTCCAGCGACGACCAACTGTCTCCTGGAGTCAGTATGGACGTAGTGGGTAATAGACAGGTAGGCACCTTGTCAACGTTCACATCAAGCGCATCCACACCGGGGAGCTCAAGCAACATCTACTTCTGAAATGCAAGATTACTCATCACGCAGGCAAACGTACCACATACGCAGCCTTATTGGCCTGGATTAGTAAATTGAAATACTCATGGTGCTTCTATTCCACATACTATAGTGCCATCTCCGGCAACTGAGAAATCGCCCTTTTGAGCAGTCCACGCAATTCGCATCGATCAAATTTGCCTTGGATTCGCAGCATCTGAAATCAACATGAGTTTGTCATAAACTCACCTTCTTCATGTTCTGGTAATGTTATTTTCGATTTGCTCGAATGTCGTTTTACTGCACTAGGTTAGCCGAACAAAAGCGGTATGAGTATCCTCATCGAATTCATTCCGTATACATATATACATAGATTGGTGTTATCTGTGTCCAATGGCAGTTCGAATACAACATATGTACATGCGTTTATCCAAACTGAAGTGTGATCTGTCACAAACGGCAATCTCAATAGTGCTATGGAAACCAGCAGCTACGGCAGACAACTTTATTGATCAGGCGTCGGCAAAGCAGTAAGCCACCGCTTCAATGTCACAACAGTTAAGCCTCTTACTCACCAAGTAGCATCGATGAAATACTAGCCCATGTCCACCTTACAGAAAATGATAGGCCGTGGCAGTAAGATATTGAGAAACCGTTTTCCTTACATAGCTTGCATAACGTACTGAGTTTTAACAGCTTTGGCAAGGGAAAATGCATGGGTTAATAGTATTCTCATTTGTGGGAAGAACAGTCGATGCCAGGACAAACGTGCGCGTGTCTTATACCGCCACCCACCTGGGATAGAAGATCTGCTTTTTATCACTTTCATGGGAAACGAAGTAGAAAGCAACAGAGCAAGGCCTTGTATCATTGAGCCCATAGGTGACTAGTGCTTGTAAAAATTTTCGGCTTTATTCTATTCTACCGCAATACCATCACAACAAACAACAATCAGGTCAGTGTACATATCTGTCAAAAAGCCGGACTGTAATACGGTTGCAAACCAGTTGCAAGTAATCATTGCTTAACAATGAACTTCAGGTCGTTATCAGGTGATACATTTGTCTGACTACAAGTGCTCTCCTATCTGCTAATTGAATAAATTTAATTCCCACATGAAGGCGGATTGCCCTCAAATTCTCTTTGCATATTAACCAAACCAATATTTAGCTGTATTCTTCCCAAAAATTGGTCCGACTTAACGCGATAATAATTATAAGTGATAGTCACTTCACTCTGCGTGCTATTGCACATGTAACACATTCGTTGCATTTGCTTGATTGTTTAGAAAGTTTACTTCTTAAGAAATATGTATCTGTATAGTACAGTTGTAATGATGCTTGCACTGAAAGTGATCATATCAAATCAACAATAGCTGCAAGCACCCAAGACGGGGATATTCAGCTTATCATAAACGGTTGTCCTTATTCGTACTTCAAACTCTCTTGATCTTTGGATAAATCTTCATCGTCATATCTAGCACTAAGGCAACTACTTCATGATGAAACAACTTGTTTTTCCACTCGATGAATTTGACATGAAAGGTAATCCGTGGAACTCTCTGTCTTTGTCCACCGGTCCTACCTGGATGCTTTAATTGATCGTATTGACATATCAACTTAGATGATGGAGAGTAGGAAGTTCCCTTATTCACTGTTACTGCAAGTGCGTGTAGCCACCTATCATAATAGTGACTTGTATTAGAAAATTCCCATCTGACTGAATTCCAAGCGACACGGGACCTACTGTTTTCGGACCATTCAACGTACACTGATACTCCGGTTCCAAAGTGTTCAACAATGTTTCATTTCTTGTGTAAAATAAGGAAAGATATTTATGCAAAACGCTCCGCCATCATTAGATGTTGGATGAACTAACGTTTCTCACCGTCTGAGTACAATGAACAAAAGTTTGCCTGCGTGATCGACTAAAGCGAATTTGTTTCCACTTCTCAAAAATAGCTCCCTTACTTTTTCTTCACTTCTCACCAGATTGTTATCCTATAAATAACTGTATGAGCCTTTTAATGTTGTTCCTGGCAAATCCAGAAGCAAACTCTTTTTAACTCAGCAACAATTGCGGAATTACCTGGCGCTTGTCGCTGTGTTAAAATCCATAACGAGGCATTCAGATTGCTTCCAGATACGTTTGACAGACTCTATTTGGTTTTAATCAGTCACATTCACCTTGGAGTTGAGCTTATTCCGCAAAGACTGGTTTGTTCAAAACCATGGTAGGATAATCCAACGATGTAAGCTAATGCTGAGTACTACGTGGCGCAAAGAAACTACATACAGATAACCTTCGAATGCAGCTGACGTACAACTAAGTCACCGTAAAATACACTTCGTACGTTTACATAACATTTCACGTTTTCCTCCGCGGTCCCCAGCAGCTAAAACTACTTATTTAAAAACTTGCTTAAAAGATATCTTCTGTCCACTGATTACAATTCCCTGAAATCGCTGAATCTTAGATTTTAGCGTTTCATTTTGACTTGAACAGTGAGTAGTACCGCAGATAAACTAGTGTTGTACATTTATCTTTATGCAGTTGCGCCCGATGGAATTTGACGGGTAAGACGTGTACTGTCACGAACACTGCCACCAAGTTCCACGAATTCGAGCACGCAGCACAAGGCGGGCGCATTCGTTGGACTACTGTTACAATTGTTTTAGCGAACCGACAATGAATTGGAACACATATTTACGCCGCAAAGCTACTGTCTGGGTTAACCACCTCCGTAACTGACTAATAACAGCGCGAATGATCAGATCGGATTCGACGAGGAGACACTGCAATTGCAACAGTGCGGTGGTGTACCTCTCTTCCGTTTTGGCCTGGTTTAGTACATCATGTTGCAAACTAGAATAATGGAACCGAAGTATTCCGAGTTTGTTCACCCGAAATGCAATTAAAATTTGTTCCAGTTCGGGAGAGTCAAATCCGATCATCGCAGTGATAATGACCACAGAAGCGAGCATGTGGGCAAATATTCAATCCGCCATAGTCTCGAGGTGCACGGTTTAAACCTGGTCACGTGCGTGGCACAGAACGCCAACGCCATTCCTTAACACACACCCGTTTACGACCTGTCGGGGAGGGCAACGTTAGGACCAACATTTGTCCATCAAAGATATGCCACTGCATCCGGGTTAAGCTGCGCTTCCTTCGGCAGAAATCATGGTCATGACTGCGTGTCACAGATAAAACAATGCGGTGTTTCAAAACCTGGTACTAAATACCTGCTAGATAATTAGTTAGTCAATGACAAAACGACCAGTTCTGCTTCTCAGGTATCTCTTGAGCATAAAATAGCTTCTCACATGTTTATGCTGACTTGCAGCAAGGTAGTCTACATAAAAATGCGGTGTCCAAGGCTCACACTCCTCTACATTGGAACAAGTAATTTACAAGCAGCTGTACAGAACAAATATTCGGGAAAAAAACCGCGTATTTTAACTGTAATAAAATGTTAGCAGCAATTCAATTACAGCTACATTTGCATAACCTGAGTCCGTCCTTAGAGTGAAACCTACTATGTGAAATTTCGGATCTTCTTGTACTACCTTGGGCAATATTAAAGCCATGTTAACTTGGAATGTTTCGATTTCCTATGTCAGTAAGCCTCTTTGCATGTTTTAAGCACCTGTCAAGGAATACGTTTTCAAGGAGCTTGTTAGTGTTTTGAGGTTCATTAAAGTGTTATCACAAATTCAGTGCACCTGTGTAAAACATACACTATGTACAGTTAGAGGGATAGTTAGCAAACATTTAACAAAGATCCAGTTTAACGCATAAATTATTCGGTAACAGTCTCGCTAACATGCGTGAAATCGATGTTTACTTTATCGTCTCAACGAAACTGGTCCTTAAAGTGGTGCAATGGTTTGCATACCTCTTCGACCCATGGAGCTACGAAGGGTGTTCATGAAAACCAAATTTTTAAGATGGAGCAACAACCGACAGAGGGAGCACCCTGCGGCTACTTGTCGCATGTTAGGGCTTGCTTGACCACAAACTGCCATTTGCTGCATTTCGCTATGACTTGGTTGGGGAGCAATAGCCACTGAAGTAAACACACGTACAAGCTGTTCGTCGGATTACTGCCAGAGAAAAAGGGATTGAAGAATAACGCGTGCGTGTAAAATTTTGCTACAAACGGCAAACGTTTAGAGAGACATTTCACTTAGCCATACATACGGGGATGACTGTATGAGTCCCACGAAATGCCATAACTAGTTTACGGGTTTCGAACACATCAGAATGTCGCTCGGTAACGATGCCAAGCCTGGACGACCTTCCACATCAGCAAACGGTGATCGTGCCGACAGAGTTCGTGCTGTGGTCCGTGGAAACCATCACCTAACTGTTCGAGATGTTGCCAACAAATTCTAGCGCATCTGAGGGATGCTGTGCGCAGGAAGAAGCCTGAAATATGAGAAAACCAGACTCGGATGTCTCATCATGACAATGCACCGGCTCGGGCATCGCTCCTTGTTCGCAGCTATCTAGCAAAAGATCGCATTCCCGTTGTGCCTCATCCACTCCATTCGTATTTAGCCCCTGCGGATATTATCCTGTTTCCTAAACCTAAACCCAATTGGAAAAAAACGCCGTTTTCATACCATGAAGGTAATACAGGAAAATGCGACAAGCGATTAGCGCGCCATCTCAGAAAGGGCATTTCAGGCGGCTTTCCAAAAATGGAAGCAAGTAGGGCAAGGTGTATTTTCAAAGCAAGACGGCTGACTAGGATGGTGCACTCTAACAGGCCGCGGAACGTGACATGATTTCGAGACGTCTGGCTGCATGGTACGGGTTGCTACCTGACCGGCAGTAGCAGGACTGAGTCACGCCGGAAGGTGATGAAATCAAATCCCCACCGTCGCATGGTTGCTATGGTGCGGACGTGATCCTACCCATAATCAGGTAGTGGAGGCCGTTACCAGGATCGAATCTGTTCAGACAAAATGTGTGCTTCACTTCGGTTACAGACAGGCGAGGTAAGAGCATGTGACCTATAAAATTAACCACATTCTTTGTCTACTATACATCGGTCTAGCAGGCTCGGCGTTCTGATTTGCCCCGGGCTGGGTTCGCGTGGCAGTGCAGCAAGCAGAGGGGATAGCAGCGTTACAGCAGTGTTGCCAGTAGAGGGGACTAGTTTGAGGGGGAAGTGCGTAAAATGCTGTGCAGTGAACAATAAAGATGGTATAGCAAATGTTCGGTTTCTTTTTTAACTCCCCTCGTATACTGAGTGAGGCCCTGGGGCGCCTTGCGAACTGCTGCTAATTGGTTTGTCAATGGTTATAAATCAGCCAGACTCATTTCCCTATTCCTCTATCTTACGGGTTTGGAATGAGATCCATTTATTTCCGTAACACTAAATCATTGTCACCTCCCTGCTGCGTTGTGTCAAAGGATTTGGTTGATGACTAATCCTCCTTCTGCGTAGGTCTAGGCGACCATGACTGCTTTCTCAGATTTCAACCACTTCCTGCATCGGCCGTCGCGCAGATTATCATGGGTCACTTTGTCTACTGCATACAACAGGGCGGATAAGAGAAAACACACTACTACTGTGGCCACCCTACTTTCTTTCCCACATGTTTCTCTTGTTTCTTTCTCTACCTCCATTACTAACCTTCCTCCTGTACTTCCCAGCTAAATCAAAAATAGCTACAGTGCTAATGTAGTTCTACCGTCTGCAGCTACCTTCCTGCACCACACACAAGAAGGAGTGCCGTATTGCTCGATGGGCGGTGCACTCTCGATAGCATTTCAGTTTCTCCTGCTCCTGGACGTCTTCCTATTCAGGTTGGTGCAGTTTGAGCCATGGCAGTTCACTTTGGAGGGTCCGTCGGTGGCTGAGGTCCGAAACACGATCGTGGAGTTTAATCGTTTTCGTCTTGCTGGCCCGGATTCCCTCATATTTACACTATACGGGGATTCTGGTGAGGTCCTCTACAAAGCCCTGACCTTGTTCGTGTGTGTATGGAAGGAAGAGGCTATACCAGCTAACTGGGGTGAATCGATCATAGTGGCAATGTACGAGAAGAGTAGTTGCACCAACTGTGCAAACCACAGGATTAGTAGCCTAACGCCTGTAGGGATAAAGCGTTCGGCCTCAATTCTCGTTCGTCGCCCCGCTGCAGTACAGGAATCCCCGATTAAAGATGAGTAGACAGGTTTCCTCCCTCAGCGGGGCTATATACGCCAGGTGTTAGAGCAGCGTCACATGTACCGCCGGCTGACATTAGCTGTGTTCCTCGACTTCAAGAATGCGGTCGACTTGGCCGATCGATCCATTTTGTTCGAGATATTTGCGCGGTAAGGCGCTCCCATGAAATATATGGACATTTTACTTTCTCATCGCCCGAAAATCACAGGCCGCGTTAGGGTCTATGGTGATTTCTCGGATGCCCTTTTGACAATAAGTGGCGTTTGGCAGGGTTGTTCAATTTCCCACTTATTGTTCGACTTCGTCCTGGACCCCGTTATGGAGTGTTCCCTTGCTGAATCTCAAAATGCGGACGTTGAAGTGCTACCTAGTGAAATGCTCGTTGATCTCGACTATGCGGACAATATCACATAGTTCTTTAACAGTGTTAGGACGGCTTGATCAAACCTGAACATGCTTTTTAAAGTGGCCTCATTAGTTGGCATGTGCTTTGCTCCTTCGAAGTGCAAAGCTTCATCGCAGGTCCACTAGCCACTTGATGACCCCTTGATCGTTGATAATGAGGAAAGCGAGGCAGTTGATCGACTCACTTATCTTAGCAGTTGTATCACTAACGATATGTGCATATGCACTGAAGTCAGTTCGCGTAGTATGAAAGCTAGAACTGTCTTCCAGAACCTATGCCATCTATTGCGTTAGAAAGTGGTTTTCCTCGATCTGAAAGTCCGTGTTTACAAAGCCACAGTGATGGTTGTCCTACCGTATGGGAGTGAGATTTTGCCGCTTCTGTCTAAGTACATGCGGCGATTTCAGACCTTTGATCATCGTTGTCTGCGAAGTACTACTGGTGTCAGATGTCACCAGCGTCGCTGCAATGATGGTGTGCATAGGCGAGTGCTATGCAATGGTAACCATTCTAGTTTCTTAGAACAATCATTCGCAATGCATAAGTTGCGTTGGCTTGGGCACGTGCTACGTATGCCTATTCACCGCTTATCGAGGAGAGCTTTGTTATGTTTACCAGATGTAGGGTGACGCAAGCTAGAGCTGGGTAAAAGTTAAGTCGGCAGGGAGAGATAAAGTCATCGAATATTAGCGTAATTAACCGGTATCGCTTTCCAGGCTGGAGTCCACGTGACCCGCCATCTGCTTGGCTCAAGGTATTACAGGACAAGGCTTGCAGTCGGCACCGTTGACGTGTCTGCCGTCTTCTCGTAGTCGGACCACCTCTTTAGAATGTCAGAAGTAAGCAAATGCGTGAAGAATATTCTTTGCGATATTTCTCATCGGGCGTATACAATTCTGAAGCAAAATATTCGAGGGAATAAAGCCAATAGAAGGTTGTACCGAAAGCAACCAACTCATTAACTAGGCAGTATAAATCAATAGTTTGATCAATTAGACTGTCGCATTAGAAAGCACGTGATCGAGGCAGGTCATATGTCAAGTTCAAGGCCAAGGTAATTCCAGAGCCTGTAGCAATGTATGCTGTTTGCACAGCTCCGGTTTCAGAATCTTGCTTGTAATGGCTTCAGAAATCGTCAACAGATGTTTCTTAAGCTGTTTTGGGTAGCGCTTTGGGATGGTATAAACGACTTTGAATGACTAGTTCATTTGGGCTTGATGTTCAGTGTCAACCGTGTTGTAAAACGGAACTGTTGATGGCTTTTGTGCCTTTTCGTAGTGACGCGGGACATTGTTCAACGATTTTTGTGGACAAACACCTTGTTGTATGTCCAAGATACCTAGCACCATAAATGCAGGTGAACTAGTATAAGACAAACGATTCGGACCGAACCGGGAGTTTATCCTTTAAGCGCTGAATAATCAATGGTCTTATTTCGGCAAGTAGTTTTACGTTGGCAGCTGGAAATGTCTTGGTCACTACCGTTGGGATTTTTCTATTCAACAGTTCGAACGCGATGTCACCTTTAAAGGGAACTGTAAGGAATACATGCTTTTTGGGCACTGTAAGGAAAGACTTGCCATCAGGTTGTTTGGAGTGCTTTTTGATGAAAGGCACAGGGTACCCATTTTCTTGCAGCATGTTAAAAATGAGCTCGGTTTCGCTTTCCAGTATCTGGGCTGCAGATTGTTCTGGCGCGATGACATTAGCAACGAACTAAATTCCTCTTGTATCTCAGCGGTACAAAGCTACTTGGGTGTATTCACCTACCTATGTCGCTTAGCGGAAAACACCTTTTTGATCGTCCCGTTTTCACACCGATGCAATAGAAGGTCTAGGAACACCAGACAGCCATCTTGCTCAACTTCATTGGTGAATCTTAATGATTGATGCACTCTGTTACACTGATCTTATAGGATTGGATGATCGGTGGAAGAGTGCTGTGTTATCTGCGAGGTAATGGCTGATTACGACGTGACGCTATGAAAGCCGCAAGGAAGCTGTCTCGCTGTCACCTTATTTTTGAAACAGTCAGCTGTTTTGATTGCATTTTGGGGAGAACATGTAGCTGCATTGATCCTGAATGTTTGTTTAGAGTATTACAGTTTTTCCTGTAAGTCCCCCTGCTCTCCCTCTTATTATTCTTCGTTCTGTAGGTCACCAAGGTTTTATGTGGCAGCGAAACATCATTTAACATGGCTGATGTACTGCTGTGGATGAGCATGAACATTGGCTCAAATTAGATACTCAATGGGGTAGGATGTGCTCATGGTTTCCACCCTGGCATTCAGGTCTAAATAAGCTGATCTCCGCAGACATAGTCAACCAGTCACTGAAGTGTTCGATTAAGCTTACGCTGTTTAGGTCATTTTCTCCGTATTTCCGTTGGCCGCCTTCCTCTGCATGTATTCTTTACCGTCGGTGCACCAGGTTGACCGTAAGTGCCAGCTGACTAGTCGGAGAAGTGACGTAAAGCGTAAAGAATTTTGCCAAAGACCTGGTTAATGGAGGTCTTGAGATGGTCCGGTGGTTGTAGACCCTAACTAACAGGGCGCTGCCGCGCACCCAATAACGTACTTGCGTTCGGTTCCCTGCATCTGTTCGTATTTCATCTCGATTATTCTTACACGCTTCCTTCTTAACTCTCTTTCTGGTTTTATCTGTTTGTACTCTACCTCATTTTCTCGCCCCTTTTATTTATTGTTCTTAGGTCCGTGTGCTTCGTGGTAAGTGGCTCCTAACATATTTCGGTGTTTGAATCACAGTCGTCTAACCGAACTGAAATGAATGTTTAAAGCTAACAGGACTTGAATTTGATCAATCAGACGAACATCATGCTTCTTCAGAGCTAAAATGCTATCTATCCTGCGAAACAAGGTGAACGAACTTACGCGGTTGATACATACTGATGAATCGGATCATACGCAGTTAAGCAGCAAGCGTAGTTGACAACGAAATGAAATTGATCCCTTGGTTGTGGCCTTATTGGCAATGTACTCTTGCTGGAAACAGCAACCCCGAGATACAACATCACGTTTAAAGGACCCTAGTACTCGTTCTAGACCAAGCGTCATTCCAAATAATATGTCACATTTCATGGAACGGGGCAAGTCTACGCAGATGTCTTTATATACTTATTCATTTATGCAAAAGAAGCGGTTAATCTACTTGCCCGACTTTCCTCCGTTGATTAGTCCTTTGTGGAAAGCAGTTCTAATGCTCCCCACCCATATAATCCCTTGCAGTCAAATAGCTACATGCATTTTTTTTAAAATACTTATACCCCACTATGTTGAACGTTTGGCAACACATTTGATCAAATTAATGCTGAGCCGGGAAGTAACTTCGCTTGCATCTTCTACTCCCGATAGCAACGTGTTCTATGCTTGATTAGTGACTGTAGGTTCGGCCTAATTTCTACCACAACCGAAATAACTCTCAATTCAACTCTTCCGGACCCCATTGTCACTATCGTTCATTTCGCTACCATAGTGTTGTGGTGACGTATGAACAATTTTGGAGACATTCTGCACGCAACGACCGAAACTTCATTCCAACTTCACTGATACTTGCGTGTGCGTCACTTGGTTAAGAGTACAACCTGATGGCTACGAGCCGTAGGAATTGCCAACTTTCCGAATATTGTCTGTCAAGTGAATCACCTGTCAGACCAAAATTCGATTGGTTCGGGCTGCCCAAAGCTTACTCCTGTTCAAATCGCTACACTTCTCACCCGTTGGTAGATGGGTAGACAGCCGAGTGCGTCGAATTTATTGTTGTAGAAAATATGACTGACATACCCTTTAGCTAACAGGTTAGGAAGAAGTTTGACACATCTCGGTACCCACGACACAAAGCGATTAGAATTAGATGAGTAGGTGAAACAATATTTCATCTTATGGACTATACTTGGGCCAATTGATGATGACTAGCAGACGATTTATCAGGCCAAAGCTATGGGTACTTTACTTGTTACCGTTAATGGAGTACATGCAAATATTGATGCCAGCTGCATACCAGACAACAGCTCTTGGCATGGCTGTCGATGAGCAGTTGATGGGTAAAACTCGGAAAAATTGGAACCACCAGTCTTTTAAAAAGCATGCTAGCATTTAATTTCATCCCAGTATGCATTCAAATAGTCGGAACATCTGTCTCCATTAAGTAAAGCTGCCAGATACTTGCAGCAATGGGTTCATGTAGGACATTTGATTGACTAGAGATCTAACAAGGACCTAAAAATAATAATTCATTCACTGTCCTCATGCGTGGGAGTCTTATCATCTGGATAAAACTGGCGGATCTAAACTTACCCCAATGACAATGGAAAGATAAGTGGTGTTATCCTTAGAAAGCGCAATGCCTCTCTTTGGATTTGAGAAAGTAATTGCCACTGAAAATTCAGACCTGAAATCCAAATAGCTGCGGCAAACGGTCATTGTTAAGAAATTACCCCACTTAACATTAGATTGCAACTTACTACTCATTACAAACTCCAGACCTTTGGTATTGGTGATCCTCTTCTAGGATGGAGCAGAAACTTTCTCCTACACCGGCGCCTGGAAGTACTTGTGTGTGAATCGCTCTTAGATTTCACCCTAGTTGAATGCGGAGTACCACAGGAATCGGCACTAGGGCCGCGATTATTTTTGACGTATATTAACGATACCACAGGCCTCATAAGCTCAAACTGGCTTCTGTATGCCGATGACACCAAGATGTGGAGGGCGATCCATACACCATACGATATCACAGTACTTCAAGCTTATCTGGATAGGGTATACGCGTGGTCAATCCGGAATCTACTTCGATTCAATGTGGACAAATATAGAATACTGCATCTGCGGCAAAAGTTGGTGCATTCCTACAAACTCGGCAACCAGGAGCTTCGAACGTCTTCTGGCGAGAAGGATCTTGGAGTTTTGGTCCAGGTCGACCTTGGATGTTCGAAGCATGCTGAAACGGCGTCTAGGAGGTGCGTCCAACATGTGATCCTCCTGAAGTATGCATTCGGAAGATTCTATCCTTCGATTTTTCCACAACTTCTCGGCTCATACACACGGCCACATATGGAATATGCAATACAGGTCTGGCAGCCATGGCCGAGGAGAGATCTCACCGCCTTGGAGATACACCAACGCCGGGCAACCAGACGTCAAGATCCTGTATAATTTGCCATATGAACGAAGGTTTCAAGTGCTCGGGGTATACAGCGGACAATATCGGTGATTGCGCGGTGACCTCATTTTGACTTGCCAGATTTTGAGAGATCCCAACCATACGTGCCGCCATTTGCTAGAGCTCAGTCACAACAGCAATTTAACAAGCCATGATCTCAAGCTGGCACAGAAGCACAGTCCTTTAGAATGCTGGCGGAATTTTTTTCCGCACATGTTTACAGAACCTGGAATGCCCTACCAGAATCTGTCAAATGTTCACCTAAACTGGCAGAGTTCAAATCCAGGGTTGCCCGTGCACTTATTTCGCTGCACTATCCTACATGACTTATTCCCCATGGATAAACACAAGTGTCTGTAAGAGATTTCACTGGCCGTCAAATCCCAGATTTTGTTCCACCATTTTCACTAGAAGGAGACACGATTTTTACCAACATTCAATTTGCTGCCATTTCTCATGGATTTACCTTGGATTTAAGCGTATAGTACGTTTACTTCAGTGAGTTCACTGTGTAAACCCTGTTTTGCTAATAATTTTTTTATATTTTGAATTTTCGTTATAACCATTTTACGGGACCAGTTAAGCAGTAGCTTTTTTGCTCGCATAAAACCAGTGTTCCATTGTTAATGACAAAGCAAGTAATACTTTACATATCCCGTTGACATATCCAGCTGAATTAAATGGAGCAAATGCAACCTCTTTTATTTAACATATTTATCCTATCTAACGTGTTTGGTAGCATAGGCATCAGACGGGGATCTAGAAAGACTCAACATCCTAATGACGGAGTAGCAAGATTTTCATCAACACCGGTCCTTTATTACAATCTACTGATTGCACGAGCTGACTAGGCCAAAATTGTGGAAACGGACTGGAACCGATGTCATCCATGCAGACTTTGCCAATGCTATCGACCGCGAAACTTGTCCTCATGTGGATTGGCAACATTTTTATAGCGGTGATTACAGGTACAGGTTCGGACCTCATTGTCAGATCTAATGGTGAGGGAAGGCGGTGTTTCTCAAAACATGGCTCTGAGGCCTCATTTTTTCCACTATTCAGTAACGGACCGGGGGTATAATTACCTCAGATCTGTTATTTTTCATTAGAGATGTCAGGATATTGGGACTATCAACGAGCTGGATGATCATTGCTTGATGCAACGGGACCATACTGTTACCTATAAAGTGCTCGAAAATGACGCTACTCTTATTTAACCCTCAGAAATGCAAATGTTCCGTGTGCACTATTGCCAAAACACCGTACATATACTCCGAGTACACACCTTCCAGACGGTCTAGCAAAAGCCTGGTCTTTCGGTGGTGGTTCAACATGGACTCTTTTGCGGAGAGTAATCAGCGGAAGCAACAAAAACAGGGACCTAACGCGCTGATCACTTGCGCGTAAAAAGCACATCCATGGCCTAATGTCGGGTATACCACTCTGGTCTGCAGCCCTGTCAGAAGCGCAACCTGGCTTCACTGGATACCACCCAACAAATGGTAATTGACAATATTATCGACCTGCTTCATCCATAGTATCAACTTAGGCTATAAGATTTATGGTCTTACATTGGAAGACATCATCGTCTACGGAGTAATCTCACCTTACCTTTCCAGATTTTGGAAAGCCTCAGTGACGCTTACTACCACATGTAATTCGTCCATGATTTTAACCTGAAAGGTCAGCAACCGATGTTTGCTGTGCAACATAGCCGTTTGGGAAGTCACGAAGATTTACTTTTCCTTCAGAATTAGCAGCCGTGAAACGTACTTTCAACTCATTTATTTATGCATCCATTTATTCGGATTTCAAACCTCCACTGAGACGTTAATCTGTGTACCTTTATGGCATGACCCGTGATCATCGGCAGACTAATTGACGTAAACATTGTGTTCACCATTCCCCAAATGAAATCGGGACAGGTATCTACATAAATGTTCAAATGAGCATCATGATGAGCTTATATTTTTACATTTACGGATTTAAGCCAAGTCACCCTATAGGAAATATCAATCATGAGCGTTCTACCTTAATGCTTTCACACGGCGAGAAGTTAATGTTACTCAGAAGATAGACATATATATTTTACTTACTAAATTCGTCCGAATCTGTGATGGAATCGGTAATCGCAGATGAATTGGCGCGATACTTTGAAAGTCTACGAATATTATCTAATGCCCAACATAGTTTCAGACGCAGACGAACTTGCCTCACCAATTTGCTGCTTACTCGGGACTCATGAACCAGGGCGGCTAATGACAGAGTCCCCATAGATGTGATTTACTTGGATTTTCTTGAAACATTTGACAGCGTCGATCACTTCTTTCTTCTCCAAAAGCTTGCTGCCTGTGGTATCAATGGTACCCTGCTCACCTGGTTGGAAGACTACTTATACGACAGAGCAATCAAGGTAAGAGTAACCGACCCTCACTCTGAAAGCCTGTGCGTCTCCAGTGGTGTATCGAAAGGATCCATCCTCGGCCCGCTACTGTTTTTAGTCTACATGAATGACCTTCCCACAGAAACTCTACTCCCAATGCAAATATTTGCAGACCATGCTAAAATATGGAGAGCAATTCGCTCAACACCCGACCGTGTCTATCTTCAGCATGCTCTGGCTCGGATCAACGAATGGGTAGAAGCGAACCAGCTCCCACCTGTCACCTGCTGACGGGGCGCAGCAGCTTCGTCAACACGTACCTTTTGGGGCAACACGTCCTGAAACACGTGACTGGTGAACGCGACTTAGGTATAATCGTGCAGCAGTCTTGGCAATTCGCTCCGATGTTCGAAAGCAGCAAATGTCGTCATCATCATCATACACGTTAGCTAGAGGTGGGGAACACCTCAGCTACTGTGTCGCAATCAGCAAGTGTAGCGAACTTTAACTTGAGACTTTTGGAGCGAGCTCTCGGCACCTCTTAGCGACGGCTAGTCCCAATGCTGCGTAACTCCTATATTCATCCTCACGTTGACTATGCGATTCAGGTTTGGTGTCCATGGTTAAAACGAGACATTCGCCTATTGGAACAAACTCACAAAGAAGAGCCACAAAGGCAACCCGGGGCCTATCCGGACTAAGTTACGAACTGGGTCTTTGTGTACTCGGTATGTTCTCCTCAGAATACCGATGGTTTCGCGGAGATTCTATTCTCCCAAACCGGATATTAACTAAATCGAGCATTCATGTACATCACTGTTAACACTAGCCCCTTACAAATAAAGCTGAGGCAACCACCAAAACAACTAATGGCGCAACACTCCCGTTTGTAGAAAGTATTTTTACTCACTTAGAATCTGTTCACACGGGAATATGCGATGAACGCACCAGACATGACGACATTCAAAAGACTCTTAGACTTTCATTTTAGTGATAAACGCTACACAACAGTTTTATAAAGTGCAATGGTTTAACCACTGATATTTCACGTTCCAGGTTGGAACCTTTCGATTTTAATTTTCTTTTGCGTACCCATCCCGTGGGTATAATAAACTTATGCTTTTTATCTCATCATACACTGTGGGATGTCTGTTCATTCATTCACGCAGGGTAACAAATGTTTGTCGAAGTCGGATAACATGCAATGTAACTTGAAACTTGCAAGCGGTTCATTAAATAAGTGGTGTTTGATGCCAAAATTGGATAATATCGATGTCTCGATGAACTGAACTTTTCCACTTACGAAGCAATAAAATGATGGCCGGTCCTAAAGCAGACATCAAATATGGAGTGGGAAAATGTTTAAAATATGCGAAATAATGGGGATGGGCGACTTTTGAAAAGGAGTCTGATGTAACCACACCTATGCTTGCTCTGTGAGCTGACTTCCAATTTCACACCAGTCTTCGATACGATCCTGAAAAAATATCTTGTAACAGTTCTGAGCAGTAAATATTGACATCCTAATACTTGGGTCAGCGCTTGTGGTTGTCGCAGACTTAAAGATGAATGGATTGCTACACGGTGCGTGGACATAGGTGAAATTACGCAGGCAATATCTGTCATTTTGTGACACTTGGACAAACTAATTAAGCTAAACACGGCTTAAGCGAATGAGAACTTCCTTCACTGCGACGGTCGAAATATATATTCTCAACCTCAAACTCAGTCAAACTTCATAAACTGCATGGCACAGTGTCACTGCGTCACAGGTTTCAAATTAGTTAGACGTAAAAAGTTTTCCTGCCGGCCTAAACAAACGGAACTCGCATGGACCACCTCTAAAGAAGCTACTACAAAATATGCTGCGAGACCACGTTGAGTAAACGAGTGCTCTTAATTGGCAATTCTACCTAAGCCAACGCTTTTCGATTATGTTGCGACTGCGTGTTATCCAAAGGCTTAACCTATGTTAGTCTACTCATAGTTTTACCTGACAAGAACAAACCGTAAATTGTCCCTCCCTATGTATATAATTCAGCAGTGCAGTCGAATACGCCGGTTGAAATGCTGTAATTTCCTTGCTTTTGGTGGCAAAGGTAAATTATGCAGGTAGTGAAAAGGAAGATTATTTTAATCAAGGCAGCGGTTCGGAAATCTATAACACCACTTTTAGTTCCAAGCAGTATAGCATCTGTCGAAATTTTGACAGATACACATCAAGTTTCCAGATTTAGCTCTGACTCTGCCAGCTTCCCTTGCGCGCACCAGCTGCGAACGTGGCACACTTTGACTGATGTAAGTGCGGCGATAAGATGCCTTGTTAATCAGGTTAAGCTGTTGGGTGAATAAGCACTGGAGGTGATTGGCATGAACCTAGAAGGAAATGAAAATAATTTTCAATTTGTGACCATACTTTGTTATGCCTGAGACCAGCATACGTTTGACAGTGTCTAACAGCGCTCAGGATCAGATATACTAAACCTTGACTCTTTAGTTGCACTCCCATTGTTACCTATGGAGTGGACCAGTTTCAAATGAAATGATACACTAGCATTTGATGCCAAGGTTCTTCCATACCATGAACTAAACAAACCAGTCGAATGATCTCATGGTACCCAACCATCCGAGAAAAAAATTCACGGATATCATACAGGATTTTCCCTTCACAAACTTCAAAATAGCAAGAAAAGCAAACATGTCAACAGAATAATGTGAATCCAGATATTTCGTGCCTTCTCACCAGCTGTTTACGGACAATCAGTGGAATCAATATGCCTCACACACAACGGTAAAAAAAAGGTGATAAGTGGTGCTGTTTAAATAAAACTAATCGATAACCTCACCAGGGTAGTCACAAACTCCGTCTGCTTGCATAAGTTGGGTTTCAACCGACGAATCACTGAAGCCTCTGCAAATTGGAGCAGAGGAGCAGTGTTCAACTACAACAAATGTAGCATCCAGGTATCTGTTGTACAGATGTACATTTTGTATAAAAGGACGAAGTTTGGTGTTCTCCAAGTGGCCCACAGAATATTAGCTAGGACTGGCCCAAGCGGGTTGCCCATGGCCACGCCGTCTATTTGTCGGTACATTAGTCCATTGAATTGGAGTTGTATATCTTTCTTGCACAGACGGTTTACCCAATATTCACAAGAAAGGAGTTCCACTACGCCCAATATTCTCAGTGCTAGGTGCACCGTATCAAAATTTGGCACGAGGGTTCGGTTGACTTATCGAATCTATCGGACGCAAATTAACCGGCTATACCCTCAAGGATACGTTTGAATTTGTCGACAAGATACGTGATTTGAACGTAAACGCAAATCATATGGTTCCATTTTATGTTTGCTCATTGTTCACCAATGTTCCTTTAAAAGAGACTCTGGACCTCATTGGTACTCATGCAGACAAGGTGGGTTTCCGACAAATTATCTCAAGTTGCTAATCCGCCTGTGCAAGAAAGATATACAATTCGAATTCAATGGACCAATGTACCGACAACTAGACTGCGTGGTAATGGGCAGCCCACTTGGGCCAGTCCTAGCTGATATTCTGTGGGCCACTTGGAGAACACCAAACTTCTTCCTTTTATACAAAGTGTGCACCTGTACAGCAGATACCTGGATGCTACATTTGTTGTAGTTGATAGCGCCCACCAAGCAGCAGACTTACTTGATGCTCTGAACCAATGCCATCATTCGATGAAATTTACAATGGAAAATGTAACTGATAACACTTTCCACTCTTTACATGTGAGTATGAAAAGAAATCCGGATGGTACACTCACCCGATCGATGTAACGTAAGCTTACTTGGACGGGACAGTATCTCAACTGTAACAGTTTCGGTCCCATCAACTACAAACGAGCTCTCGTACGCCCTATTTTCGCTAGAGCTCGTAAGATAAGCTCCGAAGGAACAATTGACAATGAGCTGCAACATGTCTCAGCAACACTACGAGAGAACGGGTATCCCGAGAGGTTCATCAAGCGCCACACAAATGAAAAGATAATCGAGAAAGTAAGACCGACTCCCTAAGAAGAAGATATTCATCATGATACCATTCAAAGGGGACCAAATGATAGGCGATTTCAATAGCATCTTCACCAGTCATTAAGAAAAGCTATTATACGACCGATCTGGTCATATTCCATCAACTTATAAGGTTATTCTGTAAACCCGATCTGGACTGGCCAGACTCTACAGTTACCGCCTCCTGTATCTCCCTCTTTCGTTGTACTTGCGGTAGCAAGTAAGTGGGCCGAACTGAGAAGAGGCTGTCCAGGAGAATTGCAGAACATTTCCCGCCTAACCTGGTGGAAAATGGCCCCATGCTGCGCGCAAGCCATATCGGTCAGCATATCCTCGATTGCCCCACGTGTCAATATCAATGGGAACCATTCAGGATCATTACTCGTCAGATCACTGCACGTCTGCTCCTATTTGCAGAGGCTTCAGTGATTCTTCGGCTGGAACCCAACTTATGCAAGCAGACGGAGTTTGTGACTACCCTGGTGAGGTTATCGATTAGTTTTATTTAAACAGGACCACTTGCCACATTTTTCACCGTTGTGTGTGAGGCATATTGATTCCACTGATTGTCCGTAAACAGCTGGTGAGAAGGCACGAAATATCTGGATTCACATTATTCTGTTGACATGTTTGCTTTTCTTGCCATTTTGAAATCCACATTTATTGCTTTACCAAACTCTGAAATTACCCTCCCAACGCTTTTGATTTTACCCTCATTTGTTTGCGGAACCTCAGAATTCTTAATTTCTCCTTTCCTCCAATTCAGCATGTCCCGTCACGAGTTTAGCTTAAAATCAGGCGCTTATCTTTGGTGCAATTTGATTATCCGTTTTTGCGTTTACTTTCGATAGGTTGATCAATTATTACGTAACATTACTTACTGCATACGTTCGTCATCCGGTTAAACAAAACATGTTCTTTTCATAACCTATGGCACTGCCTTTTACGGATTGGTGCGGGTCGGGCTTTTAACGCGCCTTCAGGATTTTCTACCTTTGGGTAACCTACTTTTTACGTCCCCATTCCATAAGTATTGCAACGTTTCACTTCAAGTTGTGTCAAAATGAACCACCCAGAAAGCAGCTGTTACCTTCTTTAAGCCAAAGTCGGAGAAACGGAGGTATGTACAATTTAAAACGCCAATCAGCAGGAGCATATGTACCTTTGAAAATGGTGTAACTTTGCGCACTTAGCTCTTTCCGGGAATTTTGCTCTGTAAAAGCGTAAAAAAACTTGCTGCCATTCCTATTTCAACAGAGTACCAAATTGGGAGCGCAGTTGAAAATGAGTACATTCCTTCACACCGCTTTGTTTTTATCCTCATGTTTCCTGGCGGTACAAATTTCACAAACTCTTAAACACTTTCTCTCAAAGTCTCACTGGCTGTGATTCTCCCTAGCGGCAAATGTGGTGAGCCGAGATGTGCACGAGGGATCAGAAGAACCATGACTTGTGCTCTTGCGTTCCATCCCAGGTGTAGTGGTGTAAATCAACTAGTATCTAAAAGACAAATCAATCTGACTGATATGCTCTGGTTTTGCCAACCATGCAGGGCAATTTGAATGATCCATTGTATACTGGTGCTCACTAAAATATGTAAAAACCTGAATGCGACAATTCGGCAAATGGTGCGTTTTAAGGCTGTGCCAGTAGAATCTAACAAGACCCACCTTATCCTGAAGCAAACGACATAGGGATTTGTTCCTAAGTCAATGGGTAAAATCAGTCTTGCTAATGCCAAACGGTATCTACGCTACTTACTCTGACACTTACTAACCCACTAACTAGGAAGTCATCCCTGGATACTGCACCTAACGAATCAGTCACAAAACCAGCAGTCAGAGCCGGGTAAAATACGAGTCTGCCACCTCGATAAAAAGGCCGGAAGCAAAGCCAGTACGTCCATTATCTGAAACAAGCACGGACAATGCGACGCAGTTGACACGGAATTCTTTAGTACCGGCTAAACAATTTGACTTGCTAACAAGCTTCATTCATTCATTCACCAGATAGGAACAAAGTGCGTTGAAAATCGTGTGCACTAACGTTCCCGAGTCCAAATCTGGCACAATAAAGAGCAAGTTGATTGACGACTGCAAACAGTGGACTTCCATCTACGATGTGGTTAGTATTCTGATTGAGTCCACTTTGTTGAAGCGCGTAGCGCATCACGCAACTTTAGCACACTACTGCGAACCTCGATTGCTTCGAATAACATTGAACTCAACATAGGAGACTGAGAACGTCCTATTCTTTTCCTCCCAGTCCTGCAGAATGATAGACACAGTAGCGATTACGACACCAAACAGGACAGAGAGATGCAACAGAAGAAATCGCAATTTTGTACGCTCTTTATTACCACGCAGCCTCAGGAACCGACGAGCCACGCGAAAAACGCTTAACAGCCGACCGCCAAACGGTCGCCAAACGCGAATTTGACGTGTACCAACACACTTCAGATATTCAAAACACTGTCCTGTTTGTATACTGACGGTGGAACTCTTGTGTATGCAGATGGGTATCAAAGCCAAGCCCATAAACCTGTTACGAATTACTAGTCATCCGAACTCGCCACACTATGGTGAACCCAGACTTATTCGAGTAACACTAGAATCCTCCACCGACGTAGAAAACGTTTTGCTCTCCGCAAGCGCGCTAAAACACGAATCCTGTGGGATTCGTATCTATCCTGATGTCTCTTGGAGCGCGCGACAACCAAAACGAAACACCGAAGAGGGGCACAGCATGCACGACCGCCTAAACACAATCTTCATACATGGCGTGCTAGAACATCCTTCTAACGATGTTCAAGAGACCAGAAAGCACAATTTAGAACAGTGGCGGTTCATTCGCGAAACACTTTCTTTGGATAATGTTGTGGCATTATCGCTCACCAGGATACCTCTCTCGCCAAACTATAGAGGATGCGGCCCTAGAATCCTAAAACTTGTGGTTCAGTCAGAGCAACGAGCAAAGGATGTGCTGGATCGATGACGGAGAAATCGGAAACCACTTCCTTCCGAAATTCGGTTAAAGGTCGCAAACAATTCGCACAGCTCAAATATTAGAGCAACTGAAGCAGCAAGCATACTGACGAATGTACAAAAGCATAACTTGACTGCTGCTTTAATTGACTCTGAAGTAGGTCTAAACGAAGGTTGGGACGCACCTTGGCCGAATCAAGTTGCAAATGAGGTATCATTGACCCATCAAAAAAAACGAGTAACTGCCGACCTCCCATCGGTCGGCATTCTCCCACACTTGACAGCTTCACCTCTCTGTGGGCTTCTAGAGACCGAGAAACTGGCCTGCTTGTATACAAATGCTCAGGGTCTTTCTAACAAACTGGGTGAACTGAAAGATCGCCAAGCTTCCGGCTCGTATGATGTCATTGGTATCACCGAGACATGGTTGCACACGGGAATGACGGACGCTGCAGTTTCGCTACCCGGCATGTCGCTGATTCGGAACGACAGCCTCACAAAAGGAGGAGGGGTAATTCTGTATTACCGAAACGACTTACAGTGCGAAGCCGTGGAGGATTCAGACTCGCAGTTCCCCGACTCTCTTTGGTGCCGCTTGCAGTTGAAAGGCAGGGACGCTTGCCTTATTGTCTTGGTGTACCGCGCCCCTAACTCAACGCCCGAAACCGACTACCACCTAATGGCTGCTTTAAGGTGCAGTTTACAACAAAAGTACACTCACATACTTATCATGGGTGATTTCAACGTACATTGTTTAGAAGTCCCTGCCACGACCGGAGAACAATTCAAAACCGATTTACAAGATCTAGTAACTACTGTTCCTCTTTACAACCACATCACTTTGCCCACTCGGTTCAGAACTGGTAACAGGCCATCTGTGCTGGATCTTGTGATTACCAACGAGGAGCATATGATTGATGCGTTGGTTTTAGACTGCCCGTTGGGTCGCAGTGATCACGCAGTCATCAGTTTCAACTTCGTCTGCTATGCAGTATATCTGAATGGGAACGATGATACTGTGCGAACCATCACATGGTACGACCGACTCGCCCAGTTAGTCAGCGCCACAACATGTTCTTTCCTCGAAGAAGAACCCCCGGAAGTCGCCTGGCTCGAGTTCGTCAACACATTCAGTCAGCTGATTGCACAGGATTCAGAGATAAAAGCTTGCAATAAGTGCAAATCCGTTTCTTCCGTTAGGAGCAGAATTTGAAAATTGATGACAGTACGCAACGCAGCATGGCGAGTGTACAGAGAAGCTCCAGCACCAGAAAATTGGGACAACTACGTAGCCCAACGTAACCACTGCACTCAACTGCTAAGAGAAGACAAAGCCGCCTATCAGCAGAACATCGCAAAAACCTTCAATGCTAACCACAAATTGCTGTACAAGCACGTTAATAGCCTACGAAAGGTGAGTCAAGGATTTCCTCCACTCAGGATGGCTGATGGCCTAACAAGAACGGCTGTGGAAGCAGCAAACGCGCTGCGGATGCAATACGCCCCCACGTTTCAGAGGGTCTTGCCACCAAGCGATCTTCCAAACTTTGTCTTCTGCTCGCCAGGACTAACCCACATCACTTTTACCGCAGAGGCTGTATTGCAAAAGTTGACTTCTCTACGCAAACACAGCTCACCGGGTGTCGACACCATTCGTCCAGAGACATTGGGAGCAGCAGCAAACCAACTGGCAGGAACTTTAGCTCAGTTTTTCCAACGCTGCTTAGACCAAAACCAAGTTCCCGCCATGTGGAAGCTTTGAATAATAAGCCCGATTCACAAAGGTGGAAGCAGAACCGATCCCTGCAACTACCGCCCAGTATGCCTTCTTCCTATACTCTCCAATGTCATGGAATCCATAGTTGCCGATGCACTGGTGTGCTATCTGGAAAGCTGCAACATCATCACTCCTGCGCAGCACGGTTTCCGTCGACAACGGTCATGTACAACTAACTTACTCATTGCACGCAGTAGTTGAACCGAGGCAGCCGACGCTGGAGAAGGTGTTGATGTGATCTACCTGGATTTTCCCAAGGCTTTCGATCGTCTAGACCATCGGATACTACTATCCAAGCTGCAGCATTACGGGATCGGAGACCCTCTTTTAAGCTGGATCGCCAACTTTCTACTTCAACGGCAATTAGTGGTCAGAGTTCGGAGCTCTTTATCGGATCCCATACAAGTCGAGTGTGGTGGGCCGCAAGGCTCAGTTCTAGGTCCACGTTTGTTTTTGGTGTTTATTAATGACCTTGCACAAGGAATCGTTTCAAACTTCCTAATGTTTGCCGACGATATCAAGATCTGACGCAGGATCCATGCGAACACCGACTATCATCTGCTTCAGAGTGATTTAGATACGGTGTATCAATGGTCGACCCAAAACTTATTGCATTTAAACGTCAGTAAATGCAAGGTGCTTTCTGTCCGACATCAGGATATCTACTCATACCGACTCGGAACGGATGTACTGCAACATTCAACTCTCGAACGTGACTTGGGTATCCTGGTTCAAGATGACTTGGGTTGCTCCAAGCAATCCGAAAAGGCCTCGAAGACCGGGAACCAACACGTCGGGCTGTTGAGGCGAGCATTTGGACAAATAAACAGCTCCATATTTCAACAAATGCTCAGTGCGTATGTTCGCCTCCATGTCGAATATGCAATTCAAGTCTGGCATCCATGGCTGAAACACGACCTTAATACACTGGAGCAGCCACAACTTCGGGCATCTAAGAACGTTATTGGAATGCGCAATCTTTCCTACCAGGAGAGGCTGCGACGACTGGGATTGTTTAGTGGAAGCTATCGCAGACTGCGAGACGACCTGATTATGGCATACTTGATTCTGTGCGACCCAGATCATGTGTGCCGCCCTTTACTGCCACTAAGCAGCAATACAAACTTGAGGGACTTCTCATTAAAACTCGCAGAACAATACTGTCGTCTGGAGTGCCGCAGAAATTTCTTTTCCATTCGTGTCTGTCACCCGTGGAATGCTCTCCCAGAATCGGTCGTCTCTGCACCGACACTAACAGTATTTAAAAGACGGTTGGACCATGCACTCATCCATTTACACTTTGTTACTTAACACTACGTCTCCATCCTACTACTTGAGTTTACCATGGAATTATTTGTTGTTAACTGTGGGTGCTGTGAATCTAAGAGGATCGCAGGACTACAGCGAAGCAAACCATAAGTCCTTATTTTCAAATTTAAAGTATTAACTATGTTACTATCCTTATTACCAACTATCCAACGGGACTTGTAAAGCAACGCTTCTTAACCCGTATAAATTCCTTGTTCATTGTTTATTAAAGGTCTACGCGATATGTAGGTCGAACTTAGAGGATTCCAGACATCACAACCGCGCGATCCCATTATGATTACGGAGACCTACTTAAGCCATGAGATAGCTGATCCCGAGAGCAATTTACCTGGTATGTCGCTGATTCGGAACGATGTAACTAGAAGCGGTGCTGGTGTCATTCTGTATTATAAGGTCGACCTCCGATTTGAAGTTATTGATCATCCACAGATCCGTGCCCCTGATTCGTTTTGGTGCCGGCTAGGGTTGCGGAACAAAAACACCTGGCTTGAAGCCGTTATTTGCCGCCCACCAAACTCTATGTCGGAAATGAACTCGAAACGGAACGACCATCTTGCGGTTGCTTTGTACAAGTTATGCTGTTACATGAACGTCGCAGGTGACTTTAATGTGCACGACTTGAAAATATCAGCAACCGATAGCACGCATTTTAACGCCTGTTTGCAAGACCTTGTTTCTAGCTACCCTCTGTACAAACACGGCACCTCTCCTACAACGTTTCGCGCTGTTAACAGGCCGTCGATACTTCCTCTTGTGCTTACCAACGAAGAAATCATGGTCGACGGAATACTTACAAGCATACCATTCGGTCACAGTGACCATGTTGATCTATTGTTTGGCTACGTATGCTATGCGGAATACCCTGAAGAAGAGGGGGATAACGTGCATGCTGTCACCTACTACAACGTGTTAAATGCGCTTGTTAAAAAGGAATCCTGGACCTTCTTAACCGAAGACCTCCCAGAAGTCGGGTAAGAAACCTTTACATGGACATGTGGCACACTGGTGGCGCACGCATTGGAAGAGAACTACTTCCATCGTCAAAGGAAAAGGAAGTCATTTCTGAGGAGAACACGTAAATGATGTGCATGAGGGACTTATCATGGAGGGCTCACAAAGACTGTCCGAATTCCGAAACCTGTACAGCATACGTGGATAGCGTAACTTTTGCCTGAAATTGATCCGCGGGGACAAGGTGACGCATCAGTAAGAGTTAATGAAGCGATTCTGCACGAACCGCAAACTCTTATACTGGCATGTTGATGGTTTTCGTTAGGTGTAGCGCGGAATTTCAGTACTGGTCATGATTGACGGGTGCACCCGATCGGCAACGAAAGCATTCGATCTCTTACGGTTTCAATATTCATCTAGGTTCCAGAGAGAAACAGGCCCAATGCTTATCCCTTTTTATTGTCCCGTGGCCAGGCTTATCCAATAGCACTTATACTGCAGGACCAATGTTGACGAAGCTATTGTCCCTGTGTTTCCACAGCTTTCTGGAGTCGATAACAATCGACCGCAGGCTCTACTAGCAGCATCCAAGAATCTAGCGAAACCTCTGGCTAGGAGAACAAAATTCCAGTTATATGGAAGCAAAGGGTCATCACTGCTATTCATAATGTAGGTAGCCGTATTGACCCAACCAAATAACGTCCGATAACGCTGCTTCAAGTGCTTTCCAAACTAATGGAATCAATCACCGCTAATGCATTTATGCAATAGCGGGAAAACTACAGCACAACAACTACGGACCAACATGACTTCCGGCAAAACTGCTCATGCACTACGAACCTGAACCGGTTGATGGTAGAGCAGGAGTCCACGTCATCTACCTGAACTTCTCAAAAGCGTTTGATCGCTTAAACCGCTGAAGTATCCTCTTTAAGATTCAGATCTATGGCATTAGTTACCCACATCTGCGTTGGATAGGCAATTTTCTGCACGAACGTCGGTTGGAGGTGAGAGAACGAAAATCCCTATCCGACGTAATTGAGATGGAGTACAGTGTACCCCAAGGCTGGGTGTTTGGGTCTCGTCTATTCTTGGTTTTTAGCAACGGCCTAGCAAGGACAATAAGTTCCGATTTCCTGTTCTTCGCGGATGATATCAAGATATGGCGAGGGAGCAGAGAACCGGCTGACCCGGCAAAACTTCAGCGCGACCTAAATACGATTTCGAAATGGTCAGTTCCAAATGCCCTACCATTCAATGTAGACAAATGTCGCGTTGTTCGATTACTCCATAGGTTTGACTACGCCTATTGGCTAGGGTTACATTTATTGCCAATCACTTCTCAGAAACGCGACCTCAGTCTGCTCATTCAAACTGACCTTAAGTGCTCAAAACAGCCCGAAGCCATTGCGGAAAGTGGCAACCAGCACCTCTGTTCGTTGCGGATGGCATTCGAGAGACTTAACTCTTCAAACTTCCCAATGATGCACAACTTCGTGCGCCCTCACGTTGAATACGCCATACAAGCTCGGAAACTTTGGTTGTGTCGCGACCTCGAGGTGCTAAAGACACCACAACGCAGGCTACAAAGAAAGCCAAGGGTCTACGAAATCTGTCTTGCCCGCAAAGGCTGAAACCGCCGGGAATTTTCAGTGGATGCCACGGAAGGCTAGGCGGCGATGTCATGCTAGTTTATCCATTATTGATTAACCACAATCACGCGCGCCGTCACTTGCGGAAATTCAGCCAAATCACCAACCTCAGCGATAACTGTCTAAGCTGAGTGAACAGAATAGCCGTCTGGAATGCCGCCCGAAATATTTTTCTCTTCGAATTTGCCAACCTGGAACTCTCTTCCAAACTCAGTTTTTTCCTTTTCCACCTTAAATATTTTTCAAAAAAGCGGCTGTTTGTTGTTCTTGGCCCCCAGCACTTCGTTGGCTAACCTGTGCTACTTTGGAGTATATTAATTATGCCTTCAAGCCAGATTAATATTTCACATAAACCTGAGGAGGCAATACAGAAGTGAGTATTGTTGTTTTTATTTTTCTCACGGAGTACATCAACTATAACTGCCCACATGTTGCCTCGTGGTTTGCATTCAATTCCCACTTACATTGCTATTAGGCAGCGGCGTATATGCTAGATAAACACTCAAACAGACAACTCACATCTTTTCATGTTTTAGTCTTACCCGTATCATCCTGCGGGACTTTTCAAGCAACTGCTTTTTTACCCGGTATACATCATTGTTCATTGTCCACAAAGTAGCGCGACCAAAATCGTCAGGTGATTATTTCGCCTCCCCTACCTACTCAGCTTTCGAGCTCTTAGCTTGTACAGCGGTGCACCTCGGCGTCAGCTAGGAGACTTTATTACGGTTTGCCTAAGACTAACCGACTCCAATCACGTCTGTCACGATCCGTTACGACCCAGCCACAATACTAATCGGAGCGGTCACCAGCTCAAACAGCCCCCAGGTGCCAATCGATGTCCGGCAACACCCAGGTCTGTTCCAACGAATGCGGCGGTATGTATCCGATACGCAACAAGTATCTGGCAATAGAAGCGAATGAGTTGCTCGTATTATATCTAAAATTTCGACGCCCCTTGGAAGATGTTCTTAACGCAAAATAGTTGGGATAATAGGCGTGTCTCCTTTGTAATCGGCCAATGACATGAAGGGCAAATGAATGGGATGTCAAGTTGAATGTGCGTGTGCAGGATTGAGTACTCTACTCACGCACATGGGAAATGTTCAGTTTACTATACTCACGGGACCACTATCGGCTCAGTCGATAACATAGGCGATTATCTTGAAACAGGTCAGGACTGATAGCACACGACACGGCTGTCACTTGATTAAATTCAGGGCGATAAATCTTCGTGGTTGCAATTAAGATAAACTATGATAGAAATGATAGAACGTTTATAAGAACACTTGGCTTGATAGATCTAGTTGTCCTTTCCTCCAGAAAAGATTCCTGGTTAGACGCTGTATACACAAACAGGCGGCAGTTGTTTTCCATACAATAGCGGGCTCCTTTGAGCAGCTCAAACCATTCTGTTTTAGCACCGTGTCCAATCATATGCAGCAGCTATGATGTTTTCATGCTAACAAGACACTCTTACATGATTATCAAACGATGAAATCGCCCCGTTGAAAAAAAGAATCACAATGATCCCGACGATGTTGCTTGTATTTGATTTTTCTGTCCTTAACCTGTCGCTTCAATGTGACCATCACACAGGCTACATCAAATATTGCTTTGGCATGGGTTGCGCTGTTGAAACGATTTACCTAATGGCGGACAGATTTTCATCATCACGGTTAAAGTGACTTCGAACGATGTAAGAACGGCCTTACCAGTGCAAGTTGGCTACTCGTGTCCTGAGACTAACTTGATATAAATAGGCTACACTAGTTATACGTCGAAGCCATTCTTGGCACCCGATAACTGCCGTGATTTATGGAAGTTTTAGTGGCAGCTCTGAGATAAGAGCACCTTTAGCCAGAGCGGTGAAGTGGATGTCGCCAAACTAAATTAGGCCAGAATAATCCCAGTACCCAGAAATGAGTAATAATTATTGTTCGGTTGCGTGTATATCTGCGTTTCTGTTTTTTTCTAAACTGTTAATCCCGCGTATTTTAACCGCCACTCCTGCGGACGATATCTACCAGTTTGCATATCGACCCAGCGCTCTACATTGGATGCAGTGGCATATATTATTCATTCTCTAGTGTTTGCATTCGACCCAAATGTAAATCCATATGGCTTCTCTTCCACGATTATTCGCATGTTTCTGGAAGCCTAGACAGTTCAGTGTTGTTCAGCCTGCTATTTGGTGGTGGTTCACCCGGGTGTGTGATATTTTGCGTGACTATTTTAGGGATTGTACTCACTTCACTCAGGTAAACGGTAGGAAATCTTCTATGCTCCATGCCGAGTAGGATGTTTTGCAGGAAACAATCTTATGACCCTTCGATTTTTTTATCTGTTGAAAGTCTTCCTATACAAACCACATCTAGGATGCAAATAAGCTCACGGCCCCACTATTCATGTTTTCTCATCACTTAAACGTGGGTTAGAAAATCTGGTAGTGTGATCTTCATCCAGATCCCTTACACTTAACGTGATGCAATATTTTCTTTTCCTGGCGCTGATAAGTTACAGCCCCTCGTAGCTATGTCCCCCGCTCTTACTATGAACGAAAATCCTTATGCCCAGATATTTTACAGTTAAGTATTTCGGCGTATTCTTCTCCCAAATCCTTTCTTGGTCCACGCATTTTTATGAAACTTTCCATAAATTCAGCAACCATACTTTTTATGCTCTGAGACTTAAGGTGCTATTAGTACCCCATATTTTATTACTTACTTTTCTGACCTCTTGCATTTTTAATCATTGGTTATACTGCTTCCCCACCATCTGCTCACGATTGCTCTAAAAAGACTACATCTTTTTGGTACGAGCGATAAAGCACATTTACTAAAGCAGCCCTTTTTCTAGAACTTCTTCAACTGAATTGGTTATTTCTGGACATCTTGACGCTTGCAATACATTTTCTTTCCAGACACTAAATGACTGATTTCATCCACTACACACTGCGTTTTCAAAAACGCTCTATTTCTCTTCTACACGTCCGGAAGTCAAGAGTTGCTTCTCCCGCAATTCATCGTATTGTAATATTGTTTTGCCTTATCTCTCACGTTTGCCTGTTGATCCAGTTAAAGTTATAAGCATGCTGCACGATCCATTGTTGTAATGAGAGTTATGCACATATTCTATTTTCGCTCCACTTATGTATATTATATTGAGATTCACATTCAGTATGTACGTAGTGGTAGTTTAACTGCTGAAGACGAACCTATTAAAGTCCATCAATTTTATTTTCACGAGTTGATTTGAACTGCTGTAATCTCTGTATGCTCCTTCCTGTTCTGAAAAGAATCGTGGTACAATTCATAACTGAGCAGGTAACACCCATAGACTGCTTAACTGATTCTGAAGAGGTCTGTTAAACATACAAGTAAAATCTTCACCAAAAGTCAAGGAGGGATTAAACTATGCTCTCGATCAGAATGTATATTTGGGTACTTGAGAACCATGTATGTTTGTAACCCTACGTTGATTCCAGGGTACACGTCACCAAACGCCCCTGACTTCATTTTGGTTCCACCGTGCTTCACACTCAGTCAAAGTCGCGAGGCGGACTATTGCTCGACTGTCTTTGAGGACCAGGCGAAACGTCAAGATAAACTCATAGCCAAGGGATGTTTTAACATATTGTGCATGTTACTAACGGTGTACTGGATGCGTCTAATCCAAACCTGTCCTTACTTTCACTGCCACTATGTTTCACACCATATTTGAATAAGTTACCTAATTCACGTCTGACCAATACGGAAGGATACATACTCCTGCTTTTTCAAACACAAGAGGTAGTTGGCAATTTATCTCAAACCTCCAATGATTGAACCCGAAGTGACTGTCATCAATCTTATATTACGATACAAATCTTTCTTAACACACAACTACAGATCTAGTACCTTATCTTAAAATTTTGATTGTCTCGTAACCGTGGAAAGTTTCAGAATTGTTCATGACTAGAAGTCAAGACGATATTCTTTCTGACATCGGCTTGTTAATGCATAGAACTTTAATCCAAACAACAGTGATCTCGGTGGTCTGAGATACCTATCGTAAAATTACTACTTAACCGTCTATTCAGGTAAATGCCAGGCTTCTTGAAATAAATATTTTAGAAACTAAAATTTACGTTGTCCTTGGGTTTCATATGGCCCCAAACGATTCGTTATTTGCCGGGCACATAGCTGGTTTATCCTTGACTCTAACAAAAGTTGTTATATAACTCCTTTTCATATCCTTTCTGTTGGTGGATAATATTAACGTTTTTCGTATACCAGCTCATCAAAAGTGCGGGGATACCATGAAAACTTCCATCTCACCCACTAGGTGAGATAAGATGGTAGATGGTGTTGATCGTTTGCAGACAATGTTGATTGTTTTCCTACGGAACGGCCGATGTTTACTTAAGGCAGATATTCATGATTTTCAGACAGATTGTAAGCGGCACTCCATGACTCGGTTTACCCTGATGGAACTCGGTTGATGTGTGCTGAGAAGCATGTCTGAGCGGCTTCTCAGATGCAGTGAATCAGTGGGTCAACTACGCAAGCACTTTCCGCCTGTGTCGGTTAGGAAACAATTTCTCTGTAGCCTCCTAGAATGGCGGCGATAAATGCATACTTTAGACACATTTCAGCTGCTACATGTAGAAAGAATTCAATTAACAAATGCAACGCCTTGAACATTGAACAATCGAACAATGGATTTATCACAGATATAAACGCAAACGCCTAACAGTTTTCCGCACGCAAAAAATGTGAGGTCCGAAATGGATGTATACCAAAAAAGAGCGCGTAGCGGTGGACTTACTGCTAATTTCACGGGTACGCATAGCTTGGTTAAGTTGTTCTGTGTCCCTGTAACTTTGGTTAAGTCATTTAATGCAATTGATGTAATGCACTATCACGTGTTTTGAATTCGGATAACATAGTAGCAGATATGATAAAATGCGGAGTTAAATTTCACAGCTGGGATACACCAATAGAGAAAAAAGTTCCGGTGGCATTCCAGCCAGCTATACTCTGCCACCAATTTCGAATGGTGGCCTCTCATTGAGGTGTTGTGACTGAGTTTTAATATGGGTCGGTATGGATTCTAAGAATCCCTGATGCTCTGATACGCTAGCATGTGTGTACTTTGCAGAAGACGATATTGTTCACTAACAACTTCCAGATTCTTTAGTCTCAACTGGTAAGGGAGGTGGAGGTATCCATTCGCATTTTTGTCTCCCTCCGTTGTGACTTCTCAAGAGCAGTGAGGTCATATTTTTGCCAGGGATGCTTCACCTGTATGGGATACACAACACATCTTCTCACGTAGGCGTTGAGTGTTTGCTAAAAGAATGTGGGATCAAGCCGGCCTAACACCATCTGCAGTAAGCCCTAGTATTAACCGACTTTTCACTGCCATCTCAGCCTGATTTGAGCATCCGAGGTCGCAACCATTGCTGGTAGCGAACTGCTTACTTTCTCCTTGTCCAATTATTGAAGTGGTTTACCAGATTCATTTTGTAAGGCGTTATTCGTTAGATCCAAAATCGAATAATCTCCATCAATTATTCCTTCCGTTTTAGCATGAAGTACAAATTGTCAAGCCATCATAAATTGTCATCTTTTTTCCACCTTGCTGGTGGGTTGTTTTCTAAACGCAAGATAACAACAAATGTTTGCTGCAATAACCAGGGCAAATCGAATTTGCCCTAATCCCTTTGTGGTCGATTGAAACATCTGCTTCTGCCTTATCTTGCGGCTACATAATTGTTGTCGGCAAGACCACTGTTTTCGGGTTCGCTGTTTATAGTTGTTTTCCCTTTTTGATGAAAAACTTCACTCGAAATCAAGCGGCATATGTTAAGCGGCTTTTTACCCGTAATATACCTTCACTATTAATAGTTTATGTTGCATTGTAGACTGATGCTGGTGCCTAGCGGACTGTGTGTTTGTAGGTCGGACTGGTAACAGCGAAGATGGGCGTTTGGAACCGGTAGGGGACGTGGGAGGAATCGGAATTTAGGCTGATTCTTCAGCTGTGGCGATGAGTTACTCTACACTGGAGTATTTTGTAGCACATGCTAATATGGTCATTCTGGAAAATGGGTAGCATCCTTTTTGGTTGACACAAGAAGCTATGATGCGAAGTTCGTACTGGAAGACTGTGTCGCTGGCACTTGTTCATGGTTTGTACATAGCTGGGAGAGTTAATCTGGTTAGGACAGGTAACGGACTGATAACGGTCACCAAGACTTCAAGCAACCACTAACTTGACGGATTGAAGTTCTATGCCAACAACAATCATTATATGGCTTTTATTTGCAGCCTAAACCGAAATAATACATCCTATCAAAAAGAGCTGCTAAGCCAGAGTCGAGCTATTGTCTTTACTGACCACATCTATTGTCGTTAAAAAGGAAAATATTGTGGTTACCACGTGCAACGAATATAAACGTTGTTTCATGTTTGTTTGCTTATATGTTTGGATCTTTGTGCAAAAGTCATGATGGGCTCAATTGTACACTGTTTATATCGTTGTTAGCTGCATTTTTGGTAGCGGACTTCCCTCCCTCTCTTGTCCATTGAACCTGACAGCCATGTACATGATTACCCGTAAAACGTATCGAAGTTTTTCTCATAGGTGACTATTCAGTGAAGTCCTCGACAATCTCTAATGTCAACAGTCCTGCGGATTTCTACGTCGACATCTAGTAACCGTAAACCATCGAGGAAGGAACACTAGTGGCCCAGGTATACTTGGCAACTCCACTGAACACCGAGTCCGTTAGTCAGGTATTTGTTAAGAAACCTGGAGTATGCATGTGTACTTGAAGGAAAACAACATGTGCGGAAACCTAAAAAAGTTCAACTTGAGAGAAGTATCGCGCTACAATTGGTAAGAACAGTGTAGGTTGTTTCGGTGTCTAGTTGGTGATGTACCTCAGTCGTCAGAGTAAGCTGCAAAGGTTGGAGTAAGTAGTCTTTTTCCACCATTGAAGGAGGAAAATAGTGACATAAACGGGGAAAGTTAAAAGCCAATAATCCCAGAAATAGGGTGTTAGTAAGGGATACATACGAGGGTTTAATATTTTAAGCTGCGATCCACGCAAGCAGTTACACTGAGGTCCAAATCGTTCGCGTGATTTTAAGGTTCTACGAAGAGCTGTGAGGTTAAGCAAATTTACGCGAATTGAGCTATTCACCAGTACCAAGAGAAATTATTATTACGATGATCAACCGCAGATGAATTTGGGTATGTTTGAAACTCGGTGATCGGAGTTTTCTAACTTGTGTCAGTTGATAAGATACCTGTGAACAATACTTGCCTTCTTCCGCCGCTACAAGAAAGTTGCTGCATGCGTGGCATACGGCAGTCTAGCTGAGCTTACAACCCACCAACTCTTGACAGTCTTAGACGAGTACTCAAGAACGTGGTCCATCAAAACCCTTATACCTTTTACTAGGTGGATGTTGAAACAGACTGATCTGTAAGCATGGACCGGAAACTATGAATATGGTTGTGGTAGAACCCATCTTGGTATAAGTGGCTGTGCACTTACTTAAAATATCATGCCGCGTGAGTATAGTAGCAGAAATCAACTGTTGTTAGACAGACTTACCCTAGTGCATCCATATACAACGCCCAAATTTTACTTATACGTTGTTAAAAGACCACTGACAGAAAATGTGGAGGAGGTCTATTCGATTTCAATCAATCAGCTCGATCTTGACGAGGCCTGTAAAGCAAATAACTTCTTCTAATCACCCGCTTGGAACCTACAGACACATTTGTAATTTATAAGGAAAATTATTTAGTTAGCTATAGGCACCCAACAAACCTTCCTCCTTCGGGTCATTGGCACAAAAGCTATACATTTAAGAATAGACAACAAGAGATGTTTCCTTATGATTCAGGGGAAATAGTCAATGAAACGTATTTTAGGCATTTTCGTAGTTTCTGGTAAAAACGTTTTAATGGATTGTTATTAAAGTATAGAAAGGAAAACAGTGAATACGGAATGAGTAATTGATAGCCGTCAATATCACTACTGCCCAAGGTGTCCAATATTTAATCACGACGGTGGATATTTTACCCATATGCTGCTGAAGAGATGTAATGTTTCAGGTCAAAAGCAGTTACTTCGTACTCATATTCTGACGGCATCCGATGGAAAGGTGACACAAACTGGACCACATACACAATACATCTACCTGTTATATGTGAACAATGGTTGGCATGATCCGGTTCCGGACTTGCCTATCAGTGTGGCCGCCAAAGGACAGCCCCAGGACGCCTGTGCCTACAGAGGGACTATGACTGGCTTCCACTGCACCACACACAGCTCCATCCACACGCCCCATTTCCAGTGTAAACCCGAAGGAATATGAACGGGAGGCATGTGGATGGGAGCCACGTTTCATCAACGGAGCCGGCCCCCACTGTTTTAAGATGCACATCGGCAGATTTCCTGTCTATCTATGTAGGGAATCAAGCGTACGAGACATACACAAGGCGCTGGCTGGGCGGTAGTCCGTTCCACACTGGATGGGACCACACATTGAGTCTAGCACGGCCACGAGGACCGTGCACCCCGTCCCCCGCAGTAACGAATCACGGTGTCCTGGATCCAGTAATCGTAATGGAGGGTGTGAGACAGGTAGGCACCTTGGCAACCTTCAAATCAAGCGCAGCCACACCGGGGATTTCAAACAATCAGCATTGAATTTCAGGGAAAGCCAACACGCCAACTTGACATAGAATATGCAGCACAGTAACATAGTTGAACAAACCAAATAAAGCGGAATGACTTTTCTCCAGAGTAAATAGATCTAGTTTATGTGTGAGTTGGTTTAGCCCAACTGCGATGCAGAAGCATTATGAATGCTACATCAACTTCAGCATGAGGCATATATGTAAACCATACACGCCTAGGTACAGTGCAGCCTGCATGTTTATAAAGATTTGCGAACGGAGACAACAGTTTTATATCAGAAAACGTCGCTTCTGTTGAATCTGTTGATTTCTCACGTTACTCCACTTAGAAAGTAATTACCCGATGAATACAGGGAATTCTCAAACTGGCAACTGAAACAGATAACGGATCAAACTGGGTCGCCAATTATGCGTTACTTTCTATATGATAGCTTTCTAAGCGATACTAATCTGTGTGATAGTTGGTTAGGAGTCTAACATGCCTTTTCCGGCATGTTGGCCACAAAAGTTGAACTATCGTAGCCGTTTTAACTCCGACTAGCATCCATAGACGCACGGATGGTTATGTCTGGGGACACAGCGTGGAAAGCAAACAACGGTCTTGAAAGTAAAGAAAAACGTTCACCTCTTACATTCGCCATGTGTGTAGCTGTGCGGAAATTCCCACAACAAAATCGCAGGACAGGCGTCCATTCTCTTACTTCGCGCCATCTTGTTTAGATATCTCAACACCCGAAAGTGGCATCAAGCTACAAATATTGCTGAGAATGAGTAGGTTACTGAATGAATTGGATGACTTAGGATGCACAGTGAAGGTGGATTATTGACACTTTAGGCATTGTTTAATGATATATAACTAGTAACACTGAAAATAACAAGTACAGAGTAGCCTCCAAACCATATATAGCATGAAACTATTTATTTAAGCTTCGCATGGAGCACCACAATTGTGCAGCAATTAACCATAGGCAGGAAACTCACAGGATGTAGGCGATCACACCAATGGACCAACAATCCACCTTCTTTCCGTAGGTTGATTTACCATCGCGGACGCAGAGTACTTCCGGGGCTGTGAAATGGGTTAAAAATGAGTAAGCATTTGGTCACAACAGTAGCTTTCAAAGTCAAAAGTATTTAGTGGAAGAAGTACTGTCCAGCCCTCGGGTGCAAATGGCTGGTTGAATAATCTTAGACGTCAGTGTCCTGAGCAGTGTTACTAACAATGGAAATAGGAAAAATGGTATATTACGGGTAAAAAAAGCAGTGTTTAACAATCCCGTGGGATGGAAATTATTGATAAAATATAAATTCATGGGAAAATGTAAAGCGTTTTGGTGGACGCACCATAGACATGTATAGAAGATCCAATTGTTGGTGTGATAACAGTATAAATTCATTGGTTTTAATTCTGCAAATACACCTTTTGGTTGCGTTTTGTAGACTCGTGGATAACATGTTATAGAATGAAATGCCAATGGGACAATGGTGCATCAAATCGTTTTCTAAATACCGTTATGTTTGGGGCAAAGACGACATAAGTTAGGAGAGTACTCCACCGCTGACACACTCGAAGGAAGAAAAATTTCTACAGCATCCCAACTGGCCATACTGCACCATTTGTTTCCAAGGTTGATGTTGTGGTTCCATTCCAGCAGCGGACGGAAAATATGATTTGGTTTCCTGAGAATCTGGTAACCCATAATGTGGTTCACCTGCATGCGCCGATATCAACTACTATACATTCCTAGAAACTACAATCTAAATTGGTAGGGCAGATAGAACAGGACCCTCATGTTCTTGGTTGAGCTTCTGTGAGGATTCTCGTGAACAACGAGATCCTGTTTCGGCCAAGGTGCCACGCTTGGATGGCGTATTTCACATGCGGCCGCGTGCTGGCGTTAAGCATTTGTGGGAAGATTGGGGGATCAAGCCGACCGAACGCTCTGCGAAGAAGGCTAAAGTGCTGGTTGCCAGTTCTCGACGACTTCACAGCTTGTTTTCAGCATCAGAGATCTTCCTGTACCAGTACACCCAGGCCACGCTCCTGAGTGTCATACTACAAGGTGTGGCTTCCAAGTTTGCAAATGCTCAGCGACTGGTTAGACAGGTGGATCACCTTACAACTAGTTGTGTTTAACTCGAGTAGGTTCGTCGTTGACCAATCATGAATGCAATCCAGGTCACGTTAGCGATACTCGTGATTTTCCCAGGTATTAATCGCTCGCCATGTTTTGACATCATCGGTGGGAAGCAAGGAATTAGAGGCGATAACTCTTGCCAAGTCGTTGATAAACACCAGGAATAAGCACGGTCCCAGCACTAAAACTCTGTGGAACACCACATTCCAATTCAATCGGGTTGGAGAGTGATCCTCTAATACTTGAAGCGTCCCTTGGTGATGGAAGTTGCCAATCCAACTAAGAACAGCCTATCCTATTCCGTACTTCTGTAGCCTGTGAAGTGGGATGCGGTGAGCCAGGCGGTCGAAATCCTTGGAGAAGTCCAGATAGATAACGTCAACTCCGATCCCACCATGGGCCACTTCCGTCTAACTACCTTGTACCATCAGCAGGTTGGTGGCGCATGACTGGTGTTGATGGAAGCCATGTTGCTTCGGTGCCAAAATGCTGCATTTTTCCAGATAGTCCATTAGAGTATCAGCGACGACCGCTTCAATCATCTTCGCGAGCACAGGGAGGAGAGTCACTGGGTGATAGTTTGCAGGATCTGAACGGCTACCGCCATTAAAAATTGTGGTTTTAATGCCACACTTCTACATAATGGGGACTTACTGTTCATCGAAGCCCCTTGGGAAGAACTGTGACAGTGGTTCAGTTAGCTTCGTGACCGCAGACCACTAAGTTCGGATGAATGTTGTCGGCTCCCGGAGAGCTATGGTCGTTCTATGAACTCAACTTCCCTAGCACAGTTGCTGGGTTGAAAATTACATGTGTAAACTTTGAAGTCGGTAATGTGCTTAACGATATGTGAAAGGGATAGACTGCGAATTCGAAAATGAGAGCATAATATTGCCGCAGGGCATTAGGTCGTTCGTCAACGCTTTGTACCTTATCGTCTGTTGTGAAAAGTGGGGGATGCCATGCTTTACTTTACGAAGACTGTTGACACGCATGCACAGTAGTTTGTTGTTTGCTGAAATCTTTTGTCTAGACACTGTGGTGAAGTTACTCTGTTTTCACGTACAAGTGTGGCGCAATGGTTGCGACGGGTCAGGAAGTTAACTCAAATCACTGAATCTGGGTTAGCGTTGGAGGCACCGCAATGCTGCATCCATTTTTGCCATGTATTTCTTAGTACTGCTTCTGAGAATTGACAATACATTTACGAAACGAAGGGACTTGGTCTCTGAAGCTCCGTTGAATATGTCACTTAGTCTTTCAACGTAGTACCTCCAGAGGTTGTCAATTGGACCGTTGTTCCAGAACTTGGAAGCGGATGTCTCGACGAATACTTTCAGGACGTGGTAGCTTGTGAGTGTATGATTTAATTCCGAGTGTTTTGATGGATACTTTGCATAACAAAAATAGTTAAACGTTAATACTAATAGGTCGCCGAGACCTAATGGGCTCTCCTCATAAACTTTCGATTATGAGCGCTTCATTTATGAGCACTAGGTCCAATATGGACTGTTTGTCTGCTGTCCTGAATCTAGTAGGCAAGGTTTTATCAATGTACAAGGGAATATTAGCGAGAAGTTCATGTAAATCTGCTGTGAACTGTTTATTGGGGATAACTATCCCTCCTCAAGTGATAGTTGAATATGCTTGTGAAAACAGAATGGTAATCAGCTGTTGGGGGAAATAACAAATGCTGCTTCAGTGCAATCTACACATAGGTTAGGATCCAATAAGAAAGCCCAGGCTATCGGAGGTAGGTTACTGCATTATCTTTGCTGCAAAAGTCATTGGCCGCCATGTAGCTGTTCACTTCATCGACTAGAAACAATCTGGATATCGGCTCTTGACGTAAACAACCTCATTCTTGGCCTCGAGATCCCCCCCCAGCTCAGGCTACCAACATCTGATGTGTTCAAACGAGGCCGAAACCGGTTAGGGTTGGGAGGAGCAACACCTAACCACCTGTTCGGTTACGGTCCTTGTGATCGTAATGACCGAGGTCTACTCAAACAGGACCGAGGTCTGAATAGAGATTGCGAGTCACAATCCAACCACACAGCGAGTACATCAAATGCCACCTGGAACTCTTTACCGCTGTGCCAAGCGTTACTCGCGGACCTAGGAGCTACAGTGGTCAAGGCGTCAACCTTTGAACACCACGCCTCGAGGTCCACCCCAGCTCAGGCTATCTCCATCTGATGAGTCCAAAGGAGGACGAAACCGGTTATGGGGTGTCAGAGTTGGGAGGAGCAACACCAAACCACCAATTCGGATACGGTCTTCGTGATCGTAATGACCAAGATCTACTTCAAAGAGGACCGAGGTCTGAATAGAGATTGCGAGTCACAATCCAACCACACAGCGGGAACACCAAATGCCACCTGGAACTTCATTCTTGCTTAAATTAAATTTGCCGCTTAAAATAGGTGACCCATGATTTTAGGCTAAACGGACGGTATACTAAATACTGTATTGTGGGAGCAAGTAGAAATTTAAAGCTGTACAACTCCATCGTAATATTATCAAAAAGGTGCAAAAAATGCAAACTTTGCTTTTGCAATACGCTGATCGTTTTTGCTTTTCTCCCGTTATATCGTTAAAATAACGTTTAACTCACAGTAGATTAGGACTCAAAAACGTTAGATATCTGTGGCTAGTCGCTCCGGAACCCAACATTTGTGAAATGTACGTCCTATCATCGTTTGAACTGCTGAACTGAATTCGCTTCCACTAAATGTTCCGGCAAACCATTCCACACATTTACCACTCGCGGTTCCAAGCACAGGTGATAAGGGACTCGCTTCATCTCTGGAACCAAAAGCTTGTATTGATGTCCGCGTGTGTTGCAAGGCATTCGTAAGTAGAGCAATGGTCTTAGCATGTGGAAGTCGCCTACATGTAGAATCCGGTAGATCATGATGAGGTCAGCTTATCATATTTCTTGTCGAACCAATGTGGCTTGACCTGTCCGACTTTCCGACACCTGAGAGGCAAAATTTGATTACACAATGAATTTATTCTATTCTTTATACTTGATCAGCAAGCTGCAGCAGATGCAAATTGCAATAGAAACCAATTCACTTGACTCGCGGCTCGAGTCAGGCCGTCAAAATTCGTCTTCCAGTAGTTGTACCCTGGAGGAAGTGCGTGGGATTGTTGCAGCGGCAGCTCCATGTTGGCACTAAGAACTGAGTGGTCGCTTGCTGCCAGAGGATCCAGGATCCGAATGTCATACACGGGTTGTTCACAGTTGGTTAACATTAAGACTAAGCACGAAGGAGTTCAGTGCGTCGATTGGCAGATGTGTTATGCTGCCCCAGTTTCAACTACCATATTAGCGAACTTTGCTTCAGCCTCACAATAACCGAAGATAAGTTTAACTTCAGACAGGCGTCTTCTAGAACAATTAAAACGCATATTAGCAGAAAAAGACAGCGACTAATGTGGTCTCGGAGATGCGTTAGCCAATCAAAAAAACGGCTCAGAAGGCTACGGTGGAAGGTACCCACGAGTAGCTCTCTACGCCTGAGAGGGATCAAGCAGCACAACTGCTCAAATGGCCCTCTTCGCTTCGGTGGACGCTCAAGAGTCTCCCACACAGAGAAGACCGGATGTAGGACAAGGCACCACCGTAAGCATACGATAGCCTATCACAGCGGAAGCACGAGTAGCCACTAAGCTCAACTTCCTGGGTGAGTACCTCATCCTTCCACCACATCTCTGTGAGTCTCATTACATCCGGTCACTCGAAAGCAACAAAAGGACACCGCTCATCGCGGTTGTTCATAAGACCGCAGACGTTGGTAAATCCAACACGCAAGCTGTGGTAAGAAGTACCGGGCGTGCATGAAGAGTGAGCGACCGATTTATCCGAATTCACATCCGTGTTGTAATCACCCGAGAATTTGCAATAACTAGATTTATTTCTCCTTCATCAGTTTGACACTTTAGCTTGATGGTAGCACAGTTGAGGCGCTCCTCAGTTGATGTCGTGTCTCTGGAAACATTAGGACGACGAAGTAATGAGTTGTTAGAGAAAGTTGAATGGGAGATAGGCTGGGTTGAACCTTGAATGGACTCAAAACCAGTTTGTAGGACGGTAAGTCTAGAACGGCTCATGGTTGAAGGTTTTTAGTCGCAATCTGCATCGGTAGACGTTATACTTTTCTTTTACTGCCATAAACTGCGGCAATCGTTGAAAAAGATTTGTAGGAAATCATGTTGAATGGAACACGACACGATAGGAATCGGTAGGTAATCCAACACATGATGTATGAACTCTAGCACAACAATCAAAGCACGTAAGCGGGTTTACCGTGTTTCCAACAATTTTGGAGCAGGAACCACGAGGTGATTCCTCCAGTAGTTCGGAAAAATGACGTAAACTGGTGAAGTAGAATTTTGCAACATGGAACTACGAAATCTGGGGAAAGATACCATACAAAATATGATCCAGAACTTGTAGATTCAGAAATTAAATTGAATGATTCCGAAATTTCCACAAAATAATTCCAATGTGCCGGTAAATCCACAAGAGAGTATGCTGACAACGCAGCAAGGGAATAAGCAACCGGGGGTCGCTAATCGCAGTATACCTACTGAAAGATTTGTTTTTCATTTAATTAGTAACTGTGCTGTGAACAGTGATGTCATTGAAGTTGGTCTGAAGGCCAGGAACTTACCTACACATTTCCTAACCTGATGCGTAACCTTAACGTAAAGGTTAAAATAAGCTAAAATCTCGGATGGTAAACATTGTGAAGAAGCGAAATAGGCTGCCTCGTTGTTGGGAACTGAGTTGATGAGATTGATTTACTGATCAATTTAGTGTGTTGTCGTTAAGTTACCGTCTTGTCCTTCCAGCCACAATGAATTTTGCCAACCATCCCTTGTGAGCTTCACTCGAAAGGAAAATTTCGCTCCTGGTCACAAGACGACCAAAGCGTTATTATCGAGGCTGAGACAAAAACAATACTGAGTGGCAAGCAAAGATGGATTGGACCGCGTTCACTATCTGCGGTTGTTGGTGATAAACTTGTTTACACAACCCTATACATGGTGAATTTACCAAATACAGCTTCATTCAAAGTTAGCAAACATCCGGAAAGTACTGGCTGGTCGGTTTAATTCTTTCGGGAATAGGCAACAGTGCACGTTCCATCGATCCTTTGTAGTTCTGTAGCCTATGTTCTATATTCACAAGTCCTCATTCAAGTTCACCGGATCGCGGATTACGGTACCGACCTACATGGATGTGACGTAGCACAAGTTACTTGCCACTGCCATCAGTCAGTATTGACCCAACGGCCTAGTGGTCATGATAACGGAATTAGAATGGTAACCCCGTAGGCTCCAGCCCCACAGTGAACGTTTTTGAATGCGCACTACTGACCATTCCAGAAAAGATGAAGTTGCAATGTACCCATGTTTGGGAAGATACATTGCTGTCTGACTGAGTCTAGATTCCATGTAGCTAAATTTTACTATCTAAACTTCTCCACTACTCTGTCGTAACTGTTCGTAAGTATTAATGAAATAAGTATCCTTCTCGAATAACCTTAACCGAGGGATACATATTTCGTTTGCTGTTTTCGTGACCTGTCCAAAGGGAAAAACATATGGGAGACTTGGAGCTAGGTCGGAGATAAAAGAACTGAATGACCAGAGAGTAGCCACGCACACAATTTAGATGGGAAATGAAGGGCGCAACAGCTGATGAATGAGATCACGTGCGCACATTCAGAGGGCACACGACGCGTCTCAGTCTTGTCCCGTTATACGAAATTGTACCTATTCGGACGCCCTAAGCCTTGGTAGAAGAGTAACAACCGTCCCTTTGATCTTCATCTAAACGTGTGCGCTGCGTCTGATGCTGCTTCGGAATAATAAGGAAACCCGACTTCCGAGTGGTCACACCCATTCGGGAAACACGAGAGCTCGGTGCATCAGACATGAATTAAACAATAATGTAATGAACTTATTTAATCAGCTATGGTTGGCAGATTGCTCGCTGCATAGGACTTCGACTAACAAAATGTGGAAGAGCTAAGGAACACTTTCTGTCAATAGGGTTCTTATCCAGAGCAATCGTCAAAACTGTTGGTGTTTTGTTTCAAAAACAAATATGTGTTGTTTATTCGACAGTAATAAGATGTCAACCTGCATAAGTTGATTAGATACTGCACTGCGCCATTCGTTTCATACTCTAAATATGCGTCCATTAACCAACAACACACTACAAGTAAGTTTTGAATGTTGACGATCCGTACCGTGAAACTGCGAATTTTTGTTATTTCGCTTGTGATAAAGACGACGGTGTTCGATTTGCAAAGACCACACACGGTTAGGATGGTTCCACCTTCCGTATTACTGTCGATCTCCAAAATTATCGCAATCTCCTAATGTGTTGCCTCATCTCAGTAAATTAGCCTTTATATTTTAAACAGCGAATAACCACGGAACGTAAGCAATAGAAAATGAAACTCATGATTAGAGTGGGAAAGTTTCGGTACTCGTTCAATTCACTGCAATGAGTGCCCGAAACGATTTATTTGTGGTAGCCTCCTGCCTCGACCAAACAATCATCTAACACAGAGTTATCCTGTTGTGTATTTACCCACAAGTACTTGTACGATACCGGTAGTGAAATGCAAACGAACGCACAACTTCTACTTCACGATGAGAGACACGATAAATAGAGCATAAAGCGGAGGCGTACTAAACAAATAAGTTTAAGAACAGATGCGATCGAGTTCGTCAAATGAATTAGACTAGGGCCAGTCATCCTGAGAGATGATGTAAATTAATAAGCTGAGGAGTGGGGATTTAACCAATAAGTGCCACGGAAATATGGTGAGGAAGCGGAATGGTTTCCGAATCAACTAAAAGGAACACATGCGGCGTCGGATGGTCATACTGTATTCAGTAGTACCTGCCACAGTTGATATACTAGCCATCCCGAGGGCCCGTGGATCGCAGCAGAGGAGACGTCAGTACAAGCCCCGAAATGCGAAACGCGGGGCAAAAAGTGTTGCTTTCTGTCTGGTTGGCTCGCAGCGGCGTCATCAACTGAGAACCGCTAGTTGACAATTCCACAACGTCTATAGTCAACAAAAAATAGGTGGTGGACAAACACTGAAAAAGCAACTAAAAGTGGCTCTATTCTTTTTCTTGCATAGAAACGCAAGACATCAGGTGGCAAAGGTGAAGTGCCTTACTATTTGACAGCTTGGTATCGAAGCTGTGGTGCGTCCATCAAATAGCCCGGACTTTGCTCCTAGTGACTACCACCTTATCCGCTTGGTAGAATTACATCAACGGCAAGAGATTCGATGGCCGCAATCATATCTCTACTTGATGAGTCCAAACCAGGACAAAACCGCGGTTGTGTTGTACGGGTGTTTGGGGGAGTAACATAGAAATGTTTCCATTTCGGATACAGTCCCTGTGATCGGAATGACCGAAGTCTACCTCAAAGTGAATCGAGGTCTCAATAGAGGTCGAGTGTCGCGATCCAATCACCCAGCGGTTTGTCTAGGTCCAACTTTGAATTCTTTTCCGCTGTGCCAGGTATTGCTCGCAGATCTCAGTGGCATAGTGTTCAGGGCTTCAGCCGTGAACCACTAGCCTCTGAGTTCCACCGCAGCTCAGGCTATCTCCACCTGATGAGTCCAAACCAGAATGACACCGCGGTCGTAGTGTGCCAGTGTTGGGGGAAGTAACACCGAAGTATGTCCATATTGAAACGTACGTTGCCTAATACATTGACAACCAGCGCAACTCGTTCTATGGTGTAGAGCGTAACAGCTTGTCTGAGCGTTGGCAGTACGTCATCGAGAAAATGGACGTTAATCTTCCCAGCAAAATTTACGGCAACGAAACAGTTCAGTGCTTTGATGAGTTCATTTCGTGCTGGTAATTACTCAGACGAAGTCTGCTTAAAACTACTACTACTGCACTGAAGCATTATATGTTAAGCGAACGTAGTGCATTTGCCTCTACACTTGATGATTTGGGGCGTAGTCAGTGAGTTTGCTCTCTACTGTTGGCACATCTGGATGCGAAGGAACTCACGCAATTGGAAACATTCGTTCGAGGTGTAGTCACAGAGCATTATGACGTATGCGTACTCTCAATACGGTAGCAGATCCGCAAGACCAAGGCAAATACTCTGTTCCCATCGGACCCGGAAAGGTTTGTCCACAATTATTCCTCTTTACATCTGGATAAGAAGCTACTTGAGGCCATCTCGCTCCGTTCAATGATTTGTTATCCTCGTATCAGTACAAGTTAGATATAATTGGAAGTGCGGTTTGAAAATGCAAATTCCAAAATATCTATGCTCATGTCCTAGTCCGGATTAGCCGCTGAACATTTTAAAGCTACCATAGTCAATACACGATATCAGTACGTGAAATATAAGATTAAAGCCAGTTGTTTGTTGACATTGTCAAAGCGTTTAAACCATTGGTTCTCAAATTTCATGAAGTTGTTACCCACAAAGCAGGTTCCTATAAGCAGATATCCCCAATCTTAGTATACAAACTAATTAACTATCACAACTTTTACCGCAAGCTACGGAAAATGAATACAAGGTTTGATTACATTCAATCATATAAATAGAGAAAGCGTCTATTTTGGACAACTTTTATTTAAACTAAGGGGTCTGTTAGTAAATAAGAAGGTTGATATTGCTTAATTCCAACAAGTTATGGTATGTTTAGTGCTGGTTCAACTAATGCATATAGGAAATCACGCTCCAAGGTCATTCGGTTCCTCGATTTGGTGTGTGACCCCAGGTCCAACATCAACAGATGTCAATGACTACACATTTGTTTCAACCATCCAAGTCCATCCTGGATGACGGGTTCCCACTAACACACTGGATCGATACTTCCTTAATACTGAGCGCCTGTTTTGTCCCTTCAAATTTGCGAACATTCGTTCGCTGTTTGCCTGGTAGGCTGGCCTATGCTCCCACCTCAATGTTTATCCAACTGTAATTCAACCCGGCAAAAGACTGCCTGACTCAAAAGAACAACGTGAGAGCGGATAGAGGCGCAACCTAGCCGCGCTGCTTTGCAGGATTGCATTCGTATTTTATGTAATAAAATTTATTGTCGAAAATGTTCCACTTCACCGACTACTTACTAAAGATTGGTCACTGATGGTTACTCAGTAGTGACTAGATAGTTAGTTAATTCTTTTGACACGGATGATTTTGTTAGTTTTTGGCGAGAGATGGTTGACCCAATTCTCTTAGGAATATAAACCATTGTAAACTTACATTATACCGTTTTGGGGGTAATTACCCCCAGGTTGAGAACCACTGGCTTAAACGGAACGAGAATGTGCTGCTCCCTAGGCCGGATAAAGGAGCATGTTTCGTTCTTATAGGTGAATTTTAAATAGTTTAAAGTTACCGTGCTCAGTATATGCTATCAGTACGTGAAACAAAAAGCTAAAATCAGGTATTTGCTGAAGAATGCAAACTTAGACGCCCTCTACGCGCTTAAACGGAACAAGAATGTGCTGCGCTCTAGGACGGATAAAGTAGCAGTGATCGTACTTATAAATAAATTTGACTATATCGATAAGATAAATGCCATCCTCAGCGATCATTCGAAATTCCAGATGATGGAGAAAGAGAAAGACAAGACCACTGCATTAGTAAGAATAGTCACAAAGCTATCATTCTGCCTGAAGCAAGAAAATGCGATTGACTCAGTCGTGTTTGAATACACGCTTCCTTTCTGGACAGAAAATCCACATCTTTCTGGCTCACGAAAAGTGCATAAGAATGGATTTCCAGTGAGATCCATTTTAGACATGTGTAATTCTCCATATCACACGATAGCAAAATGGCTCAAAAAGCTACTAGAACCGGTCAGAAAAGTCTCTTCCAAACACATTTCTAGAGAAAATTTAAGCTTTTTTGACTCCGTAAAACATGGATTTAACCGGGAAGATGTCAATGCTAGATGTAGGGTTCATCTTCACCAATGTTTCGCTGGAGGAGACGATAGACTACCTATGCGATGCTGTTCGATTGCACCATGTGGATGTCGGCCTGTCGAACGGGCGACTTAAACAGTTGATTCTGATGTGTACCACGAATATACAATTGCGGTCCGACAGAAAGATCTACGGACAGAAAGACGGAGTCGTAATGGGCGTATTTAAGAGTGTGTTGGAGAACAACTATCTGAACGGATTAATCAATAACTTAGTCCATTACAAACGTTACATGAACGATATATTCTGCATTTCAGATAACCCCCTATGCACGGATGAACTGGGGATACACGTTGACTCAACAAACACTAACCTTTAATTCACTCTGGAATCTGAGTGTAACAACTCAATGTCGTTCTTAGAAGTTCAGATGAACCGAAGACCACGCGGGTCGATCCAAGGGAGCTTCCATCGAAAGACCACGTGGAACGGGCAGTATACTTATTTTTGTCAGCTTCGTTTCACAGCCAGAAACGAAAACTTGTACGGTGCTTAACCGAGTGAGCCAGATGGATAGTTAGCGAGGGTATGCTACCGGACGAGTTAAATTTTGTACAAAGCCTATTCGATAGAAATGCCTACCCAGAGAAGTTCTTTCGGATAACCATGGAGCCACGAGAAGCATAGACAAAAGGGTTTCAGTAGGAAGGAAAGCGGTCTATTTATCTTTACATTCCAAGGGGGAGGGGACATCGGAATCGACCTCTAGAAGGTTTTTTGATGCCACCGCTCAAATCTACCACGCAGCAAGCCTACGGTTAAGCTTCAACTAAGTACCGACCCTGAATCAACAGATTAAGGACAGAATACTAGGGTCAAGTATTTCTTACTGTGTGTACACTTTCTCTTGCTCGTGTTGATGAAGAAATATTACAAGACACTCTCGCAGACTGTCCGAGAAAGGCAGGGAGCACTGTCAAGCTTGACTGTATTACGCCGTGACTAGATCAGTGACTGGTGCAGTATCTGCACATCTTGTGGATTCAAACCACCAGGTCCAAGTTCAAGAGGGGGTTCCAGCTCAAGTACCGCTTATCAAGATGCCACACACGAGCGATTAGATGTTGTCCAATGGCAGCGGCGGAGGCTATGGCATTAAGCTTCTCCCCCTTGACCTATGTGCGCACAAAAAATTTCTGCAGACACTCACAGTACCCTGGTCCCCTATAACACTGACACGTAGTGTGAACAACAGCGCACACACACACACACACACACTCTTGATCTCCGTGGGGCCAATCACCTAGCTTGGTCAATCAGACCACCTGAATTTTGATCCTGTACTCTCATTGAATGATTACATTCATGTCACTCATTTGTGATGTATTAGCCTGATAAGGAACCAATGAAAACGAGCTCGTTCGCTATCATTTGTTCTGATCGCAATTTGCCTGTATGATGGATGGCAGTATGTGGACACAGAGGGACCGCATTATGTTGGTGCGTAGTGCAGCTAAAACAACCTAGATGAGCTGATGGAACTTGATACTTTTTGGAGACTATATACATAGTCAATGTACATTGCACAACATTTTATTGCTGTACAAACAGACCTTCAGAGTTTGCGTTAAATATATTGCCAAACAGTGTTTAAACTTGTCGTTGCTTACTTTTACATTTACCGTTTATTCTTTTTATTATGATTTCCGATATTCTTCACAATGAATCCCATTGAATTAATCGCATCTACATGCATCGTGGTCATGATTTCCTTGGGAATTTATTTGATGCACCCGGTTAACTGTTTGAGTCTAGCCAACAAAGCGCAAATACTTGTAGTTGAGTTTTTGAATGCCCGCCGTGTGTCTTGGATTGAGACACACAATTTCAATGGTGGCTTCGGTTGGCTTTGAAGTCAGCCTGTGCCATTCCGACACTCATCCTTTCAATACCCATTTGCACGTGTGTTTCCACACCGCCACTGTTGCGTGTAGTAGTCGAAGCGAAGGCAGTGGCCAGTTGGCATCTGTTAGAACCAAGCTACAAATATATTTGCAATTAGTATAAATTTGTGTGGTGTATTTCGGATGGTTACAAAATGGTGAGCTTATTTGTGCGACGAACTGTAATCCGATTATGCTCCACTTAGTAAAATATCACTTAACAGCTGGATTGATAGGACTCATTTACATAAAGGAACTCACTCTACCTGGTCCCGTATAACACTGACACAAAGTGTGGACCTCACCACACACATACACACCAACACAATCTTGATCACCGTGGGGCCAATCATCTGGCTTGGTCAATCAGACCATCTGAGTTTTGATCCTGTACGCCTAACTGATGTTTACATTCATGTCATTCATTTGTGAAGTATTAGCCTGATAAGGAACCAATGAAAAAGAGCTTGTTCGCTAGGTTCTGCTTCTAATGTATGCACCTGGGATATTTTGTGTTAAAATAGACGTTAAATTGGTCGAATATGGTTACATGTTTAATGTAAATATTGGATGAAAAGTGTGCTAGACATTTCATTTTACTTCGGGACGATAAAATATATTTGAGTTATTTATGTATTGTGTAAAAAACGAACGCCGATTAAAGCACTGAGTTCCCTTTATCATTCTAAATAAGACAATGAGAAGACTAGTATTGCGAGATGGAACCATTTCGTGTTATCTGCTCACTCGCAAACTAACAACATCATTGTATATACAAACGCCACTTATACGATGAAGGAAGAATCGCAAAACCTAATTAATACTTAACCCGTATCGCACTATCCTTTGTGTACAAAAACAATTAACAGTCTCTCTGAAGCTTCTTTGGGGCTCATGACCCTAAGATCAAGCTCGTTGATCTGTTATTCTTGCGCCTACAAAATTTTCCTTTGTGACCAGTACCAAATCTTCGATTTTTCTGTCACGTGATTCATCTTTATGTTGTTGTTTGCGAGTAAGCAGATAACACGAAATGGTTCCATCTCGCAACACTAATCTTCTCATTGTCTTATTTAAAACGCCGATTAGTTTGTTTTTGTATGAGACTAACTCTGAATGGTGTTCTTTGTGTTTTACGCGGTAAATGGAAACGTAAACTTACCGGAACGAGATTCAAAGAGTGTGGATAAGCTTATAGCGTTGAAAAGTAGGGTCAAACAGAACAACATTATTATGGGCTTATCTCGGTGCGATTGGGGTAGAAAATCCGCATGGACCGTACTACGTCGACCTGATATCAGACGCGCAGTTCTGAGATCACACGTAAGCCTTAATTTGGAGCTCGCACTAGATATCTGCAGTGACACTTATTTGAGTTGTTACGACATTTTGGCAAACATCGTCGTGGTAACTTATACCAATAATTGTTCAGTCTAATGGTAGCCGCCTCGAGATAGTACGACGTAAAGCTTTTCACACTGACTGGTGCAGTGTTGTATCAGGTAGACTTTCAGTTGTTGCTTTTCTGAAGGTATTAATTAGGTTTTTCGCTTCGTCCTTCATCGTATAAGTGGCGTTTGTATATACAATGATGCAAAACTATACGACAGAGGTCGAATCCACAGTCAGATTATCAAATTAGAACCTGAAATATGTTTACTTAAATGATAGTTCAGAAGTAAAATATACTGACGAAGATGGGTAATATCTGCAACTAGTATTGGAGATGAGAGGGTTTTTGTTCATTGAGAGTTGTTAGTGTAAGCGATTTGGGTAAAGTATAACCAAGCGATAGTTCCCATAAGCATTGCAACAGGATATGCAATATGCATATCACGCATATGGCATATCCTAAATCTAGCTGCGACGAATCTTCAAAACCAGCCGATAAATCCCTCTACTATTCACCAAATTTCAGTAATCACTTTGGAAGCATATATGCCACCTCGATTGGCAGCGGCTCAAAAGCTACTCGTTGCCCTGGGGGGCAGAGCTGTCTTCTGCACTTATATAACATGGATGACAGTGGAGCATGAGCAGCGCTATATCGCAACTGGACATCAGTTATGGCGGTCCGCTGCCGTCACCCATGGCTCAGTAGCGTAAGTCGCTGGCTCGTAAGAGTAAGGTTGCGAGTTCGAATCCGGCAGGATTCGGCGGGTGCGCGCTACTGACGAGTCCCAGTAAGACGAAACCCCGTCTAGCGCTTTCCTAGATGTGTGGCGGCTGTCTGTCTGAGTTTAACTGTGACGGATCATCACAAAATACTAAACAAATCCCCTACTTACAAATAATCAGTAGTCGTCTTAGCAGCTCACATACCCCCTCGATTGGTGGCGGCTTGCAAAGGAAGTCGTGGTTGTTGGGACCAGCCCTGTCATATGCACGTCCATAACATGCATGACGGTGGAGGATGAGCAGCACTATACCGCAGTTAGATATCAACCATGGCGGTCCGCTGCCGTCATCCAGGGCTCAGTGGCATAGCTCGCTGACTCGCAAGAGTCAGGTCGTGGGTTCGAATCCGACAGGATACAGCCGGTGCGGGCCACTGAGGAGTCCCAATAGGACGAAACCCCGTCTACCGCTTTCCTGGATGTGTGGTGGCTATTTGCCTTACTGTAACTGTAAGGAACCTGCACAAATACCCAATACATCCCCCGACTACTCAATATTTTCTATTTTATGGAACTAGATAATGAAGAGGACATGCTTAGTTAGACCCATGGAAGAGGCTGGGAACCGCTTTTAAGCTGGATACTAAGATGAACGCTTGGGCACCGCTAATGCTTATTCCCTTCTGTTTACTGGGTAGGGATATAACACTACGAAAACGGTGATTTACGTCTGTCGTGATTTAGTGATGGGATTTTGGTGTCGCTTTAAAATGTCTACTGAGCGTAGACGGATGGACTGATGTCAAAGCGTGAATCAGCAGCGACAGGAACAATTATGCCCTACATGCGGACGACCTGTGAGGCGAATCAATCGGGAGAGTTCTATGTTCGTCGTTACACTAGAATGGTCCTCTGACCTATTAACCTGTGATGTTATTATCCACGATAAAAAGCTGATCGATTTGCGTACCTATTCAACTGGACTGAAGAAGTCTTGCATCAAGAGCGAAACTAGCCACAATAAAAACTTACAGAAACCGATTTTATTCAAAACATTCTGAAAGCATGAACTTTTACTGGGTTCCAAGCGGGTTCTGGGAAACGGAATCATGTATTCTTCCTAGGTCACTCTTCTCCAAAACTCGCATGTTATACACTTCAACCTATAATGTCTTCGGACAATATTGGTATGGTTAAGAAAGACGCGTGATAAAAATATGGCAACAAAAGACGACCATCGACTCCGGTTGGTACGTGTAGCTCCCTAGGGTGTAGATCTCTGGGATGATTTACATGATTGGTCAACGACTCAATATGAACTGAAGATGTATCGGAATGGATAATAATTCCGTAGTCTAGCTCATGTTCTCACTTTAATACAACGATACTGAAGCTGGATTCGGCAGACGTTTTATTTACCTTATTTTCAAAAATTGCTTTTTTCCCATATATGGTTTTCAATGAGGTTTGTCATCAGCGTGGAGATTAAAGCCTAGCAACTACGCATAGTGTCGCTAATTCAATGGCATTATGATCACAGGTGGTTAATATAATTGAAGCGTGGCTGGACCTACTTTCATGAACTTACCACAAATGCTGGTTTAAAACAATCATGAAATGGGAAGATTTTTCGGGTCGTCGAACCGCACCAACGGGAGAGTCAAGGCGATATGAAGCTGCATTAGAAAATTAGTCAACTGGACTTCCGTGCGATATAATGGGATCAGACAAAGTAAAAATATTTGCTTTGACTAAGCACATTGAGCTTGGTGGCATTTTGTTAATGCCTCGCTTTGGGATTCTTTTTCATGAGCTATAAAATCATTGCAGTTTGGGGACACACTGCGCTACGAGATAGTCAGGTTAGTTAAGATTACGAACAGGGCGCTTTTCCACTGATCATTTGTCTGAATCATTGTGAAAAATAATCCCATATTTCTGGCTTTCTAACGTAATTGGCATAGTATTAAGAACATAAGGTGCTCACAAATTTGGTATTGAGTGTGAATATGTTTAGTTTCAGTAGTATGTATAGTGTAGGAGTGTGTTCCGTAACCAGAAATATCTAGCAGTCAGTACATTTTGTGGACGGTGCAACTCTTATGCTCCAGTAAGCGCGAATAACAACTGATAAAATCAAGTGTGCATTGTTGGGACTAAAAGGAATATGGACATAAACAAGAGGTGTAAATCTACTTCAAACCAACTTGCCTGGTATGCGACAGTCCACGTGGTTGTAAAACTGCCTAGAAGATTAGCCGATTGGATGAATGAATGCCCACCTATTTAATCATGCAAAGTGAGAAACATTTTCAAAGCGATTTGAGAACGATCCGTATTTATTTGGCCAAATAAATCAATTAACCGATTGTTTGCAAAGCTCCATGAAACCATGATTTTTTGATCGGTTTCAAGTATATTTCAATACTAAGAAAAGTTAACTAAATGAGCTGACCACTCGTTTGATCATCTTGAGACGTAGGGAAAAACAAATTGGATCTGTCTATATTTACCTAAACTAAAGACAATCAACTGGAGTTTGGTCGGTCATTTTAAATGCAGTAAAGCCGCGGAATAGAAAGTGGCGGCAATCACATGCATGGCAATGTGAAGACCAAACTTTACAGATATTTTATTCAACTAAAAGGTGAATGCTTTTTATCTAATCGAGTTCGCACCAAGTGTTATGGTAACCGACAAAGTTATGAGGAATAAGCCTAGAACTCAATCCGAATCATTCTTCCGACGCTATCTGAAAACAATTTGATTTTGAAGGAGATAACCATTAGCTACTACAAAATGTATTATAGTAAGACAAGGCTTAATATTCACACGGTGTCATTCAATTTGATTTGGTCGTAATCACTTTTAGTTCAAGGAGACCCTGTATCTTGACTTTATTCTGTCGTTATCACGCTCAACGCCTGGAAAACCACACGAGCATAAAACATTTTGCTAGATAGGGACTGATCAATTAAGCAACTAAAAGTGTAGTGCAGTTCAGAATGTTTGCGCTCAGGAGTCGAACGCTGATTCGCAAGCTTTCCCCAGTGATTTAAGCGATTTTCCACACCGAACCCCCCTTGTACTCAATGAGTGTCACACTCTTCTGGGGTTGTGTATGTTCCAAAATTTGCAGCTAACTGCTAAATGGCTTAGAGAAATAGACGGGAGTTCATTTTAACGGTCAACTCGGTTAATTCGTATAACTGAATGCACTGTAGAAGGACGAAATTCCAGTTTGCGAAAATCGTACAACGTAGTGGACGGATACAGGGGACAATGAAGGAACACGACCAGTTGTTAGTCCCAAAATGCGCTTAACGGTGAGGATTTCCAATTTGATCGGGCTGTATATTTCTCGCTCAAAAGATGTACCAATACATAAAAACGCTCTTCTGCACTTTTTCCAGAACGCCGGAGTTTTAACTTTTAATGGGCCATTACGCAATTAACCACATAGTCATTTGCACGTATGCTTCTTGAAAAGTTTTGTTTTCACGAATTCGAACTTGTCCCTATTCCCCGAGAAACATATACGAAACAAAATAAAACGAGTCTGAAGAATGGGAAGGAGTTCTACACAACACGCAGGATACAGGTTTGCATTGGAGCTAAAATATCTCTGGGCTGTGGGTATGCCAATGTTACTTGCTTCCACTAGGCGATCATTCTTTGGAAACCTAGATCTCAGAACTGCAATATTCTGTCGTGAAAATTACCAATTAGGCATGGTTATGCTACAACAAACCCGGCTTCACGTCGATATGGAAGCTGCAGTAATGGAACTTGACGGTCTTAGCTCTTATCGTGTTGATTGCTTGTGTAGCAACAGGAACCGTGAATGTGGTAGTATCACCTACATCAGCTCTTTATGGTACATGTTTACAAGAGCTTACAAAGTAGCACTGTTTACTCGTGAAGCGCTATCAAAAATACCTGAGCAGGCCTCATCAGGTTGCATTCAAAAATATCCATACTTTCCCCAGCTTTCGCAGCTCTTAATATGAAGACCTTTACAATGAAGTTACAGCCGCTTTCTTGTAATACTTAGAGATTCCCTTGTGCACTTTGCTGGCTAATTTAACAGCTCTGACACCGGAGTTATTCAAGTCTCTGGTTAAAGGACACTGTGAAACATTTAACAAGGTTGGCGGCAATCCCAGACAAAGCATATGCTACCCACCTAAAAATGTAGCTGACTGAATACCGAATACTGTAGTATAGAGCAAGTAGAAATGAATTCTGTACAACTCTTTCGAAATATGGTGAAAAATGTTATAAAAGTTGTCAACCGTGAATATCGTTGTCGTTCTCATGTAACATTTAAAATATCTGACTCACGATATTTCAGGACTCACAAATGTGATATGTCATCGTAAGTGTGCAGTCGTTCTCTGAATCGAATAGTGGTAAAATATAACTCTAACAATGTTTTGAACTGCTGCACAGATGTTGCCTCCATCACATGTTCAGCTAAACTGCTCCAAATGTTTACCACTCTCCGTTCGAAGCACAGTCGGTGGAAAACATATTTCACATCCGGCACGACAAGTTTGTATCTGTGTCCGCGTGTGTTGCATGGCCCTCGTAAGTGAAGCAGTGGCCTTAGCATTGGGAAGTTATCGAGATGTGGAATACGGTAGGTCATAATGAGGTCGACTTGCACCCGACGGTTGGACAAGGTGTAGAGTCCTAGTTTCTCGCACCGGTCTTCATACCCCAAGCCACGTAAACTCGGGATGAGCCTGATAGCAACGTGTTGGACCCGTTCGATCTTTTGTGCCTTGCCTCGGATAATCGGAAAGTATGCGGGCGAACCGTATTCTAGCATTAGTCTAATGGTGGAAGGGAAGAGGCGAGTGGCAACCTCTTCAGACCATGTGCCGAAGCTACGTTTGAGCGCCCAAAGCACGCGCAGTCCGTTACGATATAGCCTGTTTGTGTTGTCCACGGACTTCAAATCGTAGCGTGAGAGTACACCTAGGTCCTTCACGGAGGGTGCGGGATATAGCGGTTGGCCGTCAAGGGTGTAGATTCGGCGGTCAGCACCATTCCCCAGGCTCATAAATACAGACTTGGCTGGGTTGACCGGGAGAAGAACTTCTACAGACCATGTGGATAGGCGGTTGAGGTCTTGCTGAAGTAGGCCACAGTCATCGGGAGGGTCAATTTCTCTCCAAATCTTCATGTCGTCAGTAAACAAGGCACACAGCGACCGGAGAAGCTGCGGTAGATCGTTGATGTGGATCAGGAACAGAGTGGGCCCCAGCACAGTGCCTTGAGGCACGCCACTTGTAGAGGGGTACCAGTCAGTTAGATGGTCGTCGACCTGTACTCTCCACTTTCGTCCAACAAGAAAGTCGCGGATCCACCGGTGCAGTGAGCCACTGACACCACACATTCTGAGTTTGTGAAGGAGAACCTCATGACTGACCTTGTCGAACGCTTTACTGAAATCGATGGATATCACGTCGACGGACTTCCCCTTGCTTATTGCTTTCAATCACTCATGCCTCGTCACAAGCAGGTTCGTAACGCATGAGCGGCCTTGCATACAACCGTGCTGTGCGGTGTCAGAACCTCATTTGACTGTAGCAACTGCAGCCATCCCTTCTTCACGATTTTCTCAGCAACCTTTGCCAAAATAGGTGTCAGACAACTTGGTCTGTAATTGTCTGCTTTGCTAGGGTCGCCGCCTTTCGGAATAGGCTTCACCATCGAACATTTTCAGTCAACCGGCAATGAACCGTCCGACAGCGATCTGTTGAAAAGATCAGTCACGACAGGAGAGAGGATGGTCGAAAGTGACTTGAGAACCAGTGGGTGAAGCCCATCAGGTCCGGCAGCTTTGGTGCCGTCAAGATTGGCGAGTAGTTGACCTATCTCTTCAAAGCCGCAATGCAGACTATCGAGTTGGGTAAAAGCGGTACACGTCGAACTCGGAACAGACACCTGGTTATTCGTAAATACCGAAGCGAAGTGCGCCGCCCACGCGGACGCACGCTCAGTGCTGGAGGTTAGGGGCTGTCCATCCGGG